>CAXIVR010000004.1:113464348-113849348 GCA_964035755.1 Teleogryllus oceanicus | reverse complement strand
ATCAATGTTAGAGTTAGTGATTTGAGATCGCTTAAACCATTTTTATTCCTGGACAATCCTTTTGCTGTTGATGTTGTGGGCAATAGCAGTCCTGTTTAATCATCAAGGACAGGATTTCCATGACGTTTGTCTTCCATGAAGTCCAAAGATGACTGTCTTGTTTAATCACTGAGGAAGGTTTAAATGCTTGTTTTTATTAAAGCTTTGAAGATATTTCAAACTTTGCAAAAATATTGCAATAACAAACTCCTTTTAAAAACACATACTTTTCCGTGCGTGTTTACGTATTTTGCTAGTTTTTTTTAGAAACATACATAATGCTGATACTGCATATGTAAAATTTTATCCAGCATATTAAGTATTTTTTATTTCTCTGCATAATTTGTGAATATTAAATTGATTGATTGATTTTTTCGTGTTTGCGGGCGCGTCAACTGCTTCGGTCATTAGTCCCGTTAGTGTAGTGCATGTTTTTTCTCGGGAGATGGCGGTGATTTTCCCGTCGCTGGATGGCGAGATCCGGCACCAACCTACCGTCGGCTAGTGGGGTTTCCCCCAACCAGGACTCTCCCACCAGCGGGGCACCGCCCCAGCCGGGACAAGCTCTAAACTCCCGTCCGGTCTCCCGGAATATGTGGTAGTGTAGTGCATGTTAGTGTAAGTGAGTGTGTAAGGGGAGAGGATAGGACAATGAAGGGGAAGGACAGATCGCGCGCGGTCCGGGGCCCGTTTGGAAGGGTACTGCTCCAGCATTCGCCTGGTATTGATCGGAGAAACTACGGAAAACTACCGATCAGAGCAGCCAGCCGCCTTTGAATATTAAAACTGACACATATTTTGTACAATTAGAATATTTATCTTAGATCGTGAGAGCACGCAGTTGTCTTAAGTGCGTATTGCACATTTTAATTTTCCGGTATATATTACGCATATATTACACATTTTAACCTTCCCATACATTACTTGGATTTGCGACGCGAGAACACGTGCGGGGAGCAACGATCGCAAAATTAATTGCCATATGATACGTCGCAAAGGAAACGGAAGATACACGAAGACAAATCGCAATTTCCTTTGATAACTGACCATGGGAGATTTTTTTGAAATTGTTTAGTAGAAACTAGTGGAGTCAATAAAAATTGTTGAAGGCATGAAAAGTCTGGAATTAATATTTGGTGGTTGGGGTGAGCTTGCTTATAAGAAATTACATAAAGTGTAAAATACAGATCATGACTTGAAATTTCTCAAAAATGTAAAAATCATTATTTGCGATGAAAAATTAGAAAATAACGAATTTGACTTTACATTGGCTAATTTCGTTTTTGAAGTATACTTTAATTGTGACGTGAAAGATATTTTTGTGCATTAAAAAAACATTTTTCTGACAAAATAATTAATTTTACTCAGAGCAGTTTTGACATTTTTTTAATTGTTTACTTTTACAAACGACAATATAACTAAAAATGTAAATAAAAGTAAATTTGATTGTGCATGTTTTGCCCATTTTTAACCTACATTGTGCATATTTCTGTATTTGATAGAGCATGTGTGCATGCCTATTTTAGTATTTGATAGTGCATTAAAATCCTGTCTCAATTAATCACCAAAAACAAAGGATACAGCAGCTGCAGAGTTAGAGCTACTTGAACTGCAAAAGGTCGATGGACTAAAATGACTCAATCGAAGTGATGTTTCTACCAAAGAATTTTGGGAGAATGTTCCCTAAGAAAAATACCCACTAAGAGGAGTGTGATAAGAGGCTTATTACAATCTTTGGCACTACTTATGTGTAAGAATCACTGTACTCAACGTCTTAAATCCATTAAATGTAAAACTTGATTTAATATATCTTATAACCTTTTCAGTGTACTTCTGCAAAATGCGCTTACCATATATCAGCCAGATTTCAAAAAACGAACACCAAAAATGAACACTCGAAAAAGAACTTCTCAAAAGTAGAATTGCATTCCTCCATATGTTCCTGAATAATAAAGTTCTGCGTAGTGTAAAAAATAAACGTTGCTTCATTTGTTATAAAATGAAAGGCTAATCGGGAGAATAGCTACCCCCCTATGCCAAGGCTACATTAAGTCACATACGTTTCTAAGCAATTGTTTTTCTCCATTCGTTTGTTTCATTTAATGGAAGTAATTTGGTTTATGCATTCTTCTCCACATATATTGATAAAGGTAAGTTTGATAAGTAAGTGAGTGTTCCTTTAAAATAAATTCTCTTAAACGTGAGGGAGGTATATAAAAGAACGTGAGCGCCGAAGCGACAGCGGAGGCGCGAACCAGGTCTCGAGAGCGAGGGCCGGAAGGCCCTCGCGAACGTAGCACGTTGGATCCGTCGGGTAGCGACGTGCGGTAGCACGTCGCGGACCACTTGGTGAAAAAAATGCGTTGGTTAAAGAATTGTGTGGGTTATAAAATTGACTTTGTAGCGTGAAAATTAGGAATAATCAGTTCACTTAATGAGAGTACGTTGCTACAGAGATTTATACGTACAGGGGGCTTTGGAGCAGGGGGGTAGCTATTCTCCCGATCTACCAAATGAAAATTTTGTCATTTTATAAACCATTTTATAAATGTCACTTCGCAATGTGGCTTCGAATTTTTGCAGCTCCCAAAACTTAGGTTAGTGGTCACTCCTTGCATTCATGTCCAGAAGCAAAACAAGGGGCCATCTCGGCATTCACTCAAAGGGTGAGGGAATCTAGACGCCAAACCTGATCTTGATAGGGGTCATTTACTAAATAGCCGAGGTTCAATACTTATTACAGGTACTTTAGAATTAAACAGCCTAAAATGTAAAAAATAAATACTCATCATTCTTAAAATTAGTATAACGTTCTGTTTTGATTCTCTGTATCGTATTTAATTGTACATAAATTTATTGATTTTTTAGAATAGATTTTTTCAAGTCTTAAACTTTTGTATGGATTTCAACCATTTAATGTCATCTGGCACAATGTTGTATAAGGATTTAGTAGTATTTTTGTATTGGAGTTTTTTGTAGTGAGCTGTTGACACAGTTACCTGACGAGTATGATTACTAAGTTGAATGTTATAGTTATAGACATCAATGTTTACTTCAATAATTAAAAAAAAAGTGTATGTAGTACACTGTGTGTGTAAAATATTTAATGTTAATTGTCTCAAAATGTAAAGACTTGACTCACATGGTGGGTGGTAAGTAAAGTATTTAATAAACCTTTTGATACAAATACTAATTTTTTCAAATTTCCCATTCATGCTTCACATTTGAATTCCCCTTCTTTTCAGCAGTTGCAGCAAGCTAACAAATAATCTACTTAAATTTTGTGTAAATCTTAAAACCCTTGTGACTAATCTTAAATAAAATGCAGATGTTTTTTAATACTTCGCATTTAGAGAAAAAATTAAATATTTCCGCTGCGTTTACATTTTTTCCAATAATTTTTTTTAGCAAGGTTTTTGAAATTTTGTTGTTATTGGACTAAAAGTTTCAAATAATTAATTAAATATATTACATAGACATGTATTAGTACATGGGACACCAAAAATAAGAGAACGTTTAATATTGTTACCTTATTTTGTTCAATATAACAATCATGGTGTTACAAAGAAGTAGATAAAAAATTAAAAAGAATGGGTGGAGTATGAATGAAAATATATGATTTAATATAAATGATCTTAAAAATATTGTTAACTGTTTACTTAAACAAATCTATGAGCTCATTAGTTTCATTTTACTTTAATATTTCTGTTAAATTGTTGGAAATGTTTGAGTATGAAATCAATTTAGGTAATATAATAAACTATTTTTTTTTTGAAAAATTTTTCCTCTTTGGTTGATTACATTTTTTCCCCAGGTTTATTAACTTGTAATTTAAACATTCTTTCGGTTTGTCTTAAATAGGTCTAAGGACAATCTATGAATTTAAAGCAATAAACTAAATTTTTAGGTTCATTTTTCCAATTTTATCTTTTGAGTTTCTAGTTAAATGCTTATTGTTGGTAGCTATATTGTATATTTAATTTCATATTATTGAGAAGAACATTTTTACTCAATTTATAGTGCCAGAAATGTATGATAGTGTTAGAGTATGTATGTTTTTTTTTTCATATTGTGTTTACAGTAATGTTTTGTTCAATAAATTTTCTGTATATTAAATTAAAAACTCAATCTCATCAAACCAGTTGACACGAAAACCTCCTATTGGCGTGCAATCAACTTGATATACTTTTTGTTATTAAATGTTATATATTTTAAATCATGTCTCGAAGTAATTAGCATATCTAATTTTGGAATTAATTTAATTCTTGAATTTTATTTGTATAAGATATCCTTGGCTTGTAAATGGGGAATGTGTGGAAGCATGACCATATGGCTAGGTATGTAAGAACGTAGACATTTGAGATGTTTATTTCTTTAATATCATTAACAAATTGAAAACATTTTATGCAAGATTCAGTATCATATTTAAGAACAAGTTTCATAAATAAATTGAAATATTTACAAAAGTCATACAGGGGTATAACTATATTTTGTTTTTAATATTCCAATGCCCCATGTATTCCGGTAAATAAGATAACAATTAATAAAGATAAAATGCTGAAATTAGATAACTCAGTAAATTATAATTTTCTCTTTTATTAGAAAATACTCTCTGATGTACTACCTAAAATTAATTAGCTGAATTATGTGCATCTTTCGTGTTTCTAATTGTGTGTATTATTACAATTTCAATATTTACTTTCATAACTATGGTAATTAATATTGGTAATAGCAATTTTACAACTTAGGCACGATTACCACTTAGGCCGTTCGGCGTGCGAAGACCTTGAGTGGTTTCTAAGGTAAAACAGCGCTTGCCCTCAAGTGGTGACGTCACGACTGCGCCCATGCTATATTGGAGATGGTGCTGCTCAGTGTTCAGAGAAACTGTCTCCTAGCGGGGCTAGCCAGAGGGTGGGCCTACCGAGAGAGCAGGGGCTACCGAGAGTCTGGGGCTACCCACTGTATTACCCGCGAAGCCCCCTACGTGCCCACTGCTATGCCCGCCGTTGCCACCGTTGCCGCCCTCTCCGCTGTTACCGCCGTAGACTCCGGTGTTAACCAACAACAGGCTCCTAATCGGAGTGAGTTTGTTTCGAGCTTCATCTGCAACAGAAATGCGTTGGAAATTAATCCTTTTTTCTTAAACAATACTTAGGGAATAAAGATTTCCTTAAGCATTAATGGATAGATAGCCCCTGAAAGTAGTCACCGGGCCTGTTATTTCATAGATGCCTGAGAAGCAAAATGAGATCTCAAGTGACCAAACTGGGGTTATTAGCATAAGCTAATACATAGCTGTCCAACACCGAAGTTTATGTATCAAATACCTTACAATTAATGCAAAATGAAGATTGTTTATCACAACAAGAATCGAAAAGGAATATTGCGTAGAGATAAGTTAGAAGAACAAGAATACCCAATCATTTAAAATTGTAAAGTTAATGTAAAAGCATAATAACATATTTAGCTTATTAATCAATTGTATGTTTCATATATCGTCGATTTCCGTAATTTACAAACATTATTAAACAAGTTGTATATTAATAAGTTTATTTTTTTATATAGAATACTAATTTTCAACGCATTGGTTTTCTGTTCTAAGAAACACATGCTGTTAGAAGAAATATATTAGTTGATATGTACATTCAAAATCTAATAAAAGTACTTTAGAAAAAATTACGCTTTGAATGTCAGGTATCCAATGCCTTTTAGACGGAAGCGGTGTCATAACGAGACTACCATGATAGCACAATCACATCAAACCATCATTAATGAAATATTTAGTACTTATTTTTACTTTTTACCAAAAATGTTTGATAGTAATTATTAAACACTAGTATTGTAACTCACGGAAAGGAACAGCTCAAATAGCGACAACACCCTATAGATATCTTTATTCTAGTACTATCAGAGATATAAAACACGAATGAGGAGAAACGTATGTCTACAAGTAGATGAATTTCCCCCAATTCTACCGTATGATGTTCAAAGAGCCTTACAAGAACAGAAACGAGGAAAAACTCTTGGAGAGTAAAGAATCACCTATGAATGTCATTCGTAAGCTTTCGAAGGCATTCGATACAATAGAACGTCCTTTCTTTCTTCAAGCTACGAAGAAACAAAGAATTGAAAATAAATATATCAGACTACTAGCAAAACTGTATTCACACCGCTATGCACAAATCAAAACAGAGAAGATAACCGACTTCACTAATTTGACTAAATTCACTAATTTACGGCTCTCAGTTACGGCTATAACCGAGCAGCAAAAGAAAGCCAAAAAAGTAACGTAAAGTAAAATGGAAAGGAAAATACTAAGAATATCGCTGATAGACCACGTAAACAACACAGACGAAAAACTGAAATAAATGATGCCAAACACTGTGCCCAAATACTGAAGTGGAGATGTGCGGGGCATGTAGTAAGGATGAGACATGACCACTGGGCTCTCATTACAACAGTCTAGGATCCGCAGATCGACAAACGGTAAGCAAGAAGACCTACAAGATGATACGCAGACGAAATTAAGAAAGTAGGCGCACCGTGAGCCCGAACTGCACAAAACGAGAAGAAGGAAGACATAATTCATAAGAATGCGAACAAGAGGCAGCTGTCATTATCGCCTTCCGTTAAGTGTGGCGTTACAACAGAGAGTTACAACACGCAACAATGACCACTAATTCGTATGTGATACAAATTTTGGCACTTTATATTGTTGAAACCGCTAACAAGAAAATCAAAATGGATAGAAAAATTTAATTATTATATATAATATTATATTCTACAAAATTACTGAATTTTTACATGTATTCATTTCCACATCTTAATAGCAAAGCAAAATAATCTATTCGATTTCATATTTAAGACAATTAAAGAACGCAATTTATTATATTATATAAATAATAATATGTTTTTACGAGGGGGAACAATGGAACTTCTAATCAAACACTCACGAGGGTGCACAGTCCTGAGTCGTGTCGGAGTTTCATCCATTAAAACCATGAACTTTTTCCCCTTAGATGGGGAAACATTTCCCAGACCGCTTTCGCATTACTTCGGAATGGAGTCTTGTCGTTTGCCCTCGGGGTTTATCTCGACAAAGTGACTCTTCCTTTTATCCATGCATCTCTCCGTTCCTCATTGTGTGTATATTACATCTTCAATACTTCTTTTATAACTATGGTAATTAATATTGGAAACGGCAAATTGGCAAATATGGCAAATGTAAAACCTAGGCACGATTAACACGTAGGCTGTTCGGTGTGTGAAGACTTTAAGTGTTCTCTTAGGTAAAACAGCGCTTGCCTTCTAGAGGTGACGTCACGACAGAGCGCCGAAGCCTTAGTGGAAAGGGAGCCGCTCCAGGAGCCGTGTGGCTACTAACGGAGCCAACCGACTTGCTCCCTGTGTGCCCAATGCTGTCCCCGCCTCGTCCGCCGTAGCCGCCGTTTCCGCCGTTACCGCCGTTGATTCCGCCGGGGAAGATGTGGCCCAATATCGGAGAGCGTTTGCTTCGGGTTACATCTGGAACAGAAGCGTTGGAAATTAATCTTAACCAACCCTTAAGAGATGTTGATTTTCTTAATCATTAACGGATAGCCCCTAAAAGTAATCACACAATTTGTTACTTTATTGATGCCTCAGAAGCAAAATGAGATCTCAAGTGACCAAACTGAAGTTATTAGCATCAGCTAATGCATAGCTCTCTAACCCCGAAGGTTATATATGAAATATGCTACAATTAACTATGCCGAAATGCTTTTCACCCTGAAAACGTGGAAACATGACGACCGAAAAGTTGGCATCTGAACGTAGGTTCTAACGTTTCCCGGACTGCCATGTAGCTACTGACTCCGGCCACTGAAGTCCACTTTTCAATCTAAACAATTGCCATAAAGATCCTCCCTGGCGGTATCAGTCTCAAAACGACTTCTCAGCAAAAACAATCCCTACTTACCGGCGGGCGCGGCGGTGCAGGCGACGACCAGCAGCAGGAGCATGGTTACAAGCGCCAGCGTGGAGGGCGGGTCATCTCACGGGTTTGGACTGGATTAGAGTGGATTAGAGTGGAGGGAGTGGTGCTGGACGGCGGGGCGGTGCGGAGTCGCTTCGGGGTCTACTCTCACTGGCGAGTGGCGCGCGCGCCCGGCCCTATATACGCGCTCGGGTGTGCATCGGCCCGGCCAGCGCGACCTTTGGGCGGAGAAGGCCTTCCGGTGGCGGAGCCTCCCACACACGTGGGGACGGCACACGACAGGTGGCGGCGGGGGCGGCGACAGCGGTTGTGGTGGCGGCGGTGGCGACAGAGGCGGTGGCGACGGTGGATGACTATGGGGAAGGTCGCTTTTCGTCGTTCCATCCCATCCGTCGCCTTCCAGACTTCCAGATTGTGTGACTGGCCCCTAACCACGTCGAAATGGTTGGCAGAACGATTTCGTTTCTATTTCATGTTTTCAAACAGGACTACAGTAAGTGTTTTTTACATAATGATCTACGATGATAAAATTCAACTAAGGATTCCTTTAGCTTGTTTTGAATTCATACATTTATAAAATAACTGTAAATAAATTAAATATTATCCCTGGAGTGGGTTGTATTTCTGCGATTCTTTCAACATTTTTTGAGTCACTTTTCTTGTCAATAGAGGATCAGTATATTATTGTGTTATACTGAGTGGATTGCATAGTTGTCTTTGCAATGCTTGTTGCTACAATTAAAATCCCTCTATTAAAATTCTTTGTATCAAATTTAGTGACCAGCCTCTTAAGTCGATTATCTTCATTACTGTTTACATATTTTATCATTTCAATTATTACATTGTGCCAGGATGTTTCAATTTGTCCTCATATTCCACTTTGTGTTGTATGAGTCCATGAGCATAAATGTGACATAGGAGTATACGAGCTGAAGAGTCAGCAACGATATCCCGGATTATGTTTTTTAAACCATTTCTTGCTCAGTACGGTCCATTTGTCTGAAGCTGAACTCGGTTACGAATCGCTGACATTTTATTCATCCACTTCACGGCGGCCTCCGGGCGTGTCTTATTCTTGTGTAATACTCTTTCAAATTCTCCTTCGTTTCATTTATCACGTAGTTTAGAGACTCCCAACGGTGTGGATTCCTTGAGGGGATGATATTTTAAAGAGAAGAGGGTATGCACTGATATCTAAGAGATAATATAATTATTTATTACAAATAAAGATCTCATTAATTGAAAAAAAGTAATTGAAGTTGATAAGTACGATTGTTTTCTTATTACGCAAGTGTAAGACAAAACGCATTCATTTTTTACATAGAAATTCCCAAACTATTACTAACTAATTTCATATTTATATATTTTTATTCCATTATTTATAATAAAACATAATTACATTATTTGTCTTCTGTATATGTAGTGTGATTTACATTAGCGAGAAATTATAGCGCACATTGTCAAAGGTCTTCTTATAGTCAAGTTCCTTTAGGTATTTGCCCATTGTAATGGGTATTCTGGCAGTTATAGCTTGCAGCGAAGCGGGTATTATTATTATTATTATTATTATTATTATTATTATTATTATTATTATTATTTAAAGATAAATAGATTTAATTTGCAATTGGTGTAACCCGGTCGCAGTTAATTACACAAATAAGATAATGAATATCATTCAAACAATGTAATAATGCTAAAATGATAATTATTACTATAATATAATAATAATATACGAACTGCTGATTATTAAAACATTAAATTACATGAAAAAGAAAAGAAACATCTATCATAGAAAGCCGCACTGAGTGTTCATACAATAAGTCACGTCACTTCACTGTATAACTTAATATTCTTAGTTAACATCATAAACTTAAACATACCCTAAATTAATTTACTAAAATGTTGAACGCTTCGAGGAAAGGGTTCAAAAGTTTTTGTAGGCAATCTATTCCAATCCCTTATTGTTCGATTTGTGAAAGAGAATTTCTCGACATTCGTTCTCTGCGGTATTAAATTTATTTTGTGCCTGTGATCCCCTCTACTGATACACCTAGGAATATTTAGCCGCCGTTTAATTTCTTCCCAAGCTGGATGACCGCTATAAGCATTATACAAAGCGCAAAGTCTTGCCAATGTTCGCCTGTTTTCGAGTGAATCCCACCCTGCCGTTTTCTTGTCCCTGAAAGTAAATTTAGCTGCTCTACGCAGAATCCTTTCCAAATTCTTACACTGACAACCAATCTAGACAACATGGAGAAAGAAAACGCAGCAAGTACTTCTTATGCCGCTTCATCAGCTGGCTTGTCTTCACGAGATACGCGGGAGAATGCTCTCAGAGGAGGACATGGCACCGAAAACAAAGATAATTAGTTGGAACGAGAAATTATATTAATTAATAATAATACTATTTATATATGTTTATATAATAGTAATAATATTATTATTATTACTATTAGTATTCCTATTATCAACTTAGAATCAACACCACCCTGAAGTAATGCTAAACCGATTCCGGAGTGGAACTATGTTGATTGGATAGAAATTGTCAGTTTAGTGAGTAAGGGTCTCACTGGTTACGATGAGCGCGGAATCACGTCGGTTGTCATAATGGATTCTCACAGCCCCCCGTGAAAAATATTATTATTATTATTATTATTATTATTATTATTATTATTATTATTATAATATTATTATTATTATATTATATTATTATTATCTTATTATTATTATTATTATTATTATTATTATTTTATTACTATTATAATATCTTGCGCAGAGCTACAATCACGGCGGAGAGATGGTAAATGGGGGAAGGGGAGAGGGCGACAGGAAGATGTGCTATTTATAGGCACTTGTCCTGAGGAAGGCCGCCCGACCGCTTTCCTCGAATGCTTCGACGCACTTCCTCCTCCCCCTCTCGTGCTGCCCAACGATGTCTCCTGGAGGGCAGAGACTTTCCTCTTTACGCCGAGGCGACTCTTGGCGGAAATCAAAGGCTGCCTGGATCTCGAGGAAGTCTCTTTGTGCAGAGTTCTTGGTATACCTACTTGTCAAAAATGATTTACTTTTTTACATAAAATTTCTTAATACGAACTCCTGTTTGGTACCAAATCCTACCTATTAGACCACTATCCCTAATATTAGAATGTCTTAAAATGCTACTAAAACCAAGATCCTCGAAGGACTACAGATTACAAAATTATGCATAATACGTGACATTATTTCTATTGTAACGTCCGACTCTTTAAATTATATGATACGTAACTAACAACATAATTAGATATTTTCGGGACGGAAAATTGTCCATGAGAACGCACTCTTACAGGATTTGACACTATGATATGATTCATTCCGCTGCGAGCAGTCGACCTGTGCGGACCTCTGAGCGCAGCGCTACTCTCAGTAGCAGTTTACGTTTCGTAGTGTTAAGATGCATAAGCGAAAAGGTCAAGTCTACACAGTGCGCTACTTAAATCAAAGTACAGTGATCTAACAAGTGATTAACTCTACATCAACATCCATCAACGCTGACCTCAACCAGTGCATCGCCGATGCCTTCGCCTGGGTTTATTCAACCGACGGCCAAATGGAGGTCGCGGAAGGCGACGGCTGTGATTTTCCACCTCCATACGCTCCAGCGTATCTACCAACGCCATCTCAACAAGCGCAGATGTTTCATTATGCAGCACCGGCGGCGTATTCAATGCAAGCAACAAGTATGCAGCCACATATGCAAAATTATATTCAGCCAACTCAGGTCAGTCATTTTGTGCCAGCAGAAGGCGCAACCTCATCTTAAAGGTGCAGTGATAATATTATTGCAAACTCCGTTCCAAGCCCCCAAGTGAACAGTGGCAAACGCGGAAACAGTGACCCTATCCAAAACCCCAGTCAATCTAAGACGGTACTTACCAACTGTAATACTATTTATGCTATTCCTACAGAGAATAGGTTAAGCAGTCTAGCTGACCCTCCCGATGACGATGTTACAAACTCCACCGACCCCCCTATACCTGAAAATATTAGAATCCCACCCATCCACATTAACAATATTACAAATATTATTGAACTAAATCAGGAAAGTAAAACCCAAATCAGTGCGTAATCCACCGTAACATTTAATAATAACAAAGCCAAAGTTAACTTTCAAAAAATAGAAGACTTCAGAAAAGCAATTCAGTATTTCATAAAAACGGAGAAACGATTTCATACGTACAAGGACCCAACCAATAAAAAGTTTTCTGTGGTTTTCAAAAACATTCATCCTTCCATCACCCAAGAGGCAATATACAACGACCTGAAGGAACAACACTCTTCCCTTAATAGTGTCACAAGATTACATAAAGATAACCAGCCCATCCCAGTGGTAGCTGCAGAGTTATCCGGTGAACAATCGATTGAATTAATCTTCCGAACCAGCCAAATCTTAAAAGTTAAAGTTGAAAGAAGAAAAACAAATGGAATAATTCAGTGCCTTCGTTGTCTGGACTTTGGACATTCTAAAAATAATTGTTACAAACAAATCTCCCGTATACATTGCCGAGAATCATTACTCAGTAATGTAATGATTTATAATCAACCAAATAAGTATTTCCTGTAAATGAAAAAAAAGTACCTACAAATGAAATAAATTATACCCGAGGAGGCAAATGACGGCAGCGCCGCGCACGAACATTTTTTTCTAAATTAAATGAGTGCGCGGAGGAATGGGAAGCATAACGTGAACATTTGATAAAGCGCAATTTTAGGAATCATTTGAAACAACAATCAACAAAATCGGACTAGGGGTTTGCTTAATTCGAGAATTTTAGTAATCGTGCATCTCAGTTTAATAAAAACGAGCATGTAGACACCATTGTTGCCGAGAAGTAAATTACGAATAGTGTTTTTCATAAATAGTAAGAGAACGCCTAAAGGGATCGGCTTAAAATTTGTCAGAACAAAACAGCAAAAATTATAGAAATTTTTTAGAGTAGTCACAATTTTGGAGGACGCCTAGGAGGCGAAATCTAAATTAAGTGTTAACATTGTTATTTAGAAAAGACATGAAACAAGAGACACATTGTCGTGACGTCATGATAAGATGACGAGCGGCGAATTGTAATATTTTATTAAATAAGGCGCTGAGAGGTGAAGAAGACAATATAACAATTATCAGAGGAATTTCGGACATAATATAGAGGCAAACGTTAATAAATGAAAAGAAGATATATTTTTTCGTTATAATGTTCGGCGCGTTAAGCGGATCTGTTTTTGTTGGCCGAAAAACTATATAAGCTGAGTATATTGATTCAGTGGTGAGGTGTAGTTGACATTTACATAATTTAAATGATTGAAGGCGTCATTGTCAACAATAGTATTTATTTCACAAATAGCAGCTTTCGATGGCTTAGCCATCATCATCAGTTTTCTGCTGTCTGGGAGCCACAATGTAGTCGTTTTTTGTAGATTTTTGTAGTCGTTTTTCGTAGATTACAAAAAAGAATTGTACGAATAATAACCAAATCCCACCCACGTGATTCATGTAAGCCTCTCTTCATTATCATTATTATTACTAGCAGTAGTAGCTAAGTAGAAGTTGCAGCAACTTGCTGAATGACACTGCACTAGGCAGATTATAAATCCCGAAGGCCTCGGACTCCCGTTAATCTAGGAATTTCACCATTACCTTGTCTGTTTATTTACGAATCAGTGGCTTTTGTCAAAAATGACTTGCTTAAGGGCGGGAATATATTTTCAGAAAATGCCGAAGTCTATTACTATAACACTCGACGTAGAAATCATATTCATCAGGTGACAGTATCAACAGCTCATTACAAAAAATTCACATACAATACACGTACATTATTTTACAACACTTTGCCAGATGACATTAAACGATTAAATTCGATAGAAAAGTTCAAATCCAAGTGAAATCGTTTCTGCTGCATAACTGTTTCTACAGAATTAGAGACTATACTGAGCATCACAAGAAAAGTAACACTAATTTTAATAATTATACATAATGCATTATTTACCATTTAGACTGTATAAATGAGTATAAACAACCTGTAACAACTATTGTACTACAGCTTCCGGGTTAATGACCCCATCTCGATCAGGTTTTTCGTCCAGTTTCCTGATCCATTGAGCAAATGCTGAGATGGCCCTTGTTTTGCTTCTGGACATAAATGTAACTTCATTTTCTGTGCACGTCTTCTAGAATTCAGTGGAAATACAATTATTCAAATTATCGTTTCCATGTTGTCGCGGCAGAAGTAATAGAGCCAAAATTTATTGTTATTTATCCTTGAAAATAGATTTTATTACATGGGAGTTTTTTTGTTTTTTTTCTCCCTTTCAAAATTCAAAATTTATTGCTTATTTATCCTTGAAAATAGATTTTATTACATGGGAGTTTTTTTTTTTCTCTCTTTCAAGAAAATTCAAAATTTAAGTAGTATATGACTTCGTGTAGGGATCACAGAATTTTGAAAATGTGCACACAATTCACTTTTCCCCATAGCACGTCATACGCAGTTTTTTTAACTGTTTTTTTACGTAAAATAAAAAATAAATAAATAAATAAACATTTAATTCCGCCAAGGGGATAGAATCAATATTATTTCTAATGTAAATACAGGAACCCCCTTACGTAGGACCTTTAAGGGATTCTCTCTCTCTGCAATAAAAGCCTGCGAGGTAAAAGTTTGGAATTTGGAAAATGCTAAGTTCATTAGGAGATAACCAATGTTCTGTAAAGCAAAGAACGTCCGTTTGATTTAGATCGCTCTGTAGAGCTGCCTCGATAAACTCAGTTTTATTTGAAAGGGATTGAACATTATGTATTGAGTATTACGTTTCGAACCCTGTACAGGGCCCATCACAAATCCACGATCCCATAAATCTTCAGAATTACGAAAAGTTAGCTAGCAAACGGCCTGTTAACGTCTTTAACAGACGAAGGAGACGAATTTGTTACAGTAAATTGCCGCAGACTGAACCAACCTCCGAAATACAGAAACCGCGAGGGGACTCACTGTGTGGATATCCGTACGAATGAACGCCAACACTTTAAAAATTATCGAAAAATAAAACTAGAATGCCCCTAAACGCCTCTTTAAATATGAGAACCAACAAATCAGCCCCACCCCCACCGCCACTCCTGCCTCAAAACGTCCATTTCCCTAGACTTCATAGAACCGCTAACATACCAAATTTTACCCATGAATCAGCATTTAATCGTCCACCAAATAATATCCCATCATATGTCCCAAACCATAATCCACAAACTAGTCTCACCCAAAACAACTTTCTGAACACACCTTTCATTCATAATACTATCAATCACATAATAACTCATATAATCAACATCATAAATTCAGTCATCCCAACTGTTATTCAAAACATACAACAAACAATTACTTTTAATTTTAGTTCCCTTAATGGCTCAAAATAACTTTAATTATAAATTAATCTTAATGAACTGGAACGTATGTGGCATCAGCAATAAAAAAACGAACTCCATTTCTTTCTCCAAACACACAATGTTGACATTGCATGCATCGCCGAGTCCCATTTAAAACCTTCAGCTACGTTTAAACTACCAGGTTATAATACAGTAAGAAAGGATAGGGCTAACTCTCCGGGCGGCGGAATTATCATACTCATTAAAAACACTATCGCCTATTTCGAAGAAAATTCAACACTCATCACTGGCATTGAAACAACAGCAGTTTCACTTACCTACGGCAACCCGAATCTTACAATCATTTCCGCTTATAAAACCCCCAACATAAGAACAAATTTTGCAGATCTGAACATTTTACTTTCGCGCATTCCTCATCTTACATACTTTTAGGAGATCTAAATGCTAAACATGTACAATGGGGTGCAGAGTCACCAACGCAACAGGCGCTCAACACCCAAACCATGCCGTAACAAACAGAATTAGTTTGTTCTCACCTCCAGAACCAACCTATTTTCCCTATGATCCAATCAAGCTTCCTATCAATTTTAATTTTAACTCGACCCAGATCACCTTCCAGCCTTAATTTCTACAGATCAAATCCCCCTCTCCATTCACTCATTCCGGCATTAAATACTTAAATTGGACCAAATTAAAAAACAATGCAAAACCAAATACCCAATTTTAAAATACTAAACTCTCCAGCGGAAGTAGACCAAGCAATAACGTAACTAAATAATATAATAACCAACACAATTAGCAAACTTAATCCTGAACGTTCGAAATCCCTTCGGAAACGCATATCAAACTACCGCAAGGCATTATCAAAATCATAGAAACTAAAAATAAAACTAGAAGATTATGGTTTGCACTTAGAATTCCCTAACTAAAAAGAACTAAATACTCTAACCAAAATCAGTAAAAAAGCTCTAGAACACTATAAACAAACTAAATACAACAATATTATACATTTATTAAATACAAGAAATAACTCTCATTGGAATTTCATGAAAAGTATACTCCGAAAAAACATAATCTCCCCACTAACTACTCCAAATGAAAAAAAAAATACGCAACTGCCGATAAAACGGAAGTATTAGCCGACCATTGCGCATCACCTTTCCCCCAAAACCTCACACCCCCTCACCCAGATCACACCCAAATTCAATCCTTTGCGAATTCCCCTAATTTCAACGTACCATAAAAAATTAAGTACATCTCTCCACATGAAACTAAAAGTTCTCAAATCTCTACCCAATAAAAAAGCCCCCGATCACGATAAAATAAATAGTATAATTCTCAAAACCTACCCAATCCTGCCGTAGCTTTCATTGTGAACATACTGTAATATAATTTATATAATCCCCTTTAATACTCTCTTATAAATCACCACGCCACACGCTGGGCGCCCAATGTAATTAATATTTCTCCACCCTCCTTTGGTACCACGACGCCTCACGTCGCGGCGCCAATGTAAGATCTATACTACGGATCAAATACGACGGCCCACGTTAGTGCGCCACTGTAATATTCTCTTACAAAATCTCACGACGATTGTAATCTTTCATCGTCACGCGCACTATCTTGCCCTGCCCTAGCCCTAAATTATAATTGGGTGCCACATTATCAATTGCCCGTACCTCTGTTAGCTCGTACTATTATCTGTTTCTTACCGTGTCGTAGTTCGCGCGCTCACCCATACGGAGTTGAAGTAAGGGTCCGCTTTGTTCGTGCCTGGGTCAACATTCATACCACTACAGAATAAAAAGACATGGAATCACGGCAATTATGAGCCAATTATGAGCCACATGCTCATGCATTTAATTTTGGATTTTCTTCGCTGATATCCCTTTCGTTAACACAATCTGCCCCTCCGACTTACAAAACATAACAACACAAATATATAAACACCCAGGAAGAAAAACATATAAACATACACACTGAAAATACAATACAAAGAAAAATCTCATCCATCCATCAGAATGCGCATTCTGTCGTGACCTTCCTTATTATCCTTAGCCTAATAGCATAAATTGGTCTTCGACAGAACTTCTTTGAATGGAGCGTAAACAAACAAAAAAATACAGTTATTGCACAATTCGTGCCACTTCCTTTCTGCAGCGATGTCACTTTCCGTCAGCGCCCGCCGCTGGTAGTTGTCACGTGCATTATTCACGCACGCGGTTCCCTGTTCAGCTGCCACCAGATCCTCGATGGCTCACTCCTCCCTTTAAAGCTTGCCAATGCATCCACAATTATTGTTTTTTGTCTTAATCGCGTCTTCCTGAATGTTATTTCTATATCTCCCATATTATATATATATATATATATATATATATATATATATATATATATATATATCTTATGACGCTCCTATTTCCTGACACCTAATTTGCGTAAATATTGTCTATGCAGATTTTTCGTGAATTTCTAAATGAATTTAAATAAATTTCGATACACTCAGTCTAAACAATTGTTTCTATGCAACCAAAATAGCTTAATAACGTTTTACACGACACTTCCGCGAAATTTCTCAAAAACTCAACACAACATAAAAACGCGTGCGATCATCCTCAGATCCGAACTCATTCTGTCTGTAACCTAGTTCACATTGTTGGTCCCTACAATCCAAGTGACTGTCTTTTTTCCAAACATATGCCCATCACCATAATAAATGTTCAAAAACTCTTACATTTTCGCTGTTTTCGAGCATCTTGCGTCTTACTCTCTATTTCACAGTTTTATTAACTCTCGGTTTGTAATTATCACATTATCGAATTCCTTTTCCGTTTTCCCTTTTCCAAAACCCTTTATTTTCCGTCTTCCCACTCGTGATGACGTCACTTACATCTTCGGTCGCTCTTTTAATTCTTTCTTAGTTCGCTATGCTATGGAACTGGATACTGATTTATTAAAGCCTTACATAAATTCCCCCCGCGCCGTAACTAATTTTGCCCTGATCTAAATATTTTCCTATAATTTCTGTAAGTTTGGCCAAAATCCACCCAGGCATTCACTGGATATTCAACAAAACTCGTCTTGTTATATATTTCCAGGAGTACAACAATGAGTTCCGTCTTCCATCTTCGTCATGTTATGCATGCAATTTATACCATTTATAATATTTACGGAACCCGTGGCTCGAATAACGTGGTTCTTGCTTTAAAATGTTTCTAAATTTAAGCTCTGTTCATCGTTCATCACACCTATTTCCGCCCTTATGCTTTCTATTGCTTTCCTAATAATTATGATTACGCGGCGCTGTTGTCTATAGTTTCTTTCATTTTTTAAATTCCTCCTTGCTTACATAAAATTTCCATGCATTCTTGCGGCTCGTCCACAGATCATTACAATACATAATTCATCTTTAAGAACTGACTACTACCCTACTACCTGGAATCATTCTATCATTCTCCCGATTCCCAAACCCAATAAGAATCATAGCATCCCCGATATCTATAGACCCATAAGCCTCCTCCCCACTTAAGCAAAAACGGATTAACTAATAAACTATCCACAGCACACCAACTATGCATATTTCAGAAAATCTTCACTCCTCCTTAAAACAAATTCAATAGCAGTTTTCATGGACATCGCTAAAGCTTTCGACAGGGTGTGGCATGAAGCCTTAATTTATAAACTTTTATCTATAGGCACCCCTACATACCTTTTCAAAACAATTAAAAACTTTCTCACCAATAGAACTTTCTCAGTTACAATAGAAAATCAAAATTCGAACCCCCGCCCAATCACTGCCGGTCTACCTCAAGGATCACCTCTCTCTCCACTACTCTATAACTTGTACACTAACGATATGCCTACATAAAGATTAACTAACATAACCCAGTTTGCAGATGATGCCGTGATCTACATGTCCCACTCCTCAATTAATTACATAGCTAACGGAATCCAATCTAATTTAAATAAAATAGAAATCTGGGCAACGAAATGGAAGATGGAACCCCGCGAAATCTACACCTAAAGCCTTCACTTTCAGACAATATTCCTTCCCCATGCCATTTAAAATGAACAACAATACAATCCCCTGAACTCCTCATAACAATGCTGTTAAATACCTGGGTCTCCACATGGATACTACACTCAACTGGAAAATACACATTGATACAAAAGTCCAACAAGCCAAAGTAAAAAAATACAGTGAAAACCACTCATAAATAACAGTAAACTATCACTAAATAACGGTAAACTATCACTAAATAACGGTATTACCTTATACAAAACCATCATTAGACCTCTTCTCTTCTACACTTGTCAAATTTGGACAAATGCTGCTAAGTATAATATCAACAAAATTCAGGTTATTCAGAACAAATACCTAAGAACTATCACCCACACCCCCTGGTTCATTTCCAATAAGCAATTTCACCACGAACATAACCTAAAACCCATCGCACATCACAGAGCCTTTCTTGCCAATAACTTTTATTCCAATCTAACCCTCATCAATTATGATAGACATATAAATATAGGAAAATATAATGAAAACCCAACCAGAACAAAAAAAAGATATCCAATTCATTCTTTTCTGAACATTTTTTAAAACCTTAGTAATGTTTAGAGGTGCTCGGTGAGTCCCCACGTCAATTGAAGGTTAGAGTTAGTATATAAGAATTAGATATAAGTCAACTATATAAATGAAGTGTTTTATGTAAACTGAACGTAAGTCAATCCTATGCAAAATAAAAAAAAATAAAAAAATGATGTGATTCACCCATGTTTCAATATCTCTTGTGAAGTGAGTTGCCTTTACGGGAAGAATCGGTAGGTTCATTATACGAAAGAACGAGCGAAGTTGATCGATGAAGCAAATTTTTTCAATAGATTTTATGAAACACCCATAATAATAATGTACTCATGTTTAGTGCCACAGGAAGCGAGTAAGTCGTCAAGTTCGTCAATGTTGCTTGATTTGGGAGAAGAATACAGTTCTACCAAGAGACACTTTTACCTGCGAGATTAACTTCATCAATTAAGTATTCGATTAAGAGGTTTTTATGATTTACTAAAGAGAAAACAAATTTGCAGTTAATGTCATCACGTAAATAGATCGACTTTAGATTTGTACTCTTCTTCCTCGTGTCCTTCTCGAAGGAATATATTTCCTGACACGATCACATGAACAATAATTTGAAAAGATATTTTTCTCACTACACTCTAGAACAGGGATGGTCACAACGAAGCTCGTGAGTCGAATGCGGCTCTGAATGAAATAAAATTTAATATTAGTCAGAAGTTATTATTAAGAATATTATTTAGAATTAATAAATAGTCAGTAGCAGCGATGAATGGCTTAACTTACGTTATTGAGTTCAACGATCTTAGGACCACAAACTTCCATCAGAAAGCGCTATAGGTCAGTGGTAAGAGATGCGAGGTGAAGATAGTTCCTACGTCTTCTGTTAGCAGTTTGAGCGCGAGTGTGTGAGTGAGACAGTGTTTTGAGGTGAAGCATGATCAGTCGTTGGTGATCTCATGTAAACATTGCAGCGTTTCATCTGCAATTGTAAAATGAACGGGTAAATGTGGCGATTCCTGTGCACATGTTGTGTGCTGTTTGAGTACTGTTGTGGCCCGGATCTGAACAATTACGGTGCTGTAATAGGGTAATAAAGGTAAATATGAAGAGGACAATCAAGCTTTTTATACAATCTGGGAGGATTTTTTTTCTAGAAAGGAATGATACATCAATGTGTCTTTTGTGTCAAATAACTTTGTCATACTTCAATGCCGGTAATATAAAACACCATCATGACACAAACCACAGTGGTTTCAATAAAAAAATTCTTGATGGCTCTCAGTTAAGAAAACCAAACTGAAATCACTAAAGGAAAAACTTTATGGTCAGAATAGGTTTATGCCAACTTTTAACAAGGAAGCAGATTTGAACATTGAAGCTGGCTTTATCTTTTCTTTTAATTGCAAAAGCAAACAATTCTTACACGCAAGGAGAGTTTACTAAGACGAACATGCCACAAGAAACTGTTTTAGAACCCAAAAATAAGAAACTAGAAACTAATCAACTAAATGTCTGCTGCTGAACACACAATAGAAAGACGAATTTATGTTATTTGTGCGGATATTTTAAGTAATTTACAAAAACATCGAAGGGAGTGCTCAGTAGTAAGTCTGGCTCTGGACAAGACTACAGATATCGAAGATAAACCACACAGCCACATTTGTGAGGTACGTGTTAAAGGACTTCGAGGAGGTAGAAGAACTCTTAGACCTGGTTACATTGAAGGATACTACTTGCGGTGGGTACATTAGAGAAGCTCTGGATTTTTTTTACGGAAAAACTCAGGGCCTATCGGTAATATTGTCAGCATTGCTACCGATGGTGCACCATCTAAGTCAGGCACGAAACAAAAGTTTATTGAGTTTTTAAATGACACATCATTTCGTGAGTTCCTACGTGTACGTTGTATTATTCACAGACAACATTTAGCCGCAAAATATTTCTAATTCTGGCATATTACGCAGGTAGTTCTAAAAATTGTGAACTATATTCGGTCAAGTGCCGAATTACACCGATCGGTCAAAACTTTTATAGAAGATATGAACAATGATTAGCTTCCTGGCGATGTTTCTCGGTACTGCTTAGGGAGGTGGCTATCGGTAAGCAATGTTCTTGGCAGATTGTTTATTATTTGATCCTATCAAAGAGTTTATGGAAGAAAAGGGAAACTCTTTCTCTGACTTAATAATCGCCAGTCGTTGCTAGATTTGACTTTTTTTTACAGAAGTGGTCAAGAATTTTCAAAAATAAACATGTCTTTACAAGGAAGAGAAAAACTTTTTACTGATTGGCCCAGACAGATTTAACTTTCATAGCAAGTTAAAGCCTCTTGGGAAAGACCTTCAGACAAAAACTTTACTCACTCAAATGTTTGAAGGAAATTACTGAAAGCCTTCCTGACATTCAGGTGGAAACTAAAAATTTCTTGTGTAAAATGTCTGGCCTTGCAGAAGAAATCAATGTTAGATTTTCTGTTTTGAGATCACTTAAACCATCATTTTTGTTCCTGTACAATTCTTCTGCTGTTGATTGTGTGAGCGATGGCTGCCCTGTTTAATAACTAAGGACAGGATTTCTTTGAAAATGCATGTTTTTACTTAAGCTTTGTAGAGATATGAAACTTTGTAAATATGTTTCATGAAAAACTCGAAAAAAAAATGAATACTTTTTCCGTGCATGTTGGGATGTTTTGCTAGTTTTTTGAAGAAATAATGCAATATGCATGTTTGGACGTTTTTAAATTTAATACTCTATATGTAAAACTTTTTCTAGCATTTTGTCTTTGGTGCTTATTGTTATATTACACATTTTAACCTTCCGTTATATTACTTGGATTTGCAATCCGAGTATACGTGCGAGGAGCAACGATAGCGAAATGAATTATCAACGACATAGGTTGCGTGGCAAAGGAACGGGAAAATACACGAAGCCAAATCTTAATATCATTTGATAACAATCCATGGGAAAGGAGAATAATCAAGCGTAAGCTCTCAGTCTGCTGGCGTGCAACATAAGATTAACACAAGTTTGTTAACTGTGAAGTACAAAATGGCTTCTTCAAAGCTTTCGCGTGCAACTCTTCTGAAGCAAAAGATTTCAAACGACGCTTGTGTGGAGGACGGTTGGAAATGTAATTGATTGCAGTTGCTCTAATGAAGAAGTAAATCAGCTAATCTGCAGAAATTATTGAATTTTAAGTACTAAAACTCAGAAAATGATAAAACAATGTCAATGAAATTTATATGAAACGAGAAACAAAACTGTAGTTTTTCTCGAAGTGAAAATAATTAGTTAGTGGATACTATTAATAATCCTTTTGGAGTTTTGAGATTTTTCTGAAATTGTTTTGTAGAAACTAGTGGTGTAATTAAAAATTGTTGAAGACATTTAAGTGTCTGGAATTATTATTTGGAGATTTAGATCACTCTGCTAAGAACAAATTACATGAAGTGTTAAACACAAATCATGACTTGAAATTTCTCCAAAATATAAAAAACATTATTTGTGGTGAAAAATCAGAAAATACAGAATTTGTCTTTACATTGGCTTAAATTTGAAATATACTCGAATTACGTCTTGTGATGTGAAACGTCATTTTGTGCTTTCAAAAATATTTTTTTCCTAATAAAGAATGAAATTGATACAGAGCAGTTTAGAAAACTTGTTAATTGTTTACTTTCACAAAAGACAATATAACTAAAAATGTAAATAAAATAAAAATTGATTGTGCATATTTTTCCCATTTTCACCCTGCATCGCGCATATTTGGGTATTTGATTGAGCATGTTTGCATGTACATTTTAGCATTTAATAGTGCATGGCAACCCTAACTGTCTTAATCACCGAAAACAAAGGATACACAAAACAGGAGTAGGAGCTACTTGAACGTCAAGATGACGAAGGACTAAAAGAACTCAATCAAAGTGGCGTTTCTACCAAAGAATTTTGGAAGAATGTTCCAGAAGAAAATTACCCATTAACAAAAGAATGCTAAGAGGCTTATCACAATCTTTGGCATTACTTATGTGTGTGAAGCACTGTACTCAACGCATAAATTCATTAAATCTATATATAGATCTGAACTCTGACGAACATTTAAGTGATCTGCGAAATGTACTTACCAATTATCAGCCACAAAACCTAACAACAAAAATGAACACTTATATAAGAACTTCTCAAAAGTATAATTGAATTCCTTCATATGTTTCTGAATAATAATGTTAAGCATAGTGTAAAAAATAAATGTTCCTTCATTTGTTATACAATGAAAATTGTGTCTTCAATTTAGAAACCATTTTATAAATATCTTTTCACTATGTGGGTTCGAATATTTGTTCCAAAACTTGGTTTAGTGGCCACTCCTTCCCTAGAAGATGTGCTCAGATAGTGAAATTACATTCATGTCCAAAAGCAAAAGAAGAGAGCATCTCGGCATTGACTGAAAGATGGGGGAAACTGGACGCCAAACCTGATCGAGATTAGGGTAATTTACTAAGAAGCCGTGCTTCAATACTTTTGTAGGTTCTTTAGAATTAAACAGCCGAAATGGTAAATAATATAATAAATAATATTGCTTTCACTTCTGATTCTCAGTATAGTCTATAAGTGTATACGAAAGCAGCAGAGTAGCTAAGATTGAAAATAATTTTTATTGATACTTTTGATAAAAATGCTCATTTTTTCAAATTTCCTATTCGTACTTGACATTTAATTTCTCCCTTTCTTCAACAGTTGCATGAAGCAAACAAACAAACAAAGAATCAACTTTAATTTTAATACTAACCTTGCTACTACTCCTAAACGAATAAAGTTAAGTTGCTTGATAGTACTTCGAATTTAGGCAAAAAATCTAAATATTTTCAGTGTTTCTTTTTTTTTCAAATAATTTTATTAGCTATGTTTTTTTAATGTATTTGGTTCTCATTGGACTAAAGGTTACAAATAATAAATTAAATGTATTATATAGACATGTATTTGTGCAAAGGTCACTAAAAATATTGTTGCCTTATTCTGTTTATTATAACAATCATGGTCTTACAACGAAGTGAACAAAGAAATAACAAGAAGGGAAGCAGGATGAGAGAAAATTGTTGATATAGAAAAGATCTTATAAATTTTGTGAATTGTTTATTTTAAACTAATAAGTTCATAAATTGATTTAATTTTATTTTAATATTTCTCGTAGTTTGTGGAAATATTTTTGAGTATATTTTGTTTGGTCGTTCATTAATTTAAATTTTCTTTCATATTGTCCTAAATAGGTCTAAGGACAATGAATGAATTTAAAGCTATATGCTGAATTGTTCGTTCCATGTTTTAATTTTATCTTTTGTGTTTTTAATTCAATGATTATTGTTGGAAGCTATATTGTAAATATTTAATTTCATATTATTCCCAGTACAATACTTACTCGATTTGTAATGCCATAAATGTAACAAATTGTTACAGTTATTTTACAAATTTTGTTTACAGTAATGTTTTGTTGAATACATTTTCTGTACAACAATACAAAAACTCAATCTCATCAAATAGTTGACAAGTGAACTTTCTATTGGTGTGCATCGACTTGATATATTTTATTATTTAATCAGCTTTTCTATTTGGGAATTAATTTAATTCTTGGATTTTATTTGGAAACGATATCCATGGCTTGTATATGGGGAATGTGAGGAAGTATGGCCTTATGGCTAGTGATGTAAGAACGTAGACAGTTGAGAGGTTTATTTCTTTAATATCATTTACAAATTCAAAACATTTTATTTAATATTCAGTATCGCATTTAAGAACAAGTTTCATAATAAAATTGAAACATTTACAAAAAAGATACATGGGTATACCTATATTGTGTTTTATTAATAAAGATAAGATGCTGAATTTAGATTACGCAGTAATTAGACAACGCAGTATTTTCTCTCTTATCAGACACTACTACTGTTTTTGACGTAAAATTAATAAAATAAAATAAATAAATACTCTCTCAGCTACTACCAGAAATTAATTCTGTGCATCTTTTGCGGTCCTGTTGGAGTGTTATATTACGAATTCAATATTTACTTTTATAACTATGGTAATTAATATTGGAAATAGTAAACATCAATCCTAGACACGATTAGCACGTAGGTCGTTTGGCGAGAGAAGACCTTGAGTGGTTTCTTAGGTAAAACTGCTTGGCTTGCCTTTTAGAGGTGACGTCACAACAGAGCATCGAAGCCTTAGTGGAGATGCTGCTGCTCCCTGCCTCGAGGAACTGCCTGCTCACGAGACTACCCAGAGACTGCGATTACATTAGAAGCAGGGGCATACGAGTGACCGGAGCTACCCAAGTTGCTACCCGCGAAGCTCCCTACGTGCCCTCCGCTGTGCCCGCCGTAGCCGCCGTAGCCCGCGAAGCCGCCCTGTGCGCCGTTTCCGCCGTTGACGACGCTGTTGAACAACGGGCTGTTTATCGGAGAGCGTTTGCTTCGGGTTACATCTGGAACAGAAGCGATGGAAATTAATCCTTTATACGCAACCAACACTTAAGGGATAAAGATTTTCTTAATAAATAATGGAAAATGTGCACACAATTCACTTTTCCCCATAGCACGTCATACGCAGTTTTTAACTGTTTTTTGACGTAAAATAAATAAATAATAAATAATGGATACCCCTGAGTGTAGTCAGTTACTTCAGATGTCTCAGAGGCAAAAACAGATATCATGTGACCAAACGAAAGATTTCTAATTTGAAAATTAATTTAATTCTTGAATTTCGGGAATAATTTATGTTAGTAAATTAACATTGAGACCACACATACAAAAATTAAAAGTGGAATGTTTTCATATGCTGAATACAATGAAGGGTATCGCAGCTTCTATTTGGAGAGCTGACAAAAATATAACTCTCTCTTCCTACAAAGCATTCATACTGTCCAAGCTTGACTATGGATCTGTAGTATACCAATGTGCTAATTTAACAATTTTAAATACTCTCAATACAATCTCATCGACTTGTTTAAGACTGACAATTGGTGCACATAGAACCTGTCTAATCTCAAGTTTTCTTGCAGAAGCTAACGAAGAACCACTGTACATCAGAAGAAGATACGTCTACTACACATACACATGCAAAATATCACAGTCTCCACTCAACCCAACTTACAAGAACGTATTTTCCACTAGGAATAGTAACAAATACTCCATAAATTCAATAACATCTAAACCAGTCTACCACCTACTAAATCAATTTCTCAAAGACATACTGAGTTTCCATTAATTAAACTAAATATATCTCTTAAAAGACGAGCGAAATAAAATATTAAACAAGGCGTAGTTAAATAAATTTGTTTTAAAGAAATAAAAGTATTTAATGTATTTTTCGGTTCAAAGAACACACGCTGTTAGAAAAACATATCGGTCGATACGTACATTCAAACATCCAAGAAATAGAATTCAGAAAAAATACGCTTTGAATGTGAGATACGCAATGCTTTTCAAGAAGAGGAGTATCATTTCGTAACATCCGTAATCGCACTATCACATCAAATCACACGGAATATTTAGCACTCATTTATAATTAATTTATAACCCAAAAATATTTAATTGTAAATATTAAACGCAATAGTATTGCAATTGCGTAAAGGTATAGCAGAAATAGCGACAACTTTCTATAGAATTCCCTAGTCTTACTTCTCTCAGGGATTTAGAGTCACTAATGAGGAAATACTTAAGCCTAGAAGCAGAAGTTTCCTACATTCTACATTCTCAAGTTCAAACAGCTTTACAAGAAATGAAACGAAGAAAACTCCGGGAGAACACAGAATCACCGATGAATGTCTAAAAACTCTGATGACATAATAATTAAGGTAAAGATGAATCTGTACATAGCCATAGTAATGAAAGAAGAAAACCACACCAATAGATGTCTAGTACAATAATCCTATCGCATAAGAATGGATCCTGAACTGACTTAAATAATTTTCCTTCAATCAATCTCGTATCAAACATTTCTAAATATTTTTGAAGATCATAACTTGAGATTATAAACGATTAAATGTAATATATTTACTTATGCATTCTATAATATATAAGTAAAATATATTATATTTTAATAATATAATATAATAATAAATAAATTATTATATTTTTCTAACTTTTCATTTTCTTGCTAGTAGTATTAATAATATAATTTCCAAAATGTGTATTATATGCAGTAGCGGTCATTGTTGCTTGTTGTAACACAGTGTGTGGGATTCGGTGGTGTAACGGTTAGCGTATCGGACTGTTGTACCTGAGTTTGAGGGTTCACACCGATCGAAGCCGTGGATTTTAAGGGTGAAAAATCCTTCGTACACCCTCTTTCGGAGGGAAGTAAAGCCGGCTGTCCTATATAGTAGATTTACTGCATGCAAAGGATCCTCAAGCCTAAATGAAACCTCTGAGAAAAATTGAGTTTTACCTGTTTCGTCGCCCAAAATAATACCTCCTTTCTCTGGTAGGTGGTGAAAGGAGCGTAGCGAAATTTGCGTGGTTAGACGGAAGAGCGGGCCTGATGGCCCGAGTCTCGCCACGTAAAATAAGGCATTAACTAACTAAGTGTTGTAATTCTGCACTGATAACGGAAGGCGATAATGAAGGCTGCCTCTCGTTCCCGTTATAAAACGAATTATTCTTTGCATTCTTGGTTTCGTGCAGTTCGGATCTAAAGAGCAACTAGGTTCTTAATTTCGCCCGCATATCTCCTTCTAGGTCTTCCTGCCTACCATGTGCCGATCCTCATATCCCAGACCATTGCAATGTGAGCCCAGGGAGATATCAATTTTTGCTAATTTTCCCGCCTAACTTCAGTATTTAGGCTCTATGTACTGCATCTTTATTTCCATTTTTCTTCTTTTTCAGCGTTTACGTGGTCTTTTCAGCAATATTCTTAGCTCTCCTCTTTCTGTTTCTTTCATTTATATGGCTTTCTATTGTTCCTCGGTAATTGCTCATGTCTCAGCGTCTTAAATTAGGAATTTAATAAAAGTAGTAAAATTCTGTGATGTTTGTCTATTAATTTCTTAGTTTTTACTATTTAGGAGTGCATTCACTGGTATCACATGTAGACAATCCTTGAAATAATAATATCTTGTCCTTGTTCGATTTCTATATTATTACTATTTGTCATTAGGTTTCTTTTCCTAATGTTCATGAATAATTCTACATCGTCACATTTTAAGTGTTCCTTCAACATAGTTCCGAGTTCTCCTGCTACCTGTAAGAACAATAACATATCATCTGCCAATTTTATGGTGATAAGTTTTTTCCGTTTATATTTATACCTCGATTTTGCCACTTCACTTTCTTAAAGATGTCTTTGAGAATACAACTGAACAGTTCTAAGGATATGGAGTCATCCTGTTTAATCCTCTAAGCTGTCGGAAAAGATATCGTTCCCTGTTTTGATTCGTGCGTAGCAGTGTGTATTCAGTTTTGCTAGTAGTCTGATATATTTATTTTCAATTCCTTGTTTCTTCATCGCTTGAAGAAAGAACAGACATTCCACTGAGTCGAATGCTTTCGCTGAGTCTACAAAGGCAAGATACATATTTTTAAATTGAATTCTAGTTGTTCGTATTTTCAAATATTTTGTTTACTGTTTGTAAGTCATCGACTGTGGAATAATATGACCTAAAACTTCCTTGTTCAAATGATTGGCTTTTACCGTTATAATCATTATATTTACTGGTTTTACATGTATTATTCTTCATTTCACATTTTATTAAACAAAGAGAAATCATCAACTCGTTTTAAAATGTAATATAATTACAAACGCAATTTAAAATGAAATAAATAAAAAATAATAATATAATATTAATAAAATATTTTAAATTTTAGTTTAAACGCGGGAAATTGTGGAAATTCTAATGATCACCCAAGAGGGTCCGCTATCCTGTGTATTGTGTAACTTTCATCCACTAAAACCATAAACCCTTTTTCTTTACAAGAGAGAAAATTCCGGACTGCTTTCGCATTACATCGGAATGGAGTCTTGTCGTTTGCCCTCGGGGACTGATCTCGTCATATTATCTCTTTTTTATCCATGCATCTTTTGTGTTCCTGATTGAGTGTATATTACATGTTTAATATTTACATTTATACCTGTGGTAATAAATATTTTAAATAGCAAATTGAAAACTTGGACCCGATTAGTACGTAGGCCGCTCAGAGTGTGAAGACCTTAAGGGTTCTCTTAGGTAAAACAGCGCTTGCCTTCTAGAGGTGACGTCACGACAGAGCGCCGAAGCCTTAGTGGAAAGGGAGCCGCTCCAGGAGCCGTGTGGCTACTAACGGAGCCAACCGACTTGCTCCCTGTGTGCCCAATGCTGTCCCCGCCTCGTCCGCCGTAGCCGCCGTTTCCGCCGTTACCGCCGTTGATTCCGCCGGGGAAGATGTGGCCCAATATCGGAGAGCGTTTGCTTCGGGTTACATCTGGAAGAGAAGCGTAAGAAATTAACACCAAGAAACCCTTAAGAGATGATGATTTTCGTAATCTTTAATGGATAGCCACCAACCATCAATTACCACAAAATGGGATTGTGTGTCACAACAAGAATCGAAAAAGAATATTGCGTAATGAATAGTTAAAATGAATACCAAATAATTAGAAATTGTAAAATTAATGAAAATCGAAAAAATATTTAACTTGTTAATCAATGGTCTGTTTCATGAATCTTCGATTTCGTAATACGATAAAATATAAATTTTCAACGTATTTTTCAGCTGAAATATCAAACGTTGATATCGGAAATATATGAGTAAATAAGTACAATCATACAACAAATAAATATAATTCAGAAGAAAAATACGCACTGAATATGAGGTATCCAATACATTTTCGAGAGGGGGTGTCATGTCTGAACAGTCATTATAGCGCAATCACATCAAACCAAATGAAATATCTAGTACTCATTAATTATAAATTTATTACCCAACAACTTTTAATAGTAATTATTAAACAATAAAATATTGTAAGTCGCGAAACGGAGTAGCTGAAATAGCGCCAACATTCCATAGAAATCTCTATGCAGTTCTATCAGTGATTTAGAGACGAGAATAAAGAAATATTTAGGCCGAAAATAGAAGAAGTTCCTTCCATTATACGGTTTAAGATTCGAACAGCATTACAAGAACAGAAACAAGGGAAAACTTCGGGAGAATAAAGAATCGCAGATGTATGTCTACAAAACAGTGAGGAAATAATAATTAAGTCAAAGATGAGTATATTAGAAGCCATACAAATGTAAGTAGAAATACTTCACCAACGAGTGTCCAGCACAATAATCCTAATGCAGAAGAAAAGATGTAAAGATCACACAAATAACTATCTTTTAATAAGCCTCTTTTAGAACATTTAGGAATGATTTTCAGAGTTCATACCCGGGAGTTTATTTGCGACTCTAGTGGAAATAAAAATCAGAGCAAATAGGTATTTCACAGTCGATCACTTACCAACAATAAACGAAATATTTGAAAATAAGAGTCATGAGACTACAGTTTTTGTTTCCTTGGTAGACCTTTCAAAACATTTGACTCATTAGAATGTCCGTACTTTCTTCAAGAGATGAAGAAATAAGGAATTGAAAATAAATATATCAGACAACTAGCAAAACTAAATACACACTTCTACGCACGAATCAAAGAAGAGCAGCTAATTTAAATAATTTTACTCAATTCAGTAATTTAAGTCTCTCAGGCATGATCAATAACGGGGCAACACAGGAAGGCCATACATATAACGCAAAAATGGAAAGGAAAATACTAAAAATATCGTTAAAAGAACAAGTAAGAAAAACGGAAATAGTAAACACAGTACATACTGCCCAAATGCTGAAGTGGACATGGGTAGGGCATGTATCAAGGATGAGAATAATCGTTGGGCCCGCATTACAACGGTCTGGAATCCGCGGATGGGCAAACGGTAGGCAAGAAGACCTAGGAGTAGATATGATGACGAAATTAAGTAGGCGCTCCGTGGACCCGAACTGCACGAAACAAAAGATTGGAAAGAAGTTGTGCATAAGACTGCAAGAAAGAGGCAGCAGGCATTATCGCCTTCCGTTTTCAGTGCGTCGTGATATCGTTGGGTTACAACAAGCAACAATGACCGCTAATTCGTACGAGATTCACATTTTAGCAATTAGTATTGTTAAAACCGCTAGCAAGAAAATGAAAATGGATAGAAAAATATAACTATATTGTAACCGTCACGTACCTACCTACTTCTTAGTAGTACGCCGAATTACGAAAGTAAATCTATTATTTACTTATTTCGTGACGTGTGGTTACACCGTCACGCGAACCTGGGAATACCTCAATTAATGGATAAATTCCCTATCGGTGATGGGTTCGGCTTTGTTAAACTAATAATCACTTAACAAGCAAACACAATTGCATAGTTTTTAAATAACAAACAACATGTATTCTCTCAAATAAGATCCTCTGTACACTCAAGTTCACATATTCTGCTATGTGCTCACTTTTTTTTGTTTAAACCATGGTAGCTAGTTCCCTACCTAAACTGCAGTTTTCACTAAAATAATAATGACTTTGATCTACATTTACACTAAACAAGCAACAAATACATATGTACACTTCCTTAATGAAACACACAAATCACAATTCAAATAATCATCCTGTAAAAAAATACAAACAATATGCCAAAATTCACTAATACCTTTTAAATCATAAATAATATTACACTCAATATTTACATTTAATATTCGGCTTCTGCGTGACCTTTCAGTGCAAAATTCTGTTTTACAACGTCTCTTGACTGTTCATGAAATAATGTTTTATAAGACATAGTTTAACGGCTTTCACTCATGTTCAAAATTTTACATAGACAATTCCTCTTAAATGATTTCAAACTAAATAATTATATACAAGGACGACTTTTATCAATAAACATAAAAATTATTCTGATCTGATTTCTCTTACGACTGCAGAAAAGAAATAAATTCACTGGTTATCAAGACTAATATTCAGTGAAACTTGCCCGATCAACGTCTGTTACTGAGGGAAGCTCATATTACAACGTTTTAACTAGTGCAATCATAATTCTATCTTGAAAGTTTTCCAGGCTGCAATTTAGTGAATATTCTCTCTGTTTTTCTGTGACTCACGACCGGCGAATTCCCCAAGCTGGTCCCGCGCTGTGTAGACGGCTGTCGAGCGATGTTCACGCCTCAAGGTCGTCGTTGTTCTGCGACGGTCTGTGCGCTGCCTACCGCGATGGAATCGAGTATTTCCGTGCGCCTTCTCCTCGTTGTACAGCAAAGTTTAACCACAGCTTACACGGAGACGATGGTCGCATCAGAATGCGAGTCCAAAACTCCAAATTATAACTTCGTTATAGTAAAAGTCGAGCCAGTTGTTGGATAAACCATATTTTTCAGAATTGTCAAAATTCTTCAATAGAATTTCCGAAATGAAATCCCAAAAATAAAAATGAAGTAGAATATAAATAAAAGCTAAAAAAGCTGTAACGGAGAAACAGAAACACGTCCTATGTTACAAAAATCCTCCATTTTCTAGCAACGAGAATGCAGCAACGTGGTTTTATAAATTCACTTTAGTCTACTACCACTGTTGTTCTTTCATTCGTTGCATTCTTGTTTAATATTCATTTAAAATTTCACGTAATTTCTTGACACATCACAGTGAGTAATCCCATGAAAAATATTCAGACAATTACCTTTTATTAAAGCTTTAGATTCCGGTATTTTCCACGTGTCCTCGTCGATTGTGTGGTGGAGTAGTAGCCTTCTATCCACCTCAGCGACTCGAACCAGAAGGAAAGACGAACTCTTTCGACACAAACTTCATGCCACATCCGTATTTCCACAAAAGTTTCTGATTGGCTATAGCCTGAGTACGTTCAGAAATCTGTTTCTGGGTGACGCCATCTCTTCGCTACTATAGGAACTATTTGTAGGGCATGATGTCGGGTATTATCGCTTCTATATTTCTTTTGTCATGAATGTAGCCGACGACAAGCGGTTACAATATATAATATAATTATTGTCTACAAAATTACTAGATTTTTACATAGATTACTCTTTTCACATCTTACTAAGCAAAGTAAAAACTATTTGCTTTCACATTTAAGACAATTAAAGGATGCAATTTATTATGACTTTATATAAATAATATTTATAATTATTTGTTTTACGAGGGGAACTCTGGACTTTCTAATGAACCTCAGAATAGTTCGAACTCCTGAGTAGTGTGGACTTTCATCCACTAAAATCATCAATTCTTATTTCCTTAGGTAGGGAAAATTTCGGGACCGCTTTCGCTTTACATCGGAATAGTCTTTTCGTTTACCCTCGGGGTTATTTTGGCAAATTGAGTCTGTTTTTATCCATGCCACATTCACGATCCTGATTGTGTGTATATTACAACTTCAAAACTTACTTTTATAACTATGGTAGTTAATATTGAGGCAAATTGGCATATATGGGAAATGTGACACCTAGGAACGATTTTAGCACGTAGGCTGTTCGGTGTGTGAAGACCTTAAGTGTTCTCTTAGGTAAAACAGCGCTTGCCTTCTAGAGGTGACGTCACGACAGAGCGCCGAAGCCTTAGTGGAAAGGGAGCCGCTCCAGGAGCCGGGTGGCTACTAACGGAGCCAACCGACTTGCTCCCTGTGTGCCTCTGCTGTCCCGCCTCGTCCGCCGTAGCCGCCGTTTCCGCCGTTACCGCCGTTGATTCCGCCGGGGAAGATGTGGCCCAATATCGGAGAGCGTTTGCTTCGGGTTACATCTGGAACAGAAGCGTTGGAAATTAATCCTTTCATCTTAACCAACCCTTAAGAGATGTTGATTTTCTTAATCATTAACGGATAGCCCCTGAATGTTGTCACTTACACCTGCTGTTTCTTTATAGAGGCTTCAGAAACATAATAATATCCCTTTTGACCAAACAAATTATTAGCAGCAGCTAGAGCATAGCTGTCTAACCGCGAGGTTTTATATCAAATATTCTATAATTAACTCAAAACGAGATTGTGTGTCACAACAAGAATCAAAAGGAATATTGCGTAATGATAAGTAAGCATAAATACACATCATTTGAAATTGTAAAATTTATGAAAAACGAAATAAAATATTAACATAATTAATGAATTGTTTCTTTTATGAATCATCGATTTCCTAATTTTGGAAAATTATTGTGTTAGTTTAATTGATTCATCCTCCCAAAAGTAACTAATTTTCAACGTATTTTTTTTCTCCCAAAATCACAGACTGTCAGAAGAAATATATGAGTCGATACGTACATTTAAACTTGCAATATATGTAATTCAGTAAAAATACGCTCTGAATATTTGGTATCCAAAATATTTTGGAGGGGTGGGGTGTCCTGTCGGAACAGTCATTACATCCCAAACACATCAAACGAAATGAATTATTTACTATTTATTTATTACTAATTCATTTCCCAACAATTTTAATATTAATTAGTACACACTATAGTTTTGTAACTTGCCAAAAGGAATAGCAGAAATAACCTCAACATTCTATAGAAATATCCCATTGCGGTAGTTAAAGATTATTCTAATAGACATTTCAGCAATTATTAATATGCTGAAGGAAACTTACAAGTTATTAACAGAGAAAATATCAAAGGTAGATTTGTTAGACTCATAGAAGCTACTGAAACAGTTACCTTAATTATGCTTGTCTGAGATCTAGAATGAACGGCACATCATAATCCTTGTATAAAATCTATGCCAAATAGTAATCACTCATTAAATTTTCTCCAATAAATTGGAACTAAAATTATGAAAATTTTTCAAATGAATCTTAATGAATATCACTGTTACCTAGAAAATCTACAATCAGCACATAAAATGCCTGCAAGAAACCAATTTTAAATTTAATTATTCAGTTAACTTGTGTAAAAAATAGGCATTCTAAATTTAACTTAACTTTTATTTGTTGTGATGTGTTTTGGATTGGTTTTCTGACAAATGTACTACTAAACATTGTTTAATAGGAATTATTAAAAACTATAGGATCACAACCCTGAAAGGGAATAGTTGAAATAGAGACAACATTGTATTAAAATCTCTGTTGTAGTTCTAACAGTGATTTAGAGACCCAAAAGAGCAAAACCTAACCCTCCAAATATCAAGAAATTCCCTATTCTACAGTCTGAAGTTCGAACAGCTTTACAAGAACAGTTACAAGGAAAATCTCCAAGATGATGCAGAACACGATTATTGTCCTAACAGCGGTTAGACAAATAAGTAAGTCAATGGTGAATCTCTTTAAAGCCGTACTAATGAAAGTATAAATACCACACTAATGGATGTTCAGTACAGTAATATTATCGCATAAGAAAATATTTAAAGCTTACATAAATAATTATCGTCAAATCAGCCTCTCATTAAATATTTGTAAATTATTTTGCAAATTGATAACCCGGAGTTTATCCGCGACTCAAGATGAAAACCAATTATTTGAGCAAGCAGGTATTTCACAGTCGATCACTTACAAATAATAAACCAAATCTTTGAAAATAAGAATCAAGCGATGAAGAAACAAGGAATTGAAAATAAATGTATCAGCCAACCAGCAAAACTGTATACACCCTGCTACGAACAAAACAAAACAGTGAAGCTAACAGATTTTACTAAATTCAGTTATTTAAGGCTTTGAGACATGATGAATAACCGAGCAACAAAGAAAGCAATACAAATAACGCAAAGAAAAATTTATAGGAAAATACTGAGAATATCGTTGAATGACCTCGTTAATCACTGAAATCAGAAGGAAAAAGGAAATAAAAGCTGCAGAACACAGTGCCCAAGTGCTGAAGTGGAGATGGGCGGGGCACGTAGCAAGAATGAGACATGACCGCTGGGCTAAAATTACAATGGTCTGAATCCGCGGATCGGCAAACGGTAGGCAAGAAGACCTAGAAGAAGTTATGAAGACGGAATTAAGAAAGTAGGCGCTCCGTGGCCCTGAACAGCACAAAGGGAATAGAATAAAAGAAGTTATTTATAAGAACGCGAACAAGTGGCAGCCGTCATTATCGCCTTCTGTTATGAGTGCGGCGTTACAACATTGGGTTACAACAAGCAACAATGACCACTTAAGCGTATGTGATACACATTTTGGCAATTTTTATTCTTGATACCGCTAGCAAGAAATGAAAACGGATAGAAAAATATAATGACTACATATAATATTATTATATTCCACAAAATCACAAGTTTTTACATGTATTACTCTTCATTTCCACGTGTTATTTAGCAATGCAAAATACACTGTTCGCTTTCACATTTAAGACAATTAAAGGACGCTATTTATTATGATTTTTTTTAAATAATAATAATAATAATAATTATTATAATAATTTTATATAATAATTATTAATAATTATTATTCATGTTATTAATATTATTAATTTTTCTTTCCCTCTTGTCAAATTGACTCTTCTTTTGCATCTTTCGCGTTCTTGATTATGTTTCTATTACAACTTCGATATTTACTGTTACAACTATGGTAATGAATTTTGGGGAATTGCAAATTGGCAAAATGGAAAATTTAAAACCTTGGCACGATTTGCACGTAGGTTTTTCGGCGTATGAAAACCTTAAGTGTTCTCTTAGGTAAAAGAGCACTTGCGTTCTGGAGGTGAAGTCACAACAGAGTGCCGAATGCTTAGTGCAGTGGGTGCTGCTCCAGGGCCGTGTGGCTAACCACGTAGTGCATGATTTACTCCTGTGTGCCCACTGCTATTCCTGTCTCGGCCACCGTAGCCACCGCGTCCGCCTTTACCGCCGTTGATTCCGCCGGGAAGATCTGGCCGAATATCGGAGAGAGTGTGCTTTGGGTTACATCTGGAACAGAAGCGTTGGAAATATATCCTTCAATTTTAACCATCAAGGGATGATGATTTTCTTAATGATTAATGGATAGACCCTGAAAGTAGTCACTTACACGGGTTGTTACTTCATAGATGCCTTAGAAGAAAAATAAAATCTGAAGTCAATGGTTCGGTAATTTATACGTTTGTGGAGGAATTTCGTCAAGGGTCAGTACGCAGGCAGCCATGCACGTGTCGGAAATATGTGTCCACTATCCGTACGATTCCTTAATCCAATGTAAATTAACTTCGAGTTGATTTCGAAACCTACGGGTGGTGTCGACAATATCGTCTGCTCTGCTCGCATGTGCGTTGATAAGTACTTATATATTCTTGTGACTAGATAATTTACATATCAAGTAATAGTATTATGTGAAATCTCATGAAACTGTCTTCGTGTTTCTGCTGCCTTTGCAGGCGGCACTAGCTGAAACTATGACCACCGTAAACATCAATTAACCTCAACTGCTCATAATGCAAAAACGAAGTCTTACGCAAAGCTGCTACTACTGATGTCTTCCCGACCACGGACCAAGCAATCATCATCGAGGCCCATGAACGGTTAACACTGAAGGACTAAGTGAGTAAACTAGCATTACACAAGGAAGTGATATTCGTTTTGTGTCACGTATTGCTAAGAACAGGATATATGTAAACTCCAAAAACTCTCTGGTTATATTACAGATAAACACAATTCTCTCACTATTAATGATATAGAGTTAAGTGTAAGACAGATACTTTGTAAACACGTTAGAGTTATAATATGCTATGTTTGCCCTGTGAAATCCCACATGAAGACCTCAAAAACTCTCAACCAAATTAATGTTCAAACATCATCCGATATTACTTTTATAAGAACTGGGATGACTGATCGTAATTTTCTTATATTTTGAGTTCTAGAACGATGATGTTCCTTCATCCTGATGAAATTCATAAATTTCCTTCATCTATGTTAATTCAATATCAGGTCATATCTTTTAGATAATATTTTTCTGCTGATAACATCACTCGTATTAAATGTAGATCTGAAGGTGAAATTGCTAGCCAAAGTCCAAACAAAGAGAACAGTTCTGGTCCAATTATGAATAATGGCTCAGAGAGTAATGATAGCACCTCAATTGAAAATTGCTCTTTAGGTGATTCAATAATACAAACTTCGAAATCCCCTAATATGGAAAGTGATAGCTTCCTCTTTGAACAAGATATGTGTTTCATCAGATTCATCACCCTGCACTAAGCCTCTCTGACAAAGATACGAACTATACAGATCAAATTCAAAAATTACCCATGCTCCCCTTCAACCGACTTCATGAGCAACCCTCCTCATAAATGAAACTTACCAACGGAATCCTCTTCCTTATCGAAAACAACTCACTCTAATACTGATAATAAAATTAAAGAAAACAACTTGAAACAACCAAAAAGAAAAAAGAATAAAAACATAAACATTGTTGAATCCGACCAACGAGGCAACAATCCTGTAAATAAAAAGTATGGAAGATATGCTCAGTCCAAGAAAAGCTTTCATTGACAACAATCCTCTTCTCAATATTTCTCTTAACATACAAACAATTTCAATTATTACTGGAAAATACTTTAGGGTCAGCCGATCCCATTGCTACAGTTAAAGATTATTCTAATGACCTTCCAGCAATTATTAATATGCCCAAGAAAACTTACAAGGTATTAACAGACAGAAGCCTGGAAGGTATATTTGCTCTACTTATGAAGAAGCAACTGACCTCATTCAGTCTTGTCTGAGACGGAATTTAATTTGGACACTATACAATAAATATATAAAATCTATGTCAGATAGCAATCACTCATCAAGTCTTTACCAATGAATTGGAACTATAATTATGAAAATTGTTCAATGGAATCTTAATGGATATCACTGTTGAATAGAAAATACACAATTACTGTGCAACAATATTAATCCGGACATAATATACTTGCAAGAAACAAATTTTAAATGTAATTATTGAGACAACTTCTCTCAAAAATTGCCATTCTAGATTAATTTAACCTTTATATGTTGTTATGTATTTTTAGGTTTTACGTACTGAAATATACCCTTCCATATACCTCAAATGTACCTCTCAGTCTTGCTGCCCTCAAATTCCTGGAATCTGTTTCCGAATTTCTAATAAATATATGGGCGCGAGGAAATGGTAACGAGAATGAGCTCCCAAATTATGTTTGATTTTAATATCGTTGCTGACTCAGTCGGGGGTTCTTTACCGAAATAATCGTCAATACTTACGATTACTTAATTCGCCCCCATACGAAGAAGCGTGGAATCTGAAATGCAAAATTTAAATATCCTATTGGATTGCACGTGACGGCAAATGATAATCACCCTTCATCAATAGAAAATAACAAATTTATTTTTAAATTTTAGTATTTTTTAAAAATAAACAAAGTATATCATTATTTTTGGTCATGACCTTTACTATAGCGCTACAGAACCTGTTATACACGAGAATCTTGGACGCTGTCCTGGTAAAGGATGTCTCGCCGTAGAATTCAGCAATGGGTCTCGTCCAATCTTCTTTCTTGCTACCGACCAAATCCGTATCTTGTCGTTTCTTCTCATAAACCACTATGTACACTGTTTCTACATTCGCTTTCCATCCCCATTCACCTGCTTGAATTACTACAAGTTCTAATACTCCTTATTGTTCATTCCCTAAGCAAAATCTTAAGTACTGTTAAAATATTTGCATATAAGTTCACGAAGTTATAAATTACGTCCATGAAAATTATATAAGCTACAAACCCGGGTTCCTATCATTGGAGACTAAGTTCCATTATCATTGTACGCTTACTAAAATTTATAAGTCCCACTTTTGGCATTTACTGGCCACTTCGTATAAAACAATTTCAGAGTTCTATCTTTTGAATACTAACAACGACAAATCACTACGTCCGAACTCGCGTAAATTTTCTATGTTCAAATAAACTGCTATGTATCTAGCACCCTGATCCGATCGCTATCGTGTCGAAAGCTCGAATGATATTTTTGTATCCTTATTCAACATGTCAACTTTTTCATCTTTTACTCTCTTGTTTAAAACAAAATTATGCGATCTACCTCGCGGCGTCATCTTCGTAATTATTTTATACCAATAACTCACTTTTTCACATTTCCATGACACGTCCGGTATATTGTAGGCAACCAGGATGCTACTTATCGTCCGCTTTTGAACTAATGGGCATTGTTTATATGTTGCACTCCGGTACCATGGCAACCAGCGTCTTTTTGCTAATAAAGTGTTATTTTTAATGAAATTCGCTGAATTTCATATTGGTGACAATCTGGTATGTCACAGTACATATCTCCTTGATTCCGTATCTCTGTAATATAACTTTGAATCATTGTTTTGGACATTGTTGAATCAATTCATTTTGCTTTGAGTGTAATAATGAAAAAAGGTTCCAAAATGTATCTCTACTAGAAAGACCATTCTTGGTGTAAAAGTCCAATAAGCATTGTAATATTTATGTAACTAATGAAGTCGCCAATAATCTCTGCTGTTGATGCGTCTTAAAATAAACGGAAAAATCTCAAGTAGCTAAACTGAAGTCATTAGCATCGGCTAATGCATAGCAGTCTAACCCTAAGGTTATGTATCAAATATACAATTGACACAAAATGAGATTGTGTGTTACAACAAGAATCGAAAAGGAATATTGCGTAATGATAAGTAAGCATGACTACCAAATCATTTAAAATTGTAAAATTAATGAAAAGCGAAATAAAGTATTTAAATTATTGATCAGTTGTATGTTTTATGATTCAACGATTTCCGTAGATGTAGATAATTACTAAACAAGTTGTAGTTGGAATTAATTTACCCTTGTAAAAATAACTAATATTCAACGTATTTTTCTCTCTTCAAATGTTACACGCTGTTAGAAGAAATAAATCATTCGATACATATATTCAAACATTGAATAAATGTCATTTAGAAAAAATATGCTCTGAATGTAAAGTACCCAAAACATTTTTGAGAGGAGGAGGGGGCCATGTCGGAACAGTCACTATAGCACAATTACATCAAACCAAATGAAATATCTAGTTCTTATATATTGAAACATACCCTAACTGCTACAATTATTGGGCGATTCGTCGTAACCGTTTCCAAATTTCTAATAACATGGGCGCCAGGAAAAAGTTACGATAATATTTTGACTATTATTACTTTGATAAAAACTGAATATTATCCCGCTAGCTGGGTCGATGGGTCACGTCAGAAATAATCGCTATTATCTATTAATAGCCGATTACCCGATCTACCATCTATACAGAATGGCAAGGAATCGAAAAAACAGAGATTATTTGATGTAGCTACTTATTAGCTTGAATTGGCCAATGAAAACCATTTATCTTTCTTTCAAGAGAAACGTAAGGTTGATTTCCTATCAATGCAACAAATTAAAATGAAAAAATTTACGTTGGGAAACTTTCTTAGTCATGACCTGGTTCGAACCTTATACGGCGATTCTGGTCTTCGCGTGCTCTTGATTGGTGCTCCTCGAAGAAACGCCTTCCCTCTTGTACTTGAGGCTCCGAAGTCCCGAAGTCGTGTTACCACGAATCTTTTCTTCTTTAAAAACGAACACCACCGATTCACCGCTTCGCACCACTCAAATATTTGTTCCAGCTCCACTATATTATGTCTGATGCCCGTTCTCACCGTATAAATATCCAGTGCTTTTATGAGTACACAGCAAAACAAATCTCTCAGTTCTATCTTCCGTTTATAGCAAACAAATATGCAAAGTCCGATATCGTTTGTGAACCGCATACATTTATAAGTTCAAGAACGATTAGAGTTCACTCGCTAAAAACTCCAAGTTTTATTTTTATGCACAGCAAAATATTCGGGAAATCGACACGTTCCCAAATCTTTGAAGTATCACAAGTTCACTTCTGGTTCTGCCACGAAAATATTCATAGTCAGAATATGTCTCTCAAGTCCGATTCTTGCTTTACCACACGAAAATATTTCAAAGACTGAACACGTATTGTAGACCTCGAAGTCCTAACATGCACAAATTAATCTATTCGCGAGCGAACTGCTCACCGTCACGACATGCGACCGAATGAATTTTATCCTCCCTTTTAAAACCCACAATGCCTCGCCTTTCTTTTATTTCGACAAAATGCCCAAACTTCCGTTTTAATAATCAGTCGACGCTTCTTCAACCAATCCCCAAATCTCTTATATTTCCTCCTACTCACGCCGTCACCTCACGTCACAATGTTTGTTTATCCTGACAACAACCACGACGTCGTTACTAAAGTCGCCATATTGCTTATTATTTGCCCTAACCATTTCGCCCATTTACGACAAATATACTGTAATAAATCTGTCCCCACATTGGTATGTCACAATATTACACATTTATTACCCAAAATATTGTATAGTAATTATTAAACACTGTAGTATTGTCAGTTGCGAAATGGAATAGCAGAAATAGCGACAACATTCTATAGAAATCTCTATCCATTTCTATAAGTGATTTAAAGACAAAGATGAAGAAATATTTAAGCCTCGAAATACAAGAAGTTCCTTTCAATCTACGGTCTAAGATTCAAACAGCTTTACAAGAACAGAAACAAGAAAAACTCCAGGAGAATCCTGAATCACCGGTGAATGTCTGAAAAAAAGTGAAAAAAATTAAGTCAATGATGAGTCTATTCTAAGCCATACAAATGAAAGTAGAAACACCACACCAATGGATATCCAGCACAATAATCCTATTGCATAAGAAAAGGTGAAACTCACACAAATAATTATTGTCTAATCAGCTTCTCATCAAACATTTATAAATTATTTCCAAATTCATAACCCGGATTTTATCTGCGACTATAGATGAAAACCAGTTATCTGAGCAAGCAGGTATTCCACAGTTGATCACGTACAAGCAATAAACCAAATATTTGAAAATAAGAATCACTAGAATTCAGTTTAAATAAATATGTTGCTTCTATAGACCCTGCAAAAGCAGTCGCCTCAATTGAAAGTTCGTTCTTTCGTGTGGCGATAAGAAAACAAGGAATTGAAAATAAATATATCAGTCCACTAGCAAAAATATATACACAATACTACGCACGAATCAGAACACAGAATCTTACTAATTTCAATAATTTAATTAAATTCACTAATTTTAGGCTCTCAGACCTGATCAATAAGGAAGCAAAAAGAAACTTATACAAGTAACGCAAAAAAAAATGGAAAGGAAAGTACTAAGAATATCGCTAAATGACAACGCGAGAAACTCTGAAATCAGAAGAAAAACGGAAATAAAACATGCTTGACACTGTGCCCAAATACTGAAGAAGAGATGGGGAAGGCAACTAGCAAGGATGAGAAATGACAGCTGGGCTCACATTACAACGATCAGGGAAACGAGGATCGGCACACGCAAGGCAGGAAGACATAGAAGAAGATATGCAGACGAAATTAAGACAGTAGACGCTCCGTGGACCCGAACTGCACAAAACGAGAATGGAAAAATAAGTTGTTTATAAGAACGCGAACAAGAGGCAGCAGTCATTATCGCCTTCTGTTTTCACTGAACAATGGGTTACAATCAGCAACAATGACCACTAATTTCAATGTGATACACACTTGGGCAATTTATATTGTTGATACCGCTAGAACGAAAAGAATATATATTAATAGAAATTATATTCCACAAAATTAGTTTTTATCATGCCTTAGTCTTCATTTCCACATCCTTTTAAGCAAAGCAAAATAAACGATTTGCTTTCACATTTAAGACAATTAAAGAACGCAATTTATTATAATATTATATAAATAATAATGATTTTTACGAGAGTAATTGTGGAAATTCTAATGAACACTCAGGAGGACGCGCAGTCCTGAATAGTGTGGGACTTACACCCACTAAAACCATGAACACTTTTCTCCTTAGATGGGGAACAATTCCGAGACCGCTTTCGCATTACTTTGGAATTGAGTTTTGTCGTTTGCTCTCGAGGGCTAATCTCGTCAAATTGACTCTTCTTTTATCCATGCTCTTTCGCGTTCCTGATTGTGTGTAAATAACTTCAATACTTCTTGTATAAGTATGGTAATTAATATTGGGAATAGCAAATTTGCAATTATGGCAAATTTAAAACCTTGGCACAATTAGCATGTAGGCCGTTCGGCGGGTGAAGACCTTAAGTGTTCTCTTAGGTAAAACAGCGCTTGCCTTCTGGCGGTGACGTCACAACAGAGCATCGAAGCCTTGGTGGAGAGGAGCTGCTGCAGGAGCCGTGTGGATAGCAACGAAGACGACCGAATTGTTGGCTGTGTGCCCAATGCTATCCTCGCCTCGTCCGCGGTAGCCGCCGTTTCCGCCGTTACCGCCGTTGATTCCGCCGAAGAAGATGTGGCCCGATATCGGAGAGCCTTTGCTTCGGGTTACATCTGGAAACAAAGCGTTGGAAATTAAACCTTTAATCTTAACTAACCTTAGGGATGATGATTTTCTTCATGTTTAATGGATAGCCCCTGAAAGTAGTAACACCGGGTTGTTACTTTGTAGATGCCTCAGAAGCAAAATGATATCTCAAGTGACCAAACTGAAGTTATTAGCGTCGGCTAATTCATACTGTATAACTTCAAAGGTTATATATCAAATATCCTACAATTAACACAAAATGATATTGTGTCTCACAACAAGAATCGAAAAGGAATATTGCGTAATGATCATGAATACCAAATCATTTGAAATTGTAAAATTGATGAAATCGAATTAAAATATTTAATTTGTTATTCAATTGTCTGTTTCATGAATCAATGATTTCTATAATTTTGGTAAATTAAAAAACAAGTTGTAGTTTAGTTAATTTATCCTTTTACAAAATACTAATTTTCAACGAATTTTTTCTGTACAAAATCACAGGCTGTTAAAAAAATTATATCAGTCGATACATAAATTGAAACCTCGAATAAAATTAAATTAAAAAAACGCTTTCAATGTGAGGTATCTAAAACTTTATGGAGGGAATGGTGTCGTTTCGGAATAGACATTGCAGCACTATCACATCAAACCAAATTAAATATTTAATGCTCGTTTATTAATAATTTATTACCCAAAATATTTAATAGTAATTATTAAACACTATAGTGTTGTAAATAGCGAAAAAGATTAGCTGAGATAGCGCCAGCATTCTCTAGAAATTTCTGTTCTAGTTATATAAGTGATTACGAGACGCATGTTATGAAATACTTATGCCTCAAAAGAGGAGTTCCTTCCATTCTATATTCTGAAGTTCGAAAAGATTTACAATAGAAATAAGGAAAAACTCCGGGAGAACAGAGCATCACCGATGAATTTTAAAAAGGGTGAGGTCATCTATTAAAATCGTCAATAATGTAATGTATCCTCTACCTCATCTCACCTACTATCATTTTTCATTGATTGCCCCACCGTTGGGCCGCCATTTAATGTAATGTATCTTCTCACTCTCTCATCTGCTATTATTCATTGCCCCACCGTTGGGAACCATTTATGTAATGTAACCCTCTCTACCTACTTCTCCTTCATTCATTCATTCATTAATTTTATCCTCTAACCTTTCTACGTTATCTATACCCGCGCTTTTATCAAATATATATAATAAATCCCCTTTTTCCTTTTCCTTTTTAACTATCTAATGCCGTGGATAAGCTGGCGGTCGTATACAGGAATCCGAGTGACGTAACTGGATTGTGCGTGCTAGGGTAAATTACAACGAATATCTCAATTGATCAAAACGAACCGCATTTTTGGTTCGATCATTTATTTACGTTCCTAACTTTCCTCTTTTTTCCATTTATACGGCGATAATTCACCGTCTTTCTTTTTACATTAACACAATAATACCCTATAACATCAACATACACAAGCAAAAAACAAGATAATCCACAATAACAAAAATCATTCATACACACTAACACAAACAATATCAAAATCCCATTCATCCCTCGAATGCGCATTCCCTACTTTTCCTTTAACTATTTCTACTTTATTCCTATTAACAAAACTTGATCTTCAACAAATTTTTCTTCAATTATGGAATGCGTTTTCATACGAAGCATTTGCAAGGAATTCCGACACACACACACACACACACACACACACACACACACACACATACGCGTTTCACTTTCCCTGTTTGCAGCTCAGCTCTCGTAATGAAGATGTCCGGTGGCCGCTGTCCAATGCTCCTCGATGATCGGTCGCCGGCCACTCTTACTCGCGGTCGCCTTCGAGAACCACTTTTCGTCAACCGTTATATTTCACCTAAATGTGAAAATTCAGCTGCTAGCCCGTCACCGACTAATAAATTCTGTATGTTTGCGGCGTACTGCTCGGCAAAATAAGTAACACGAAAAAAGAAACAACTACTTTTCGCGTATCGTCAAACACGTCACTTCTTGAAAAGTTCTATTGCTTACGTCCATTTATCTTGGAAAATAATCGTCTAAATTATACTGATCCGTGTATTGATTCAGTTATGTCCCATAATAAAAATGTTTATCGCGCCAAATTTCCTCACACTAAAATAAAACGTAATTGATCATCCGTAATTACTTGAAGTTTTACCAATAAAATAACATGAATTCAAATTTTGCTCCCTTTCCTAATATTCCAAAATTTCTACAAACATCTCGACGTTACTTCTCGTTAAATTTTTACACTTTTAAAAATTAACGACACACCGATTTCACGTACACGAAGCGTTCATCACCGTCTTCACGACACATCTGCCTCCCATCGGCATTCCTTCTATCCACCTGCATTGTTACCACAGATTTTTTTGTCACAAAAAATTGACACACGCTTGCTCTGTTGGTTCCAAAAGATTTTCTTAACTTCTTAGCATGGCGTCATTTGTTTATACTATTGATTTCATTACAACTTCCAAACATTTTATGATTACTTCGCTTCCGAAAATGCGACAAAGTTGATACTAATTTTGTTGTCTTCCCCGTATTTTAATCTATTCTTTCCAACGTTTCAACCAAATCGGTCTGTGCGTTTTGTAATAATTCTTGAAAAACCCTGTTTGTAATGTTTATTTTCTAACTCAACAATGGCCATATTCTGTTCATTTTAATAAAATTCCAAATATATTTCAATTTATAACTTCCGAATGCGTTGACCGAATTTGATGCCGTTTGTTTTATTTCATTCTATAATTTCTGCTCTACCGGATGATTATGTTCAATTTTCCCCAAATCTCACGCGCTATAATTCCTTATTTTAATTTGGATTTACAAACATGTTTCTATCGGCACCGTTGCACTCCACATATACGTTTATTCTTTGCCACTTTGTGGCAACGTTGCATCTGGGGTTTTGGTCTCGAAACGTTGGATCATTACAAATCCCCCCACCTAAGAAGTTGATTACTAATGACGCAGTCATGGTGATGCAATATCTATTTCACTATTTGTTCCCGTTAATACACTGATTTCCTCACTCTGTTGCATGCGCGCACCTGTTGTAGTTCGCATTCACATTATCCGACTACCTTGGCGCACTTGACCTTGCCCAACAATACTTCGCTTTCCCCCCCTCACTCTCACTCACGTTTCCCAGCATCGTGATGGACGCACCTGCTAGCGTTTTACATCCACATTGCACTGCACAAAAGAATTACACTTGTCATTTTCCCGTAACAACTTAAAACTAAACAGGCTTCGTTCTTGCTCATAAAAGAAATTCTAATACCTAATCTTAATCTAATACTTACATCTTACACATACTTACATACTATCTTAACACTATCTTGCCATCAACACAATATATGTCATATTTTATGTTATTTTTTAAATCAGTGGCTCCCTATATGGCTTGACATTGAATACGTTTTGCACACCGATTTCCTGACCTTCCTGAGCTAAAACAATATTATTGTTTTCTAATACTTTGGTCACAGTATATGGACCGTCATACAATGGAAAAAAATTCCGAAACAATTTCTCCTCCGATGAGGACGAATGAGGCGATCGAACTAAAACCTGATCCCCTACGTTAAATGTCCCTTTGAAATTGTTTCCGGGCCTCTTCCGTTATCTTGCCGACTTCTGCAATTGGTCGTATACAATTCTTTGGTTTGCTGTCACCGTTTTCAAACCGCTAACCTCGGGTGGTATTCTCACATTGTCGAACGGTCTCTCCTTCTTGACACCGAAGTGTACCTCCCACGGCGTCACATTGGTACTCGAATGCGGTACGGAATTCAGAACCTCGTTGAGCACCGGAACAGCTTCGAACCATGCCCTGTGATTTTCCGCGACATACACCAAGACAAAAACCTTTCTTTAAGCGACGGCGGCAGTAGGGATATCTGGGACACTTACAGATAAGGAGGAATATTCTATCGGCAACAAGGAAAAAATAATAATTTATAATACGTGTGATATAATTATATTTTCCACGTAGGAAAAGTTGCGAGACACATTTGATACGCGGAATGTCGCAATTCTACGAGTAAAATAAAATCAGTTTTACCACTGTCTCATACACTGTTTGTAGACAGCGTTACTGACGCTTTTACCAGTCTCATACATTATTTGTAGACAGCGTTACGTTCTATTTTTGGTTCAGGCTAAGAGCGGTTCTTAGAATCTAATAACCCGGCAAAACTAGTGTTGGAAAGGAGATAATCTAAGAAGTTAATATTTAGTAGTTTTTATGTGAATAAATTGGAAGCATTGCGTTTAATCATAGCCCTGCCATCCAGTTTTTAGATTTATTTGTATTTTACTGTAGTATGTACTGTATTTTACTGTATTTTACTTACTAGATTTATTTGTATTTTATTATAGTTGGATTGAATAGTCAAAATACATTTCATACAATGGGCAAATTGTATGTAATGTAAACGTAGGAAAGTATGGAGAAATTGTTTTAAAAATTATACTTTTGAACTGAGAGTATTCTACGTGTTCGTGTAAAGAATTAATTATATTACTCCTGTAACGATCTAAATAAGTTTATGTACAAACACATTTTCACAACAGAAACAACAAAGAAAAATCCGATTTTTCCAATACCTGGTTAGTGCGACTGTGAAAGTAAAACGAAAAACTTAAACAATGTCTACTTGACTGTCTGGGAGATACTGCGCTCAAGACACAGACGCCATTTTAGCTGTCAGGCAGCCGAAATGCTTTTCACCCTGAAAACGTGGTAAACGCCGAAACGTTGACATCTGAGTGTTCTAACGTCTCCCGGACGGCCAAGTAGCTACTGACTCCGGCAGCTGAAGTCCAAGTTGTCAATCTAAACAATTGCTATAATGATCCTCCTAGCGGCGGAACACTGCGGTATCAGTCTCAAGACGAGTCTTAGTAATACCCCTACTTACCGGCGGGCGCGGCGGTGCAGGCGACGACCAGCAGCAGGAGCATGGTTACAAGCGCCAGCGTAGAGGGGCTGGTCATCTTGCGGGGTTGGACTGGATTAGAGTGGAATAGAGTGGTGCTGGACGGCTGCGGCGGTGCGGAGGCGCTTCGGGGTCTCCTACTCCTCACTGGCGAGTGGCGCGCGCGCCCGGCCCTATATACGCGCTCGGGTGTGCATCGGCCCGGCCAGCGCGACCTTTGGGCGGAGAAGGCCTTCCGGTGGCAAAGCCTCCCACACACGTGGGGACGGCACACGACAGGTGGCGGCGGGGGCGGCGGCGGCGGCGGCGGCGGCGACAGAGGCGGTGGCGACGGTGGATGATTATGGGGAAGGTCGCGTTTCGTCGTTCCATCCCGACCGTCGACTTCCCGACTTCCAGATTGTGTGACTGGCCCCTAACCACGTCGAAATGGTTGGCAGAACGATTTCGTTTCTATTTCATGTTTTCAAACAGGACTACAGTAAGTGTTTTTTACATAATGATCTACGATGATAAAATTCAACTAAGGATTCCTTTAGCTTGTTTTGAATTCATACATTTATAAAATAACTCTCTGAATAGTTTCAACTGTGTTTTATGATGTATTTGGTTTTGCTAGAATTAAACAAAGTGAATCGAAGTTATCAGTAGTTTTCCTTGACCCAAACACGGCATTTATTGAGCTGGGGAATTTTGAAAACTCCTTTATTATCATGATCATCATCATCATCTTAGTGGTTATATAATTTTTGTGATTAGTTTCAGGACATTAAACTTTTGTTCGTCTCAACCGCTTTCATAAATTACATTGTTAACATTTGTAATATCAGTTGAAGCGTTCCATCGCAAGTAATGATATGTTCTCAATGCATGATCGTCAGCTATTATAACTATTTGTAATTAAGGTTTCATTCTTCTTTAAGACATAACTGAATAGTCTTTGTCGATCTGAATCTTGAATATTAGATTAATGATTATCCCGTAGTGGGTTGTATTTCTGCAATTCTTTCAACATTTTTTGTGTCAGTAATCATGTCAATATAGGACCAGTAGATTATTGTGTTATACTGGGTGGATTGCATAGTTTTGTTTGCTATACTTGTTGATACAATTAAAATCCTCTACTTACATTAATTGAATCAGATTCAGTGACCAGCCTCTTAAGTGATCATTTTCATTATTGCTTACATACGGTATCATTCCAACTAAAGAAAGAAAGAAAGAAAGACTAGAAGAGATTTCTTCTAAAGAAAACACTTGAAGAATATGAACTTCAAATGTCCGCTCAAAATTCAAAAGTCATGGCATTTCGAGTCAAATATCCAGTAATATTTAAAATAACAATAGGAAACTAGAATTTAGAAAAAGTTAGCAACTTCAAGTACTTAGGCTGTGATATATCCTGTAATATAAGATCATGACGTGGAAGATAAACTAGTAAAATTCGAAATGTTTGTGGAACGATACATAACTATCTTAGAAACCGAACAGGAAAGGAGACACGACTTAAGTTTTACAAGACAATTGCTGTCCCCACACTCATGTATGCCCGCGAAACATGGGTGAACACGAAAAATCAAAAATAAAATACAAACAGTGGAAATGAAATTTCTCCGAAGTATATTAGGTGTTCGCTACTCGACAAGAAACTGAAATACGAGAAGTTTTAAAAGTCAAAGAATTATATGAAATCATTCTCGAAAATAAGTTAAAATGGTACAATCATGTATCGAGAATGCCAACGTACCGAATTCCATTCATAGCTATGAACTATAGAGGAGGAAGAAGAAGGAAGAACAGGACGAAGAAGGAACATTGGTAGACCGAGAAAAAAATGGGTGCCGGAAAAGGTCACATGACCTAAATCCTGTCGGGAAGAAGAAGAAGAAGAATAAGAAGAATCATTCTAACTATTACATTGTGGCAGGATGTGTCAATGTGTCCTCATATACCAGTTTGCGAAACTACCAATCGCGAAAATTTTATTCCTCGAGTTCACGGCGGCCCACGGCGTGTCTTATTCTTGTGTAATACTATTTAGTACTCTCTCCGTTTCTTTCAAGACGTAGTTTAGGGGTTCCGAACGGGATCTGTATTGATCCCTGAGGGGATGATATTTTAAAGACAGGAGAGTAAGCACCGACAACTAATGAGAATAAAGAAGATGAAAATCTTATTAATTGAAAAATGTAATTTAAGTCTATAAGTACGATTGTTTTCTTATTATGCAAGTCTCAGACACAAAATCCAGTCAGTTTTTTTACATAGAAATCCGAGAATATTACTATTTAATTCCATTATTTATAAATCTAATAAATAATATCATTATTTATAAGTAATTTATTCCATTATTTATAATAAAACATATGACATTATTTGTCTTCTGACGTTTAGTGATAGTGAAGTTTCTCTATGTATCTGCCGTGGTAATGGGTATTGCTGAAGTTATAACTTGCAGCGAAGAGGATATTATTATTATTATTATTATTATTATTATTATTATTATTATTGAATGATTTTTCGTGTTTCCGGGCGCGTCAACTGCATTGGTCATTCGTCCCGTTAGTGTAGTGCATGTTTTTCCTCGGAGATGGAGGTGACCTTCCCCACTGGATGGCGAGATCAGGCGCCGACCTACCGTCGGCTAGTGGAGTTTCTCCTAACCATGACTCTCCACCAATGGGGCAGGTGCATAATTATCATTATTATTATTATTATTATTATTATTATTATTCTTTTATCAACTTAGAATCAACACCACCCAGAAGTAATGCTAACGCTGTTCCGGAGTGGAACTATGTTAGTTGTATAGTGTTGGTGAGTTTAGTGAGTAAGGGTCTCACTGTTTACGATGAGTGTGGAACCACGTCGGTTGTCATAATGGATTATCACAGCCCCGTAAAAATTATTATTATTATTATTATTATTATTATTATTATTGGCGAATTCTCCCCAGAAATGGAAGACGTTAAGCAAGTAACTCGATCAATTTTTCTTTGAGTTCTTCTTTTTGATCCAATAGGCTTTCATTCTTTCCGAGAAGGCTCGTTTACGTTCTTCTGACCATTTTGGTCTGTATTGTTTTGTTTAGGTTGCTCTGGCATAACTTCCCATTTGTCTACTTTATGTCTGAAGGTGTCTCTTTCTAAAATGTCTGCTGGTCTTATGTTTGCGTTTTGAGGTCCTTTCCAATTTCATCTAGCCAAGTTGCGGAAGTTTTAAGTGACGTTATATAATTTAGTATCCTTTTAGTCAGTCGATTTTCCGGTAGCCTGTTGAGACGACCAAAGAATTTCATTCACCTTTTCCTAAATATCAATTTCGATGTTTGAGAACTGTTCTGTAGTTTTAATTGTTTGCAGCCTGTAACCGCCTTGGGTATGTCTTCCTCCTAGAATTTTCCTAATGATTTTCTCTCTTTTTTATTTGTAAAAATTTGGATTTGTAGATTTTGATTTGTAAATTATTATTATTATTATTATTATTATTATTATTATTATTATTATTATTATTATATCTTGCGCAGAGCTACAAACAATCACGGCGGAGAGATGGTAAATGGGGAAAGGGAGAGGGCGGCAGGAAGGTGTGCGATTTATACGCACTTGTCCTGAGGAAGGCCGCTAGGCCGCCGCCGGCAGCTTTCCTCGAATGCTTCGACGCGCTTCCTCCTCTCCTCTCGTGCTGCCCAACGATGTCTCCTGGAGGGCAGTCAATTTCCTCCTTATGCGCGCCATACACGCTCAATATTATTACGCAATATTTAGGTTTGTGCAATATAGTTGATCGTTGGAAGTCGAAATTGAAAGGTTGTGCAATATATTGTGCTAAATTCAAATCCTTGAAAATATATTGTGCAAACGGGAAAAGGTTGTGCCGTGTATAGGCAATATTGTGCAATATCCCATCAGTCAGAATCAACATGTGGTGGAGTACGCGTCGTCATGACTGCCAAGGAAGCAGATAGACAATTCATTCTCGAATTTATTGAAGTTTATGGTTGTCTTCCGGCTCTGTGGGATGTATTGTGTAAGATTATACTAATCGTGCGAAAAAGGGGGAGCAGTATGAACTTCTGTTAGAAAAATACCGCGAAAAATATCCGGAGGCTGATAAATCAGAAGTAGTGAAAAAATTAATTCTTTGAGAACAAACTTCCGAAAATAACTAAAACGGATTCGTGAGGCAGAGAAAAGTGGTGCAGGTGCGGAGGATGTGCTATGGTATTTTGAAGAAATGAGGTTTCTTCAAACTCAAGAAAAACCTACTCCTTCAATCAGCACGATGGACGTATCTGAGGATGGTATTGCTACTGATGTGAATCTCAGCAACGAGGATTGTGACGATGCAAATAAAACCAGCTTCCACACAGTAAGTTGTTTATTTTTTTAATTTTCTCTACAAGCTTATCGTACTACTCATTAATATTAACTTTTTATTAACGTACGAGGAGAATATTTTATTTAATAGGTAATGAAGGTAAAATGAAATAATAAAACTTAATCATATAGGGAAAAGAACGTATATGTTATTTTTTCGTATAAGTACGTGTGTATTAATGCTTTCATTATTATTATGTACACAATCATAATAAAAATATACATAATAATAAATAATAATATACATGATAAAAATTCTAGATTTTTAGATTCCAAAAAAACATTTCTACCATTCAAAACGAGAAACCATGACAGATCCAGTTAAATATATATATATATATATATATATATATATATATATATATATATATATATATATATATATATATATATATATATATTCTAAATGCGTTTAAAAATCATGACGTACTGCAAAACCGGCCAACTTCTTATCTGCTAGATCCCGCCTCTGCTCCAGCTCCTACTGGCTACTTATTTCAGGATTAGTGTTATCAGGTTCTCGTCAGTAACTTGACTTTTGTTAATGGATTTGGCAGAAAATCAGCTTTCCCCAAACATTTCTCGTTTTGGAGTTGGCCGGTTTTGCAGCTAGGCGACACATAGCATTTTTAATTATTGGTCGGGGCAATTGCACCTACAGTTTTCCATTGCCATGAAACCTGGCCTTCATTGTTAAAGAAATTACTATAGGTATCTCTGACTACTTTAGCACTAGCTGTTGCGTTTCTGTAGGTACTGTTTGGCTGCAGTGGTGTCATCTCATTTGCGACATCCCTCCAGGATCCATTAATGACCACACCTGCCTGCAAATCCTCACTATCCACGTGATTTCTAGTAACATTCTCTCGTGGTTGGCGTTTGCGTAAAGAGTTGTGTAAATAACAACATGCCAAGGCAACTGTTCGAGCCTTTTCTGGAGACTGAAATTGGATTCTGTAGTACACCAAATCGGCTGACCAAAATCCCAAAGACATTTTCAATCACACGACGAGCTCGACTCAATCTATAATTGAAAATTCTCCTCTCTACATTTAATCCTGTTTGAGGGTAGGGTTTCATAAAATTTTCTGTCATCGCAAAGGCATCATCTCCCAAGAAAACGAATGGCAATTTTTGTTGACTTCGGTAGTTGTGCAGGAATTCTCTGTGTGTTATCTGCAAGCGCTTGCCCAAACGTCGTATAACTGATTACACCACCGTCTGATATTCGCCCATTTATTCCTATATCAACCATGATGAACTCGTAGTTCGCATTTGCCACTGCCATCATCACAATGCTGAAGATTTTTTTATAGTTTTAGTACAGTGATCCAGAGTTATAGGGTTTCTTTATTGCAACATGTTTTCCATCTATTGAACCCTGACAATTTAGAAAATTCCACTGATCGTCGAAATCTTGTGCAACTTGTTTCCATTCTTGTTCTGTTGTTGGTACCTGCAACAAAGAACATAATTATACAGAGAAACAGAAATTTCAAGATTTTAGCGAATATTCGATGAAGAAGCTCTCATCCACAACAATTTAAAAATCACATCTTTGAAACATCAACCAAACCCTGAATTTAACATTTTTCCATTATCATGTATGTATGTATGTTATTACATGTCGTTGAAACATAGTTTTTTTTTCAGGCGGGTGATGGAACTTCCAAAAATAAGATAAAAGCTGGCGATCAGACTACTGAGTTAGTGCAATTGGCAACCAAGCGCCTTCAACAACCTCAAGACGATTGGGACAAAATAGGTGCTGCTTGGGCAGTCGAGCTCAAGAAAATGGATCCACAGCGACAATTGTTTGCTAAAAAGGCCATCAATGATATTCATTTTGAGGGACAAATGGGGACCTTGCACCGTAATTCGGTGGAAATTAACGCCTCACGTGTGTCTCTCCCGTACTCTGTTCAGTCCTCTCTATTCCGGAGAAAATTCAGAAGAACCCTCACCCCAAGATACAAGATCATATTTCACTACTTTTCGCTAAACCTTTTTTTGTTTCAACTATTTTGTTTGTCATTTTTTTCGTTTTTTGCCAATGTACGCTAACATTTTGAATGACAAATAAATATTGATGAAGTTGAAAAAAGTACTTACCTTAATGTATTCTTTGAGGCACTTGATCAGAGCAGTGCACGTTTCCATAATAATGCGACCTATTGACTGTGGCGAAACAGCGGTTAAGAATTTCATGTCTTCAAGCTTATCCCCAGTAGCCAGATGTCGTAGGGTTATGGATAACCGTAGACTCGCAGGAATAGCATCACGCATGATAGTGTCATTTTTCTCAATTTGAGGAGTAACCAAAGTGAGCAGTTCATCAAATAATTCTCCGTTCATCCTTAAAAAGTTGCGAAAGTCATCTGGTTCAGTCACTCTCAGTTCTCTATGTAATTTTATATTAACTCTTCTTCTTTTCAACACTTTCAACTCTTTCAACTCTTTCAACACTTTGCCAGATGACATTAAACGATTAAATTCAATACAAAAGTTTAAATCCCAAGTGAAATCGTTTCTGCTGCACAACTGTTTCTATACAATTAGAGACTATACTGAGCATCACAAGAAAAGTAACATTAATTTTAACAATGATACATAATGCATTATTTACCATTTGAACTGTGTAAATGAGTATAAACAACCTGTAACAACTATTGTACTACAGCTTCCGGGTCAATGGCCCCCATCTCGATCAGGTTGGTGGGTGGGTGTACTATTCCATATCAATTAACCACTGTTTGGCCCATTTTCTACCTTTTTGCGAACTATTCTTTTCGCACTGGCACTCACGGCGATAATCACACAACACATCACTATCACGCAACGTGACTTCACTACATGAAATTCACGTTGGAACTGCTTGCACAATATATTGCCTTGAAGGTTGTACGTCTGTGCTCGCGATTGCGCAATATATTGCACAACCATCAATATTGCCTACATACGATACAATTTATTGCACAAATCAAAATATTGCTCAATAATATTGAGCGTGTATGGGCCCCTTCGGCTGAGGCGACTCTTGCGGAGATCAAAGACTGCCTGGATCTTGTGGTGGTCTCTTTGTGTAGATTTCTTGGTATATTTACTTGTCAAAGATGATTTATATTTTTTACATGAATTTTCTTATTACCAACTCTTGCTTGGTACCAAATCAATGACACTAACCCTGATATATTATAATATCTTAAAATGCTACTAAAAACAAGTCATTCGAAATTCCACAGATTAAAAATTATACATAATTCGTGACATTATTTCTATTATAACGTCCGTAACTTTCTATTATAAAGTCCGACACTTTAAAATATATGATACGTAGATAACATCATGTTTAGATATTCCCGAGACGAAAATTGTCCATGAGAACGCGCTTTTGCAGGGTTTGACGCTATGATATGATCTATCCATGTTTCAGTATTTCTTGTGTAGTGAGTTGCCTTTAGGGAAGAATTGTTACCTTCATATTACGGAAAAACATGCAAAGTTGTCAGATGAGGCAAATTTTTCAATAGATTTTATTAAAGTCACCCATTATAAAATGTCCTAATATTTAGTGCCACAGGAAGCGAGGTAGTCGTAAAGTTCGTCAATGTTGCCTGATTTGGGAGGAGAATACACTCCCACTATGAGACACTTTTTACCTGCCAGATTAACTTCAGCAATTAAGTATTCGGTAAAGAGGTCTTTATAATTAACTGAAGAAAATATAACTTAGTGTCATCACGTAAATAAATACCGACACCTCTGCCATTTTCTGTCAGATCTCCAAAGCCGGTATCCGACGACATTGACGTTTGAGAATTTAATGAAATTTTTGAGCCATATTTCGCTCATGAGGGAACGTGAAATTTGTTTTATGACGATTTCCTGAATCTCGCAGTGATAACAAAGGAGAGATTGTGCATTTAAGTGCACGACGTAAAAAAGTTTCTAGAAATACACGCATGCTGTCTACAGCGGCCGGGGTTGACGGGAAGGGGCTGGACAAATGCAGGTAGAAACGGCTGTGGGGTGGGGAGGATACTTTGCATTGGGGTACAACCGGAATTACCTAAAACGGCCACGTAGTGCCTATGTACTCAGAATGGTGCAAGAGGTGGCTTAATGAGAGGTGTATAGAATAAAGAAAGGATATCTCTCTCGTCTCTCTCTCAGAGAGAGAGATAAGAAGAGAGATAGAGAGAGAGAGATAGAGAGAGAGATAGAGAGAGATAAGAGAGAGATAGAGAGAGATAGAGAGAGATAGAGAGAGAGAGAGAGAGAGAGATAGAGAGAGATAGAGAGAGAGAGAGAGAGAGAGATAGAGAGAGAGAGAGAGAGAGAGAGAGAGATGAGAGAGAGATAGAGAGAGAGATGAGAGAGATAGAGAAGATAGAGATAGATAGAGATAGATAGAGATAGATAGGAGATGATAGATAGATAGGATGAGGAGAGAGAGAGAGAGAGAGAGAGAGAGAGAGAGAGAGAGGAGTTGGATAATGCAAGGTGAAACCCTTTCCAAAGGAAAGGAAAAATGGAGTGCCGCGATGCTGTGCGTTTGCGACTTCCTCTCAGTTCTTTATTTTCGAAATTTCATCTTCCACTGTTTCCTTCAATTCTTCAAAAACGTGTCTGCTTCTTGTTCACTACTTTTCACCGCCTTGTAGGAACCGTTGGTCACCGAGATTTCTTTGACGATTGCGGAGAGTTGGTCTTCGAAGTTGGCGACGCCAACGTCTCTTGGTTTGGTCTTGAAAAAATTCACGCTTAATTCATCTCCGACATTTCACGAAGGGCCACTTCTGAACAACTATTTATGGGCCTCCGGCATTCGGTGTAATCCTTCATCCTTACATCCGTTCCCATTTTCACTAGTCCTGAAACATCACGCCTTCTATGAAGCGGCTCGGACGAATCCACCTCTCTAGCTGTTGCACGAATCACATCTCCCACCGTGAACTCCATTTATCTCTGCAAGCTACCCTACCACTTAACTCGTATATCTATCCACCCGCTTTATCAACTTACTCTTCGTTTGCTCCTGTAGTGTTCTTCTGAGCTGGATTTTAATTTCTTCGGAAAAAACCGAAACGCTACTCCCCATTTCCACTGATGCATTGCCTCCCATATCCAATTAACCATTGCAAACGTAAACACTGCCTCCGTCTTTTACTATTTCGCTTTTATCCTTTTGCCACAAGACCGTTATCGACGCCAATAATTGTTTACTGTAAACCTCTATTCCTCTTTCAATCCGTTGTTTTTTGTGTCCTGTCTTACCATTCCAAATGCTGAATTTTATACTCTAATTAATTTGCAGCATTCCTCTTTGCTCTATTCTTTATCTGCCAATATACTTCCTTCTGTTCTTCCTACTTCTGCTTTCAATATACCACCACTCAACAATTAACTAATTCTTCCACATACTTGCACCCTTTCGAACTCTTAATTTTGTAGGTTCCAACTTTCCAAATCACCATCTCAACACAATACTTCAAAATGTTAGTTCTTATTTTTAATTTTTCAATTAGTTCTATTTTCAGTTTCTCTCCATAAATGGGCTCTCATGTTTAATACAATAATAACAGAAACACACACGTAACAACAATAATTACACATACTTGCATCCCTTCCACCTTCCGATGAAGTGTGTTCCACCTTTCCACCCCAGCCAAGCCTGAATTTCGCTTGTTGCATTGCGCTATTCTGTCACCACCTGTTTCGCTAATAATTGGTATTAGCTAGTTTCGCTGTCTGAATGGGGTATACTTCGTACGTTGAATGAGAAACACACGTCCTTTGATCGGTACTTGATTTGTTTGAAATACCTTCTTGTTTTCTTTGGATAGTTGCATTAATAAATCTTTTTGCTGCATGTCAATAATCCTATTTGTTCGACGTGTTGCTTTAACTTCTCTTCTGTTGTTTCTTCTGATAATTGACTCGTGCATATTTCATGTTCCTTTTCAGCGCTAGATCAATTTCTATGCTTTGACTTCGTAGCTCTATTACCTTACGGCCGAGATCAATAATCGCTTTGTGTTCCTATTAGAAATCCATTCCTAAGATCATTCAGTACAACTTTTTACCGCTAAAACAATCACTTTATATATTTGGTCGCCGATCTTTCGTATACTCCGTTCAATGGTAGGAACGTTATCGGTTTCATTTTCATAAACCATTTCTCATATACTCTTCGGACCCTACAGTGTTTGTACAATCTGTATCCATTAGTTTTTCTGTTTCCACTTCTTCGCATATAACCCTGATAGTGATACATATTTTATACAACTTCAGACCATTTACGTCTTTGCCATGGTTAGGTGTCGTGTGTCACCGTTTTAATTGTATTGATGGGGACCACATTCAAATTCCCATTAATCGTGTGTGTAATGGGACCTGCCTTCATTATAATAAAGCTTCTTCTAGTTTAAATTGACTGCACAGTTTCTACTCGTGGAAGGTCGTGATGGTTGATCGTGTGCATTTCTTTTCCACTTTTGGTTTCCTCTTTGCGGTTCGGATCTTGCCTCTTCCACTCTTGCATCTTTTCCTTGAGTCTTGTGTGCGCCGGTCTCCACTTCTATCATGTTGATTCCGCGGGCTGTTCGTTATGTTTCTGCTTTCTTGTCTGTTGATGGATTCTACTTATACTACATTTACATTTCCCCTCATTTTGTTCCTTGGTACTCCTGCAAAGGTGAGTCACATCCTCCTAACGCATTTTGGAATTTTTCTAAGTTCGTATGATTGACGATGCGCAACAAATTTTTATTGTGACTGGGATTGGTCGCATCAATATAAAAATATTATCTTCATCGCTCATGGGGGGCGATAATGATTTGAAATATCTGATGCGCTACTCCCATGGATTAACTGTGGAAACTGTTAATTAAATTTAACTTGATGTTCGTCTGGATCTTTTCAGTCCAATATCGTAGAGAAACTATTTTGAAATCATTGAATGATCCAGAGAAAACGTCAAATGTAACCGCTCACGTTGTGACGTTCCCTTCTAACATTAGGTATAAAAATAGGACATTTCATTTCTCGGATGTATTCATGACTCCTACGCGCCGTTCTGCCGCTCGCATAAATGCACATAGATTTTCCCACTGCCCCGAGAATGTCAGTGCACTTCGCATGCATAATTAATGGCAACTCACCCCCAAATATTGGCAGCGTTCCACATTCCTTTATATTTTCAACATATGATTGTAATAATGACACTTTCTCTTCACGCTCTCGGATGTTCTCCTTGACCTCGTCTTTAAATAGTTGCTGAGACTTCTTTATATCTACTTCTATTCTGCGAACGACATCTATTAGTTACACATGGTAATTCACAATTTTCTTTTCCACCTGTTTGTCTCCATATCCCATTGAAGTTTACTTTGCACCTCCGTAATTTTGTAATTTAAGATATCTCTAAAGACAATGCAAATAAACGAAAAGAGCAATCAGGATAATTTCTTGTTGTATGCGAAAGAAAAATATTCTTCCATTTAGAAAAAGATTCTATAGTGTCTTTGATGATGAATGACTGATTAAAAGCCCTGTTTAGATTAAAAGGGGTAACATTATAGGAGCTGCTTTTAGCAGTTAAAATGCTGCAACATGTGCACCTGTTTCTATGTTTCAATGTTTGTTGCCACCTCTTAAGGAAGTAGTTCACATTGTTGCTGTTAAAATAATGGCGGCCAATGAAATATTCATTAATATTAAAAGAATTATAATGGAACCCCACAAGATGGAGTTTAATGTTATCTATGTGGTGAGCGACAACAATGCCGTTAATAGGAAATGTATGTCTTATTTCAACTCACATCCATGAAAGATCATTGCGTACCCACATCCAGCTGATGCTTCTTCCCTTTTGTTTATTGATTGTTAGTGTACATATATTGAAAGAATGTCGCAATAATTGTAGCAATCAGAAAGATCCGGAGCAGTCTTTTATTTATCTTCAGTCCGATGGTTCTTCTGAAAATATACCAATATGTGTTGCTTATTTCAAAACTCTGAATAATCTTCACAGTTGGAAAGCCGAATCATTATAAAATTTTCTTATTGTATATATTTAAAATCTCTCTTTTCTTCCAGTCTTAAGAGGTAAAATATTAAATATGAAATATTAAGAAGACAAAATACAGTGTCCAAGAACTAGGTATCCTTTATATTTTACCAGGGAAAATTCAAAGGGATTTGCTTGAGACTCGATTTGGAAAGTAGAGATGGTATGCAGGATTTCCGTATTTGATTTCATTGGGACAGGTTTTTGAAGTTGAAGCAGAGATTTAGATGGAGAATATTCTGCTATTAATTTCTCAAATGTTTGGGAGAATAGAAATAAGTTTATGTGAAGTAGACATAATGGAATGCGTGAAATCGTTCTATCACCTTCACCTATAGTGGAGATCAATGTTGAGATGAGTGAACAAGACTTGATCAAATGTGAGAAACTCTCATATATTTCAGTGGGTTTTGTGTACAGGACACAATGAAGAATTTAAAGTATGAATGTCCTTTTGGTAATTTGTCAAGGAAGATTTGGTGCAAGAAAACAACCAACATTCCTTGATAAAGAATATGGATATAGGGGTTTATTGTTTCTTCACATACATTTTGTACATGTGGCTCTATATAATTATATTGTTGTTAATAATTTGATTTATGGGTCTAAAGGAAGTCAGTTTTTGAAGCGCTCTAATCAAAGAGAGTGGATTCTGACTTTGACATATGCAGAAATTCAGATATCAATTTCTTTTTAATGATTTTGCATGCAAAGATATTCATTAACAGGAGACATTTTTAAGGTTGTTTAAGTGTGTCCACTAATACACAGCTCAATGACTACGTGAAAAACAGAAATGATAAACTGTTAGTGCGAAACAAAAGGAAATTGTTAACAGTAATTTAAAATTGTTTGTTACAACTGTTATTTTATGTAATATGCATGCTTCCAGTGGTTTGTTGATAAAAAGTATGTAGTTTTTGTTTTATGTAATCTCCTTTTTATTTACTGTCAATTGCAGTTAAAAGGGTCGGGAGGGTGCTACATAAAAAGGCAATTCTGTGTTTTTACTTAATTCTAGAATCCATATCCTATGTCACATAAGTTGAATACTGAAAACTGAATAAAATGGATTTTTATGGGGCAGGAAATGATATGAAAATATTCGCTTCGGTGTAGTATAATTTATTTTCAAGGGCAAATCGCCTTTAGATTAGCTCTCCTCTTCCTCATGTCCTTCCTGAAGGAATATACTTTCTTTCACGACAACCTGAACAATGATTTCAAGAGCTATATTTCCCACTAAACTCTACAACAGGGTGGCCACGACGAGGCTCGTGAGTCGCATGCGGCCCTTGATTCAGTCTCGTTTGGCTTTTAAAATCGAGCTAAAATAAAATTGATTAAACGTCAATAGTAGCAGCTATGTGTTGCTTAGTTTACGTTATTAAGTTCAACTATCGTAGGACCTCAAATTCCGTCACAGATCACTGTAGGTGAGTGGTGGAAGATGGAAGGTGATGATAGTTCCTCGATCTTCCGTTAGACAGCGCTTTGATCGCGAGTGTGTGAGTAAAGCAGTGTCTTAAGGTAAAGCTTGTTCAGTCGGCGGTGATCTCACGTGAACATTGCAGTGTTTTGTTTGCAATTGTAAAGGTGATGATAGTTTCTCGATCTTCCGTTAGATAGCGCTTTGATCGCGAGTGTGTGAGTAAAGCCATCACTTCCTAGAGTCTAGGAGGTGGTGGTAAAGCAGTGTCATAAGATAAAGCTTGTTCAGTCGGCGGTGATCTCACGTGATCATTGCAGTGTTTTGTTTGCAATTGTATAGTGAACGGGTAATAAGAGAAAGTACCGAAATGTTATTGTGTGCACGTGTGTGTTGGTTGAATACTGTGTTAGCCTGGTGTCTTTACAATTACGATGCTGTCGAAGAAGCATAAATGTGAAGCGTTTCGAGCTTTTAATGAAAACGGAGAGGAAAAATTGTTTTGTAGAAAGAAATGGTAAGCCAATGTGTCTTTTGTGTCAAATATCTTTGTCATAGTTAAATGCCGGTAATCTAAAACGCCATCATGGCATTCTACACGCCATGTGATGCGTCGCAAATAAAACGGAAGATACACAAAGCTAAAACTCAATATTCTTATATCTGACCATGGGAGGAGAAAAATAAAGCGTAGGCTCTCAGTCTGCTTGCGTGCATCACTGGTTTAACACAAGTTTTTAATTGTGAAGTATAAAATGGTTTCTTTAAAGGTTTCATGTGCAACTCTTTTCAAGCAAAAGATTGGAAACAACGATTTGTGGAGGAGGGATGACAATGTAATTTATTGCAATTGCTGTAAAGAATAAGTAGTAAGCTATTTTGAAGAAATTATTTAATTTGAAATACTGAAACTCATAAAATGATAAAACAATGTAAATAAAGTTGATATGAAACGGAAAATAAAATTTAATTGTCTCGAAGTGAAAATAATTATTTTTGGGATACTATTAATATTTCATTTGGTGTTTTGGGATTTGTCTGGAATTGTTAGGTAGAAACTAGTGGAGAAGTTAAAAACTGTTGACGTCATTAAGGAGTCTGGAATTAATATTTGGAGATTGGGGAGATTGCTAAGAAGAAATTATGTAATTTATGTAAAGTGTTAAATACAAACCATGACTTGAAATTTTAAAAAATAAAAAGACCTTAATTATTGTGAAAAATCAGAAAATACAGAATTTGATTTTACATTAGCTTTTTCGATTAAAATTTTGTTTTTAAGTTATTCCACTTAGGTCTTCGTGATTGGTCATTTTGCGTGGACGTAAAGGTGATTTGGGGCATTAAGAAAACTTTTTCTGACAAAAGAATAAATCCGACAGAGTGCAGTCAAAAAAATTGTTAATTATTACTTTTTCAAAAGGAAATATAACTAAAAATGTAAATAAAATAAAATTTGGTAGTGCATAATTTGCCCATTTTACCCTGCAGCGTGCGTATTTGGTGCAAGTTTGCACGTGCAAGTTTGCATGTATATTTTAGCACTTGATAGTGCATGGAAAACCTATCTGTCTTAATCACCGAAAACAAAACACACAGGAGCCGCAGAGATGCTAAGAGGCATATCACAATCTTTAGTAATACTTATGTGTGTATCACTGTACTCTACTCTTAAATCCATTAAATCTATATATAGATCTGAACTATCTTATGAACATTTAAGTAACCTTCTGCAAAATGCGCTTACCAGATTTCAAAATCTCACAACACAAATGAGCCAGATTTCAAAACCTCACAAAAAAAATGAACACCCGAAGAAGAACTTCTCAAAAGAAGAATTGCATTCCTTCATATGCTCATGATTAATGTTCTGCATAGTGTAGAATATAAATGTTCGTTCCTTTGTTATAAAATGAAAATTGTGTCTTCATTTTATACACCATTTTATAACTATCTCTTCACCATGAGGCATGGAGTTTTGCAGCTGCCAAAACTTAGTTTAGTGGCCATTTCTTCCCTAGAAGATGTGCTCAATGTGAAATGATATACATGCCCACAAGCATAACAAGCGCCCATCTCGGCATTCACTAAAAGAAAGGGAAACTAAACGCCAAATCTGATCGAGATAAGGATCATTTACTAAGAAGCCGAGTTTCTATAATATTTGCATGTTCTTTAGAATTAAACAGCTCAAATGATAAATAATACAATACACATCATTGTTAAAATTAATATTACTTTCACTTCTGATTCTTAGTATAGTCTCTAATTGTATACGAATAGTTAGGCAGCAGAGTAGTTAAGATTGCAAATAATTTTTATTGAGACATGTCATACAAATGCTCATATATTATATATATATATATATATATATATATATATATATATATATATATATATATACCATATGTATATGTATATATATACATATATATATACATATATATATATATATATATATATATATATATATATATATATATATATATATATATATATATTTGACATACCGATATGTTACGTTAAAATAAACTAACATTTATTTGTAGACAATATGGTGGAACATGCATGACGAAATATCACGAGAACTAGAGCTTAGCAACGACCGTGAATAAACAATGTAGTTTTTATTTTTCTAAATGCATTAAGAGTTGTCTGGATGCCGAAAGTAGAAAATTTGGGATTGGGCGAAGAAGTTTAGACGATCAAAGGTCAGCTACACCAAAATATAACAAACGTATGGATTGGCTGGGTGAGAGAAGGACGGTCAAATGTTATGAAAAAAAGGAAGGTAGTTTAATACGAAGCCTTCGAGGGGTGAATCATGCAGGAGGATTTCATTCTGACCGGCATCGCGCTTCTGAACTGATCGTAGGTTCGTGAGAGGGAACGAGTATAATCCAGATAGTCAGAATTGGGTTATCAGTGAAAGTTTAAGGACAGTGAATGATATTGCCGATATTTTCATGTGGAAGTAATATTGATGTATACATTGGAACTTTGTCGGGAGTGGTAATCGAGTTCGGGACTATGTCATAGGACGTAATCGGGACTGATAATTTTGATAGTTTGAGACCAGCTTGGATAGGGGCAGAAGAGGATTTCTTGGGACTTTCGACTACGGCAAGCTCGCAAGATATTTCGACTGAGAAGTCTACGAGGACATCAACGAAGAATCAGAAGAGGATTTCTTGGAACTTTGGACTACGGCAAGCTCGCAAGATATTTCGACTGAGAAGTCTACGAGGGACATCAACGACGAATAGATAAGTTAACCGCGGTATAAAATTCTAAATTCAAAGATATCTTAATCAAAGGCATAACAAATTCACTAAATTGTTTGCTAAAAGGTAAAATAAACTTTGTTAAATTTTGTTCTTTAGAAAAGAAAGTGATCTTTCATTTAGTCAATCCAAACAGAAATGAACTAGGAATAGAATCATTCTATTTCAGATTCCCAGCTGCGCTGTATAGTCAGCGGATCCTATAATCCATTATAAAGGTAATAAGGATTATAATATATCGTGACCCATTGACCCAGCAAGCCGGACGCTAAGATCTTTGGCAGATATTAATGTAGAGAAAATTTTTTCATCAGTTGCATCAAGCAAACTAACAAAAATCAACTTAATTTTTAGTAGTAACCGTGCAACTACTCCTAAATGTATAAAGTTAAGTTCCTTTATAGTACTTCGAATTTTAGAAAAAAAATCTAAATATTTTCAATGTTTCCTTTTTCAAATAATTTTATTAGCTATTTTTTTTGAATGTATTTTATTCTCATTGGACTGAAGGTTTCAAATAATTAAATGTATTAATAGACATGTATTTGTACAAATCACACTAAAAGAAGATGAGCTTTAATGTTGTTGCCTGATTTTGTTCAATATAACAGTCGTGGTCTTACAAACAAGTGGATAAAGAAATAACAATATGGGAAGCAGGATGAGAGAAAATATTTCATATCACATAAAAGATCGTATAAATATTGTTTTTTTAATCTAGAAGTTGGTTTGATTTAATTTTTTAATATTTCTGTTACTTTGTGGAAATATTTTTGAGTATGTAATCATGTTTGTGATTATAATTAACTATTTTTGCCAACGAATATTTCCTGTTTGTGTGAATATTTTTTTGTTTTGCAAGTTTATTAACTTTTAATTTAAATTTTCTTTTACTGTGTGCTAAATAGGTCAAAGGGCAATGAATGAATTTAAAGCCGTAAACTAAATTTTTCGTTCCATTTTTTCAATTTTATCTTTTGAGTTTTTCATTAAATGATTATTGTTGGAAGCTATATTGTATATATTTAATTGAAAATGATTCACAGTACAATATTTACTCGATCTGTAATGTTATAAATGCATGGTAATGGTACAGTAGGAAGTTATTTTACAAATTTTGTTTATAGTAATGTTTTATTCAATACATTTTCTGTATAACAATACAAAAACTCAATCTCATCAAATAGTTGACAAGTAAACCTTCTATTGGTGTGCATCGACTTGATATATTTTATTATTTAATTTAAAAGTTTTATAAATTAGACCATGTCTCGAAGTAATCAGCTTTTCTATTTGGGAATTAATTTAATTCTTGGATTTTATTTGGAAACGATATCCATGGCTTGTATATGGGGAATGTGAGGAAGTATGGCCATATGGCTAATGATGTAAGAACGTAGACATTTGAAATATTTATTGCTTTAATATCATTAACAAATTCAAAACATTTTATGCAATATTCAATCGCATTTAAGAACAGGTTTTGTAATAAAATTGAAATATTTACAAAAAGCATACATAGGTATACCTATATTTTGTGTTTTATTTTCTAATTAGCCATGTATTGCGGCATATTACCTTACAATTAATATAGTTAAGATGCTTAAATTAAATAACGCTGTAATTATATAAAATTAATTTCAGAATGCATTATTTTCTTTTTATCAGAATCTACTCTCGAACTACTACGGAAATTAATTAGCTGAATTGTTGTAAGAAAATTTGCATCTATGGCGGTTCTGTTGGTGTGTATTATTACGACTACAATACGTTAATATTTACTTTAATAACTATGGTAATTAATATTGGAAATAGCAAATATCAATCCTAGACACGATTATCACGTAGGTCGTTGAGCGAAAGAAGACCTTCAGTGGTTTCTTAGGTAAAACTGCTTGGCTTGCCTTGTAGAGGTGACGTCACTGCAGAGCGTCGAAGTCGTAGTGGAGAGAGTTCTGCTCCGTGCCCGGAGAAACTGCCTGCTTACGAGACTACTCAGAGTCTGTGACTACATAAGCAGCAGGGGCTAACGAGAGACCGGAGCTACCCAGGCGCTACCCGCGAAGCTCCCTACGTGCCCACCGCTGTGCCAGCCGTAGCCGCCGTAGCCCCGAAGCCGCCCTGTGCGGCGTTTCCGCCGATGACGACGCTGTTGAACGGGCTGTTTATCGGAGAGCGTTTGCTTCGGGTTACATCTGGAACAGAAGCGATGGAAATTAATCCTTTGTTCGTAACCAACACTTAGGGATAAAGATTTTCTTAATAAATAATGGATACCCCTGAGTGTAGTCAGTTACTTCAGATGTCTCAGAGGCAAAAACAGATATCATGTGACCAAACGAAAGATTTCTAATTTGGAAAATTAATTTAATTCTTGAATTTCGGGAATAATTTATGTTAGTAAATTAACATTGAGGCCACACATACAAAAATTAAAAGTGGAATGTTTTCAAATGCGGAATACAAGGATGGTATCCCACTTTCTACTTGGAGAGCTGACAAAATATACTACTTCCTACAAAGCCCTCATACGGTCTAACATTGATTGTGGATCTGTAGTATACCAATGTTCTAATTCAACAATTTTTAATACTCTCAATACAATCCGATCGACTTGTTTAAGTCTGGCAATTGGTACACATAGAACCTGTCTAATCTCTAGTTTTCTTGTAGAAGCTAACTAAGAACCACAGTATATCAGAAGAAGCAAAGTTTTCTCTATCGAGAGCCTTTGGTTCGGTTACATCTGCAACAGAAGCGTTGAGAATTAATCCTTTATTTTTAACAATCACTTAAGGGACGAAGATTTACATAATCATTAATGTATAGCCCTGAGAGTGGTCACACGGTTTGTTATTTCATAGATGCCTCAGAAGCAAAATAAGATTTCCAGTGACCAAACCGAAGTTATTAGCATCTAAGACAGCTAATGCATAGCTGTCTAACCTCGAAAGTAATATATTAAATACCCTACTGTGACCGCTCTACCTTTTGACTATTCTCTAAAATGCCTACAGTGGGAACTGTACACAAGACTATAATAAATGGAAACACAAAATACCGAAAAAGAATCACATACGAAAACACCCTTTACATACCCTTTTAAAGAAATTGTCACTTGAATAGTGAATGAAATATATACAAGACGTTGTTTCACTTTCACGTAGATTATTACTCGTACTTTATACAATTTAGCCAGCAAGGAAATAAAATGTCGTTATGCAATGAACGTACAAATAATAACTCTTTTACTAACTATTGGTTTGAACAATTTGAAAACGATTAAACAATAAATTGAAAACCACACTAAAAGAACAAATATTGTCGATAATAGAAAAATGAAATAAATAGGTTTTACAATTTTTACAGGAATTAGCTATCTGGCTTCCTTTTACGACTACAATATTGTAAAACATTACGTTTAAATGATTTTAATTTAATTACTCGACTATCTACGTCTGTAAGTGAGGTGAATTCTATCTCTGTAGAATAATTCTCGCTTCTTTAAACAGTTCTTCACAACACGTCGTCTCGAAGAAATATTTCCACAGCTTGGAGCGGTGACGGCGACCCAGATCCTTTCAAGGTCGTGGCAACCCTTTGCTTCGGCGAAAATGTGTTGGTGAATCGCTATCACAGTCCTTCGAATTTTATACAATATGACTGTAATATCTCCGCGTAATAAATTTCTTATGTGGTAAGCCAAGACGAAAGACAAAAAGGGAAATAGAAAGAAACATTTCCCATAGCATGCTTTCTACTTAAGTATACGTTCTTGAACTTTGAAATATATTATTTCCTCGTTGATAGAAAAATAGTATATTTCTGCGTAATGCGTTCACGTGAATTTATCAGAATATTCATTATTTGAAGTTCTCAATTCTCTCATACATGCTATCGTTATTTTAACATGAGACGAATGACCTTTTTCAAGCTTCTAATCGTCGAAATACGGCGAATTCTCCTCTTCGTCCAGCACGAACAATTCCGGTGTGTCCAGATCGGCGGTCGGCAGCACAAGAGAAAGCTTTTCGTAGCGGTGCTTTGTGCTAGTGCTGATATTTTCAAGGGTGATTTTTGATTGGTTGTCGCTCCATGCTACGCGAGCACGTTCAGAAACTTTAATAAATTCTCGCCAGAGATACCACTTACTGCTGGCGCGATTTCCTACAATTCGGTCACACTATAATTGCAACTTGTCGTGTCTTCACTTTCTCGGGTGCTTCTCAAAAATCAATGTAACCGACATATGGGCGGTTACACTACACATAACGCAGAATGAAGATTGTGCGTCACAACAAGAATGGAAAGGAATTTTGCGTAATGACGAGTTAACAAGAATACAAAGTCCTTTGATATTAAAAAATTAATGAAAAGCGAAATAAAAGATTTGACTTATCAGTCTATTGTATGTTTCATGAATTATCGATTTCCGTAATTTACGATAATTATTAAACAAGTCGTAGTTTAATAAATTTACCTTTTAAAGAAATATTAATTTTCAACGTATTTTTCGGTTCAAAGAACACACGCTGTAAAAAAACATCGGTCGATGCGTACATTCAAACATCCAACAAATGGAATTCAGAAAGAAATACGCTTTGAATGTGAGATACCCAATGCCTTTTCAAGAGAAAGAGTATCATTTTGGAACATCCATTATCGGACTATCACATCAAATCAAACGGAATATTTAGTACTAATTTATTTCTTTTACAGCGTTTTACGTGGTCTTTTCAGCAATACTCTTAGTTTTTCTCTTTCCGTTTCCTTCACTTATATGGCTTTCTATTGTTCCTCTCGAATTGCTCATGTCTTTGCGTCTTAAATTAAGGAATTTAGTAAAATTAGTAAAAATTCTGTGATATTTGTATATTAAGTTTTTTTACTGTTTAGAGTAAATTCACTGGTACTACATGTAGACTCCTGAAAATAATCAAAATTTATTACCCAACAATATTTAATTGTAAATATTAAACACAATAGTATTGTAATTCGCTAAAGGTATAGCAAAAATAGCGACAACTTTCTATAGAATTCCCTATTCTACTTCTATCAGGGATTTAGAGTCACTAATGAGGAAATATTTAATCCTAGAAATTGAAGTTACCACATTCTACATTCTGAAGTTCAAACAGCTTTACAATAAATGAAACGAGGAAAAACGCCGGGCAAACACAGAATCACTCGATGAATGTCTAAAAGACAGTAAGGACATAATAATTAAGGCAATGATGAATCTAAGCATAGCCATAGTAATGAAAGAAGAAAACCCATACCAATAGATGTCTAGTACTATAATACTGTTGCATAAGAAAGGATCCTAAACTGAATTAAATAATTTTCGTTAAATCACCCTCTCATCAAACATTTATAAATGTTTTTTTAAGAACATAACTTGGAGATTATAAACGACTAAAGATATTATATTTACTTATATTTTTCTATCCATTTTCATTTTCTTGCTAGTAGTATCGACAATATAAATTTCAAAATGTGTATTACATGCGGTAGCGGTCATTGTTGCTTGTAACACAGTGTTGTAATTCCGCACTGATAACCGAAGGCGATAATGTAGGCTACTTCTTGTTCCCGTTATATTAACTAATTATTCTTTGCATTCTCAGTTTCGTGCAGTTCGGACCTAAAGAGCGACAACGTTCTGAATTTCGCCCGTGGGCTTCCTGCCTATCCTCATATCCCAGAGCATTGCAATGTGAGCCCAGGGAGATATCTATTTTTGCTAATTTTACCGCCTATCTGAACTTCAGTATTTGGGCTCAATGTACTGCATCTTTTATTTCCATTTTCTTCTTTTTACAGAGTTTTACGTGGTCTTTTCAGCAATATTCTTAGTTTTCTCTTTCTGTTTCCTTCATTTATATGGCTTTCTATTGTTCCTCTGGATTGCTCATGTCTTAGCGTCTTTAATTAGGAATTTAGTAAAATTAGTAAAAATTCTGTGATATTTGTATATTAAGTTTTTGTTTTTACTATTTAGGAGTAAATTCACTGGTACCACATGTACACTCCTGAAAATAATCAATAATATCTTGTCCTTGTTCGATGTCTATATCATTTCTATTTGTCATTAGTTTACTTTTCCTCAAGTTCAGGTATAATTCTACATCCTCACATTTTAGGTTGTCCTTCAACATAGTTCGAGTTCTGCTACCTGTAAGAACTATACTATATAATTTGAAAAGTTTTAATTTGATAATTTTTTCCGTTTATATTTATACTTCAATTTTGCCACTTTACTTTCTTAAAAATGTCTTTGAGAATACAACTAAACAGTTCTGATGTTAAAGAGTCATCCTATTTAATCCTCTAAGCTGTAGGAAAAGAGATCATTCCCTGTTTTTATTCGTGCGTAGCAGTGTGTATTCAGTTTTGCTAGTAGTCTGATATATTTATTTTCAATTCCTTGTTTCTTCATCGCTTGAAGAAAGAACGGACGTTCCACTGCGTCGAATGCTTTCCCAAAGTCTACGGATGCAAGATAATTGTGTTTAAATTGAATTCTAGTTGTTGTTATTTTCAAATAATTTCTTTACTGTTTGTAAGTCGTCGATTGTGGAATAATATGACCTAAGACCTCCTTGCTCAAATGATTGTTTTTACCGTTAAATACATCATATTTGCTAGGTTTTAGGAAACCATTAGTTCGTTTTAAAATGTAATTCAATTAAAAATGGAATTTAAAATGAAACAATGTTAATAAGATTATTATAAAAATATTATATTTTTTAAATATTATATTTTAATTTTAACGAGGAAAACTGTGGAAAATCTAATGATCACTCAGGAGGGTCCGCTATCCTGAGTAGTGTGGACTTTCAACCACTAAAACACCATATGAACCCTTTTTCTAATACATCGCAATAGAGACTTGTCATTTGCCCTCGATGGATTGACCTCGTCATATTATCTCTTTTTGTGTCATGCATCATTTGTGTTTCTGGTTGAGTGCATATTACATCTTCAATATTTACATTTACATCTATGGTAATCAATATTTTAAATAGCAAATTAAAATCTTAGGCCCGATTAATACGTAGGCTGTTCGGTGTGTGAAGACTTTAAGGGTTCTCTTAGGTAAAACAGCGCTTGCCTTCTAGAGGTGACGTCACGACAGAGCGCCGATGCCTTAGTGGAGAGGGTGCTCTTGCAGGGCCCGTGTGGCTACTAACGAAGCCAATCGATTTGCTCCTGTGTGCCCAATGCTGTCCCCGCCTTGTCCGCCGTAGCCGCCGTTTCCGCCGTTACCGCCGTTGATTCCGCCGGGAAGATGTGGCCCAATATAGGAGAGCGTTTGTTCCGGGTTACATCTGGAACAGAAGCATTGAAATTAACCCTTTATTCTTACCCAACACTTAAGAAAATGATTTCTTAATCCTTAAACAATATTCCCTGAGAGTAGTCACACGGGTTGTTACTTCAGAGATGCCTCAGAAGCAAAATGAGATTTCAAGTAACCACGCTAATGCATAGCTGTCTATTCTAAACAGTTAGTATATCAAATATACTCCAATTACTACAAAATGAGATTCTATGTCACGACAAGTATCGAAAAGGAATATTGCGTAATGATAAGTTAGCATGAATACCAAATCATTTGAAATTCAAAATTGATGAAATCGAATGGAAATATTTAACTTATCTTTTCGTGAATCATTTATTTCCGTAATTTTGGAAAAGTAATAATCAAGTTGTAGTTAAATTAATTTACCCTTTTAAAAATACTTACTTTCAATGAATTTTTCTGTTCAAAAATCACACGCTGTTAGAAAAATATATCAGTCGATACGTATATTGAAACCCTGAATAAAATATAATTTTAAAAAGCAGCTTTGAATGTGAGGTATCTAAAACTTCTTCGAGGAGAGGATTGTCGTGTCGGAATGACCATTACAGCAGTATCATATGATACCAAATGAAATATTTAGTGCGCATTTATTACTAATTAATTACCAAAAATATTTAATAACAATTATTAAACACTATAGTATTGTAAATCGCAAAAGGATTAGCTAAGATAGCGTCAACATTCTATACAAATCACTATCCAGTTCTATCAGTGATTACGATAGACATGTTAAGAAATACTTATGCATTAAAGAGAATTTCCTTCCATTCTACAGTATAAAGTTCGCAAAACTTCACTACAATAGAAACAAGGAAAAACTACGGAGAACAGAGGAGTCTATTAAAATCGACAAAAATGAATGTAGAAATATCAATAATAATGGATCTCCGGCACAATGATCCTATTGCATCAAAAATATTTAAAGCACACGTAATTACTTATTGTCTAATCAGAGTCTTATCAAATATTTATGAATTGTTTTCCATGTTCATAACCCGGAGTTTATGTGCGATCCTAGATAAAACCAATTATCTGAGAGAGCGGGTATTGTACAGTCGATCACTTATACGCAGTAAAATACATATTTTGAAGAATTATAATAATCACTAGAAATCAAGGAAAATAATATTATTTTGTAGATTTTGCAGAAGCATTGTCTTCAAGCGATGAAGAAACAAGGTATTGAAATAAAATATATGGAACTACTACCATAACTGTATACACACTGAAACACACAACGAAAACAGGAAAGAACTTCTTTCCTGCAGCTTAGGGTGTTTATCGGATGACACAATATCCCCAAAATTGTTCAGTTGTATTCTCAAAGACATCTTTAAGAAACGGAAGTGACAAAATGAGGTATAAATATAAGCGGATAAAAATTATCAAATTAATAGTTTGTAGATGACATAGTATTGTTCTACAGGCTTCTTCAGAATTGAGCTGTGACGGTGTCATCGAATCGGAAGGTTCAACGCCACTAGTGACGTCACTATGGTGACGTGTAACAAGGCGGTACGTGTAAGAAGCCGGTACCGATTTTAGCGACGATTTGATGGCACCGTAACAGCTGATGATATGTCGAAGGCCGACATGCACAAATCGCTGTATATTGATTGTTCAAATAACCTTTATTTGAGCGACGGCGGCAGTAGGGATATTTGGGATATTTATTGAGAGGGAAATGAGTATTCTACCGTCAATAAGGAAAAAAATAATAATTAAAAATACGGGTGATAAAATTATATTTTCCACGTAGAAAAGTTTGACACAAATTTGATACGCGGAGTGTCGCAATGCTAGGAGTAAAATAAAATCAGTTTTACCTCTGTCTCATACCCTATTTTTAGACAGTGTTTCTGAGCTTTCTTTTTATTTTATTTCAAATATACTATTCACATGAAGGTCCTACTTTTAGTCCCGGTTAAAAGCGGTTTTTAGAATCTAATGACCGGACAAAACTGGCGTTGGGAAAGATACACTAAGAAGTTTTTATTTAGCGGCGTTTTTGTGAATCAATTCCAAACAATGCGGAAAAAAATAGCCCTGCCATCCAGTATTTTAGATTTAATTGTATTTTACTGTTTAGTATTATAGTTGGATTGAATAGTGAAAATACATTGCATACAATGTGTAAATTGTGGCAAAGTAAACGTAGAAATATATATATATATATATATATATATATATATATATATATATATATATAATGTACACTTTTAAACTGAGAGTGAGTTTACATGTACGTGCAAAGAATTAATTATATTACCCTGTAACGATGTAAATAATTTTATATACAAACACATTTTTCACAACAGAAACAACAGAGGGAAATCTGGTTATTTCAATACCTGGTTAATACGATAGTGAAAGTAAAAGGAAAACCTTGAAGTGTGTCTACTTAACTGTCCGGGAGACACTGTGTTCTAGGCACAGATGCCATTTGAGCCGCCAGGCACCCGAAATGCTTTTCACCCTGAAAATGTGGAAACATGACGACCGAAAAGCTGACATCTGAGTGTAGGTTCTAACGTCTCCCGGACGGCCAAGTAGCTTCTCACTACTGAAGTCCACTTTTCAATCTAAACAATTGCCATAAAGATCCTCCCTGGCGGTATCAGTCTCAAAACGACTATCTCAGCAAAAACAATCCCTACTTACCGGCGGGCGCGGCGGTGCAGGCGACGACCAGCAGCAGGAGCATGGTTACAAGCGCCAGCGTAGAGGGGCTGGTCATCTTGCGGGGTTGGACTGGATTAGAGTGGAAGGGAGTGGAAGGGAGTGGTGCTGGACGGCTGCGGCGGTGCGGAGGCGCTTCGGGGTCTCCTACTCCTCACTGGCGAGTGGCGCGCGCGCCCGGCCCTATATACGCGCGCGGGTGTGCATCGGCCCGGCCAGCGCGACCTTTGGGCGGAGAAGGCCTTCCGGTGGCGGAGCCTCCCACACACACGACAGGTGACAGCGGCGGCGGCGGTGGCGGCGGTGGATGATTATGGGGAAGGTCGCTTTTCGTCGTTCCATCCCATCCGTCGCTCCCAACCGTCCCCTTCCAGACTTCCAGATTGTGTGACTGGCCCCTAACCACGTCGAAATGGTTGGCAGAACGATTTCGTTTCTATTTCATGTTTTCAAACAGGACTACAGTAAGTGTTTTTTACATAATGATCTACGATGATAAAATTCAACTAAGGATTCCTTTAGCTTGTTTTGAATTCATACATTTATAAAATAGCTCTCTGAATAGTTTCAACTAGAGATCTTACTGTGTTTTATGATGTATTTGGTTTTGCTAGAATTAAACAAAGTGAATCGAACTTATCAGTAGTTTTTCCTTGTCCCAATCACGGCATTTATTGGGCTGGGGAATTTTGAAAACTCCTTTTCATCATGATCATCTTTATGGTAATATAATAATTTGTGAATAGTTTCAGTACATTAAACCTATTGTTCGTCACAACCACTTTCATAAAATACATTGTTTACATTTGTAATGAAACAATGCCACACCCAAACTGCTTATAAAATTATTGGCGTTTCAATGAAACCCGTTTCGAATTAATGTTTTAAACATGGCCGACAGGAAAAGGTTACTTTAATATTATTAAAATTAATGCTTCAACCGTTATCTAAATAAAATCAATATCCAGCTAGCTGGGTCGATGGATTTCGTTTGAAAGAATCGCTATTACCTACTAATAGCCGATTATGCGATCTGCCATCTATACAGAGTGGCGAGGAATTTGAAAATAATATATATTGTCTAGCTACTTATTAGCTGGAATTGGCCAAATGTAAATCGTTTGTTTTATTTCAAAAGAAACTTAGTTTATTCTCAATGCCAGGCAAAAATATGACTTGAAAAATTTGTAACCAATAAAGAATGTTCTTTTGGTCATGATCTCTTTCGAACCTTATCCTGCGGTACCACTCATCGCGCGCATTTGAACGAGGGCGCCACGAAGAACCATTTTCCTCTTCTTCTCGGTGACGAAAATTCCAAAGTCCAAGTACCAGGTTCTTCTCTCCTGCTCTTGCACAAATGTTCTCGAGTCATTGATCCTCACCGCCTAAAATACTTGTAGTTTTAATTTAATTTACTTCGCGAATGTTCCCAGTTCTTTCTGATTACGCGACGAGAATGTTAAAGTTCAGCAAACTATTATTTACTAAGAATAATTCCATGCCCTGTTGCGTACAAATTAATTCCAATTCTAATTTCCGCACATCGCCAAAATATTCAGAGTCCGAACTTGTTGTAGATCTTACACATTCTATCAGTCTAAAATTATTAGCTCACACACGAAAATTACAAGTTACACATTTTACACAGCAAATATTCGAAGTCCATCACGATATTTCATCCCGAGAAAATTCTAATTTCCGTTCGTCGCACACAACAATTACTCAAAGTCGAATAACTATTCACTTTCAAGAAAAAATACATGTCCCAATCTCACAAAATTAATCATCCCGAGCGACCTGCACAGCACCACGACATATGTGTATATGTATATGTCAGAATGTGAAAATAATCTTTTGTTCAGCCCTTCAAGACTCGGCCTATTTCTTTTACTGTTTTTCACCCCGAACATTCTACGCACTTCCGTCGTGAATAGACTGTCACTGTTCTCCTGGCCAATACCTAAATTGACTAACATAATCAACTAGCTATGCCCTAGACTGTCATAACTTTCTCAACCAATGCCTAAATTGTTTACTTGATCAGCTAGCCGTGCCCTCGGGTCCAATGCCAGAATGAAGTTTATTGACCTTTACAACAACCCGGCTGCCGTTGCTACCGCGCCATATTTCTATTTGTTTATACTTGTACATTTACCCCATTTACGACAAATATTAGTAAATAAATGTGTGACATGTTGGTATGTCACAGTAATATCAGTTGAAGCGTTCGATTGCAAGTAATGATAATATGTTCTCAATGCATGATCGTCAGCTATTTTAACGACTTTTAATTCAGGCTTCATTCTTCTTTTAAGACATAAATGACTAGTCTTTGTCAACCTAAACCTGGACTATTAGATTAAATAATTCCTGGAGTAGGTTGTATTTCTCGATTCTTTAGACGTTTTTTGTGCCAGTTTTCATGTCAATATGTGATCAGTAGATTACTGTGTTATACTGAGTGGATTGCTATTACTAGAATATTACTATTATTATTATTATTATTATTATTATTATTATATTATTATTATTATTATATTATTATTATTAATATTATTATTATTATTATTATTATTATTATTATTATTATTATTAGTATAATATCTTGCGCAGAGCTACAAACAATCACGGCGGAGAGATGGTAAATGGGGGAAGGGGAGAGGGCGACAGGAAGATGTGCTATTTATAGGCACTTGTCCTGAGGAAGGCCGCCCGACCGCTTTCCTCGAATACTTCGACGCACTTCCTCCTCCCCTCTCGTGCTGCCCAACGATGTCTCCTGGAGGGCAGACAATTTCCTCTTTACGCCGAGGCGACTCTTGGCGGAAATCAAAGGCTGCCTGGATCTCGATGGAAGTCTCTTTGTGCAGAGTTCTTGGTATACCTACTTGTCAAAGATGATTTACTTTTTACATAAAATTTGTTTTACGTGAAATTTGTTTTATTAGTATTTCCTGAATCTCTCAGTGATGACAAACAAGAGATTGTGGATTAAATAGCGCGACGTAAAAACAGTTCCTAGAAATACACGCGTTCTGTCTACAGTGGCTGTGGCTGACGGGAAGGGGCTGACAAATGCAGGTAGCAACTGCCTATAACTCTGAATGGTGCTAGAGGTGGTTTAATAAGAGGTGTATAGAATAAAGAAAGGATACAAGTAAGATAAACACACACACACACACACACACACACACATATATATATATATATATATATATATATATATATATATATATATATATATATAGAGAGAGAGAGGGAGGGAGAGAGAGAGAGGGGAGAGTAAGAGCAAGCTGGTACCTTTTCCACAGAAAGGAAAAAGAAGCGCCCGAAGCTGTGCGTTTGCGACTTCCTCTCAAGTTCTTTCCTTTCAAAATTCCATCTTTCACTACTTCCTTTAATCCTTCAACAACGTGTGTGTTTATTTTCACTTCCTTTCACCGCCTTGAACAAACCGTTGATCACCGAGAGTTGGCGACGCCAACGTCGCTTGAATTGGTCTTGACAAAGTTCACCCTTAATTGATCTCCGACCTTCCACGAGGTGCCACTTCTAAGCAACTATTTCTGGGCCTCCTGAATTCGGCGAAATCCTTTCTACTCTCATCCATTCCTATTTTCACACGTCCTTAAACAGCACACCTTCTATGAACCGGCCCGGAGGGAAACCACGACTCTAGCTGTTGCACGAATCGTTACATCTCCCACCGTGAACTTCATTTATCTCTGCAAGCTTCTGCCCTTCCACCTAACTCTTATATCTATCCACCCGCTTTATCAACTTGTGATTCATTTGCTTCTCTAATGTTCTTCTTAGCTAGCATCTAGCTTTCAATTTCTTCGTAAAAACGAAACACCACTCCCCATTTCCACTGACGCATCGACTCTCATATCTAATGAACCATCTCAAAACTCTGGCTCCGCCTTTTGTATTTTGCTTCTATCCTTTCGCCACAAGACCGTTGTCGACGGAAATAATTGTTTACTGTAAACCTCTGTAACTCTTTCACTCCGATGTTTTACGTGTGCCTTCTTACAGTTCCAACCGCTTAATTTCGTACTTCATTGATTTGAAGCATTTCTCTTTTCTCTATTCTTTATCTGCCAATATACTGCCTTCTGATTCTTCTTTTCTTCTTTCAATATACCACGTCTCAACAATTTACTAATTCTTCCACATACTTGCACCCTTTCGAACTCTTCATTTTGTATGTTTCAACTTTCCAAATCACCATCTCCACAAAATACTTCAAAATGTCAACGTCGAGTCTTAGTTCTAATTTCAGTTTCTCTCTTTCTCCATAAATGGTCTCTCATGTTTAATACAATAATAACAGAAACACACACGTAACAACAATAATTACATATACTTGCATCCATTCCACCTTCCCATGTTGTGTGTTCTACCTTTCCACGTCAGCCAAGCCTGAATTTCGCTTGTTGCATTGCGCTATTCTGTCACCACCCGTTTCGCTAATAATTGGTATTGGGTACTTTCGCTGTCTGAATGGGGTATACTTCGTACGTTGAATAAGAAACACACATCCTTTGATCGGTACTTGATTTCTTTGAAATACCTTCTTGATTTCTTTGGATAGTTTCAATAATATATTTTTTGCTGCACTTCAATAATCCTATTTGTTCGACGTGTTGCTTTAACTTCTCTTCTATTGTTTCTTCTGATAATTGACTCGTGAATATTTCATGTTCTTCTTCCAGCGTTAGATCAATTTCTATGCTTTGACTTGCTAGTTCTATTATTTTACGGTCAAGATCAATAATCGCTTTATGTTCTGATCAGAAATTCTTTCCTAAGATCATTGAGTACACCTTTTTAAACTAAACCAAATACTTTATTTATTTGGTAGCCGATTTTCCCTATAACTGGACCTATTTTGTAAAAGGGCTTGACATCTTCAGCGTTGCTACCAGTACGTATAATCCGTTCATGGTAGGAACGTTATCGGTTTCCTTTTCATAATCAATTTCTTATATACTCTTCCGACACTACAGTGTTTGTACATCCTGTATCCACTATTTTTCTGTTTCCATTTCTTCGCTTATAACCCTAATAGTGATACATTTTCTTATACAACTTCAAAACTTTTACGTCCTTGCCATGGTTGAGTGTCGGTGTCACAGTTTCAAGCGTATTGATAAGAACCACATTTAAATTTAAATTTATCGTGTGCGTAATGGGGCCTGCCTTCACCATAGCTTTTTCTAGTTAAAATTGACTGCACAGCTTCTACTCGTGCGAGATCGTGATGTGTGATCGTGTGCATTTCTTTTCCCGCTTTTGGTTTCCTCTTTGCGGTGTGGATCTTGCCTCTTCGTTACTTGCCTATGTTTCTTTGAGTCTTGTGTGCGCCGGAATTCACTTCTATTATGTTGATTCCGCGGGAATCATGCTATCATGTTTCTGCTTTCTTGTCTGTTGATGGATTCTACTTTTACTACATTTACACTTCCTCATTTCTGTTCCTTGGTACTCCTGCAAAGGTGAGGTCATACCTCCCAAACCGATTTTAGGATTTTTCTAGTTCGTATTATTTACACTGCGCAACAAATTTTGTATTGTTACTGGTAATGGTCGCATCAATACACAAATATTATCTTGATCGCTTATTGGGGAGATGATGATTTGAAATCTCTGATTCGTTACTCCATGGAGTAACTGTGGAAACTGTTAATTAAATTGAACTTGATCTTTTCAATCCAATATCGTAAAAACACTTTTGAATTCTTTCAATGAAAACGGGGAAAACGTCAAATGTAACCGCCCACGTTCTGGCGATCCTTCTAACATTAGGTAGAAAAGAGTCCTCTACCGAGAACTTTTCATTTCTCGGATGTATTCATGACTCCTACGTACTGTTCTACCGCTTGCATAAATGCGCATAGATTTTCCCCATTGTCCCCGAGAATGTCAGTGACTTCGGAAGCATAATTTGTGGCAACTCACCCCAAATATTGGCAGTGTTCTACATTCCTTTATATTTTCAACTAATGATTGTAGTAAAGACACTTTCTCTTCACACTCTCGGATGTCCCCATTGACGTCGTCTTAGAATAGTTGCTGTGACTTCTTTATATCTACTTCCATTCTGTGAAGGATATCTATTAGTTACACATGGTAATCCGCAAATTCCTTTTCCACCTGTTTGTCTCCATATCCCATTGAAGTTTACTTTCCACCTCCGTAACTTTGTAATTTAAGTAATCTCTAAAGACAATGCAAATAAACAAAAGAGCACTCAAGATAATTTCTTGTTGTATGCGAAAAAATATTCTTTCATTGAGAAATAATATGCTATTGGGTCTTTGATGATGAATGACATTGATCAAAAACCCTGTTTAGATTAAAAGTGGGTAACATTATAGGAGCTGCTTTTAGCAGTGAAAATGCTGCAACATCTGCACATGTTTCTGTTTCAATATTTGTTGTCACCTCTTAAGGAAGTAGTTCACATTGTTCCTGTTAAAATAATGGCGGCCAATGAAATATTCATTAATGTTAAAAGAATTATAATGGAACCCGCAAGGTGGAGTTTGATGTTATCTGTGTAGTGAGCGACACATATGCCGTTATTAGCAAATGTATGGTTTATTTCAACTCAATTCCCCAAAAGAGCATTGTGTACCCTCATGCAGCTGATGCTTCTTCGCCTTTTGTTAATTGATTGTTAGTGTACATATATTTAAAGTATGTCGCAATAATTGTATCAATCAGAAAGATCCTGATCAGTCTTTTATTTATCCTCGGTTCGATGGTTCTTCTGAAAATTCACCAATGTGTGTTGTTTCTTTCAAATCTCTGAATAATCTTCACAGTTTGGAAACAAATACGTTATAAAAAAATTATGTTTATGTTTAGAATCTCTCTTTCCTTCCAATCTTGGGAGGTAAAATGTTAAATATGAAATATTAAGATGACAAAATACTGTATTTAAGAACTTGGTTCTCTTTATATTTTACCAGGAAAATTCAAACGGATTGGCTTGGGGCTCTGATTGGGAACGTAGAGATGATACGCAGGATTTCCTTATTTGATTTCTTTGGGACAGGTCTTTGAAGTTGTAGCAAAGATTTAGAGAGAAAACATTTGGCTATTAATTTCTTAAATATTTCGGAGAATAGAAATAAGTGTATGTGAAGTTGATATAATGGAATGCGGAAATCGACTCTATCATTGTACTACAGCTTCCGGGTCAATGACCCCATCTCGATCAGGTTTTTCGTCCAGTTTCCTGATCCATTGAGCAAATGCTGAGATGGCCCTTGTTTTGTTTCTGGACATAAATGTAACTTCATTTCTGTGCACGTCTTCTAGAATTCAGTGGGAAATACAATTATTCAAATTATCGTTTCCATGTTGTCGCGGCAGGAAGTAATAAGAGCTAAAATTTATTGCTTATTTTCTTTGAAAATAGATTTTATTACATGGGAGTTTTTTTGTTGTTTTTCTCCCTTTCAAAATTCAAAATTTATTGCTTATTTATCCTTGAAAATGGATTTTATTACATGGGAGTTTTTGTTTTTTCTCCTTTCAAAATTCAAATTTTATTGCTTGTTTATCCTTGAAAATAGGTTTTATTACATGGGAGTATTTTTGTTTTTTCTCCCTTTCAAAAATTCAAAATTTAAGTAGTATATGACTTGGTGTAGGGATCGCAGAATTTTGAAAATGTGCACACAATTCACTTTTCCCCATAGCACGTCATACGCAGTTTTTAACTGTTTTTTTTTGACGTAAAAATAAATAAAAATAAAAAAAAATATCACCTGTATCTATAGTGGAGATCAATATTGAGATGCGCCAACAAGACTTGACCACATGTGAGGAACTCACATTTGGTAAGAGTATTCTCATATATTTCAGTGGGTTTTGTGTACCTGACACAATGAAGAATTTAAAGTATGAATGTTCTCCTCGGTGATTCGTCAAGAAAGATTTGGTGCAAGAAAACAACCAATATTAATTGATAAGGAATATGGATAGACAGGGATGATTGTTTCTGCACATAAATTTTGTAAATGTAACTCTATACAATTACATTGTTGTTAATAATTTGATTCACGGGTCTAAAGAAAGTCAGTTTTGAAGCACTGTAATCAGAGAGAGAGAGGATTCTGACTTTGACATGTGCAGAAATTCAGATTGTTAATTTCGTTTTGAATGGTTGAGCATGCCAAACTGAACATTAAGAGAAGACATTCTTAAGTTTTTTAATGTGTCCACTAATACACTGTTCAATGACTAACGAATGCGAAACAAAAGGAAATTGTTAACAGTAATTTAAAATAATTTGTTACAATTGTTATTTTAGGTAATATGCATGTTTTTAGTGATTTGTTGATAAAAAGTATGTAGCTTTAGTTTTATGTAGTTTCCTTTTTATTTAGTGTATAATACAGTTAAAAATTGTGAAGAGGGTGCTACAGAGAAAAGGGAATTCTTTACAATTTTACTTAATTCTAGAAACTCTATCCTATGTCACATAAGTTGAATTCTGAATACTGAAAGAAACGAGTTTTTAATGGGACAGGAAATGATATGAAAATATCCGCTTAGGTGTAATATAAATTATTTTCAAGTTTCATCGGCTTTAGACACGACAACCTGAACAATGATTTGAAGAGCTATATTTCCCACTAAACTCTACAACAGGGGTGGCCACGACGAGGCTCGTGAATCGCATGCGGCCCTTGATTTAGTCTCGTTTGGCTCTTAAAATCGAGCTCAAATAAAATTGATTAAACGTCAGTCAGTAGCAGCTATGTGTTGCTTAGTTTACGTTATTAAGTTCAACGATCGTAGAACCTCAAATTCCGTCACAGATCACTGTAGATGAGTGGTGGAAGATGGAAGGTGAAGATAGTTCTTCGGTTTTCTGGCAGACAGGGCTTTGATCGCGAGTGTGAGAGTATGGCATTGTCTTAAGGTAAAGCTTGAACTCACGTAAACATTTTGCAACGTTTTGTTTGCAATTGTAAAGGAAACGGGTAATAAGAGAAAATGCTGACATTTTATTGTGTGCTGGTTGAATACTGTTGTGACCTGGGGTCTGTACAATTATCTTACAAAAATCTTTCCCTAAACGTAATGACCCACAGTGGTTGCTAGATTTGTTTTTTTAAGATGTGGCCTAGAATTTGCAAACAATAGACATATCTTTACAAGAAAGAGAAAAATCTATTTCTGATTTCGCCCAGAAAGTATTGGTAAATTTTATAGCAAGTTAAAGCTTCTTAGGAAAGATTTTCAGACATAAACTTTACTCACTTCAAATGTTAAAATAAATTACTGAAATGTTTTTGACTTTTGGGGGGAAACTAAAGATTTCTTGAGTAAAGTGTCTGGCCTTGAAGAAGAAATCGATGTTAGATTTAGTGATTCGAGATCATAAACATTTTTATTCCTGGACAATCCTCTTGCTGGTTTTTCGTCATTTGACAATTTGATGTTGAGGGAATAGCTGCTCTGTTTAAAAACTAAGGACAGGATTTCCATGAAAATGCATGTTTTTATTTAAGTTTTGTAGAGAAGTCGAACTCTGTAGATTTATCTTTGATGAAAACCTCGTTAAAAATGCATACTTTTTCCGTATATGTTTGGATGTTTTGCTAGTTTTCTTTGGCGAAATACATGCAATATGCTTTTTAGGACGTGTTTAAATTTAATACTGCACATATGTAAAATTCTATCTAGTAAAATAAGTAGTTTTAATATTTCTCAGCATAATTTGTGAATATTAAAACTGATGCACGTTTTGTATAAATAGTATATTGATCTTAGATCCTAAAAGCACGCAGTTGTTTGTTGGTGCTTATTAGTATATTACACATTTTAATCTTGCTGTACATTACTTGAATTTGTGACGCGAGTACTCGTGTGGGAGCAACGAACGCCAAATTATGCGTCGCAAACAAAACGGAAGATACAGAAAGCTAAAACTCAATATCCTTATATCTGACCATGGGAGGAGAAATATAAAGCGTAGGCTCTCAGTCTTCTTGCGTGCAACACTGGATTAACACAAGTTCGTTAATTGTGAAGTATAAAATGGCTTCTTCAAAGGTTTCATGTGCAACTCTTCTCAACCAAATGTAGATGTATGTAGAAACTAGTGGAGTAGTTAAAACTGCTGATGTCATTAAAGTGTCTCGAATTAATATTTAGAGATTGGGATGAGATTGCTAAGAAGAAATTACATAAAATGTTAAAAACAAATTGTGACTTGAAATTTCTAAAAATAAAAAATTAATTTTCGTTTTTTCGCTTAATTTTCGTTTTTAAGTTATTCCAATTTCGTCTTAGTGATTGGTCATTTTGTGTGGCTGTAAAAGGTCATTTTGGGCATTCAAAAACTTTTTCTGACAAAAGAATGAATTTGACACAGAGCAGTTTAAAATTTTGTTAATTGTTTACATTTAGAAAAGGCAATATAACTAAAAATATAAATAAAATAAAAATTGGTAGTGCATAATTTGCCCATTTTACCCGGTAGTGTACGTATTTGGTTATTTGGTAGTGCAAGTTTGCATGTATATTTTAGCATTTGATAGTGCATGGAAATCCTGTGTTAATCACCGAAAACAAAAGATACACGAGTCGCAGAGTTGGAGCTACTTGAACGTCAAGAGGGCGAAGGACTATAAGGACTCAAACGAAGTGGGGTTTCTACAAAATAATTTTGGAGGAATGTTCCAGAAGAAAATTACCCATTAACAAAAGTATGTGCAAGGAGGCATATCACAATCTTTGGTAATACTTATGTGTGTGAATCAATGTACTCTATTCTTAAATTCATTAAATCTATATATAGATCTGAACTATCTAATGAACATTTAAGTAACCTTCTGCGAAATGCGCTACTAATTATCAGACAGATATCAAAAACCTCACAACAAAATGAACACTGGAAGAAGAACTTCTCAAAAGTAGAATTGCATTCTTTCATATGTTCCTGAATAATGTTCTGCATAGTGTAAAAAGTAAATGTTCCTTCATTTGTTATAAAATGAAAATTGTCTTCATTTTATACACCATTTTATAAATATCTCACCATGAGGCTTGGAGTTTTGCGTCTCCCAAAACTTAGTTTTGTGGCCACTCCTTCCTAGAAGATGCACTCAATGTGAAATTACATGCATATCCAGAAGCAAAACAAGCCGTCATCTCGGCATTGACTAAATGATAGGGAAACTGAACGCCAAACTGATTGAGATATGGGTCATTTACTAAGAAGCAAAGTTTCTATACTATTTGCATGTTCTTTAGAATTAAACAGCCCAAATGATAAATAATGCAATACACATCATTGTTAAAATTAATATTACTTTCACTTCTGATTCTCAGTATAGTCTCTAATTGGATACGAATAGTTAATCAGCAGAGAAGTTAAGATTGAAAATAATTTTTATTGAAACTTTTATAAAAATGCTCGTATTTTTCAAATATCCTGTTCCACATAACATATGAATTTCCCTCTTTTCACCGGTTGCGTCAACAAACTAACGAAAAATCAACTTTAATTTTAGTACTAACCTTGCAACTACTCCTAATTGTATGAAGTTGTTGCTTTATAGTACTTCGAATTTAGAGAAAAACTAAATATTTTCACTGAGTTTCCTTTTTCAAATAATTTTATTAGCTATGTTTTTAAATGTATTTTGTTCTCATTGGACTGGAGGTTTCAAATAATGAATTAAATGTATTACATAGGCATGTATTTGTACAAAGGACACTAGAAATTAAGTGAGCTTAATTTCTGAGAAAACTGAGAAAATAAGTGAGTAATATTGTTGCTTTATTTTGTTGAATATAACAATCATGGTCATAAAAAGAAGTGAATAAAGAAATAACAAGATGGGAAGCAGGATGAGAGAAAATATTTGATATCACATTAAAGATCGTATAAATAGTGTTAACTGTTTATTTTAATCTACTAAGTTTATAAATTGATTTATTTTTTTAATATTTCTGTTACTTTGTGGAAATATTTTGAGTATGTAATCATGTTTGTGATTACAATTAACTATTTTTGTCAACGAATTTTTCCTGTTTGTATGATTTTTGTTTGTTTTGCAAGTTAATTAACTTGTTATTTAAATTTTCTTTCACTTTGTCCTAAGTAGGTCTAAGGACAATGAATGAATTAAAGCCGTAAACTAAATTTTACGTTCCTTTTTTCAATTTTATCTTACGTGTTTTTCATTAAATGATTATTGTTGGAAGCTATATTCTATTTATTTAATTAAATATTATTCACAGAACAATATTTACTCGATTTGTAATGCTATAAATGTATGATAATGGTACAATAGAAAGTTATTTTGCAAATTTTGTTTATAGTAATGTTTTATCCAATACTTTTTCAGTATAACTATACAAAAGCTCAATCTCATCAAATAGTTGACAAGTGAACCTTTTATTGGTGTGCAATGAACTTGATATATTTTAATTTTTAATTTAAATTTTATAGAAAATAAACCATGTCTCGAAGTAATCAGCATTTCTTGCTTGGTAATTAATTTAATTCTTGAATTTTATTTGAAAAAGTTATTCATGGCTTGCATATGGGGAATGTGAGGAAGTATGGCCATATGGCTAGTGATGTAAGAACGTAGACATTTGAGAGGTTTATTGCTTTAATATCATTAACAATTGCAAAACATTTTATGCAATATTCAGTATCGCATTTAAGAACAAGTTTCATAATAAAATTAAAATATTTACAAAACATACGTGGGTATATCTATATTATGTGTTTTATTTTCTAATTCGCCACCTTTTGCGGTCCTGTTGGAGTGTTATATTACGAATTCAATATTTACTTTTATAACTATGGTAATTAATATTGGAAATAGTAAACATCAATCCTAGACACGATTAGCACGTAGGTCGTTTGGCGAGAGAAGACCTTGAGTGGTTTCTTAGGTAAAACTGCTTGGCTTGCCTTTTAGAGGTGACGTCACAACAGAGCATCGAAGCCTTAGTGGAGATGCTGCTGCTTCGTGTCCGGAGAAACTGCCTGCTGACGTGGCTACCCAGAGACTGCGATTACATTAGAAGCAGGGGCATACGAGTGACCGGAGCTACCCAAGTTGCTACCCGCGAAGCTCCCTACGTGCCCTCCGCTGTGCCCGCCGTAGCCGCCGTAGCCCGCGAAGCCGCCCTGTGCGCCGTTTCCGCCGTTGACGACGCTGTTGAACAACGGGCTGTTTATCGGAGAGCGTTTGCTTCGGGTTACATCTGGAACAGAAGCGATGGAAATTAATCCTTTGTTCGTAACCAACACTTAGGGATAAAGATTTTCTTAATAAATAATGGATACCCCTGAGTGTAGTCAGTTACTTCAGATGTCTCAGAGGCAAAAACAGATATCATGTGACCAAACGAAAGATTTCTAATTTGAAAATTAATTTAATTCTTGAATTTCGGGAATAATTTATGTTAGTAAATTAATATTGAGACCGCTTTACATCAGAAGAAGATAAGTTTCCTACACATATGCATGCAATAACATCTAAACCAGTCTACCAAATGAATTTCTCAATGGTATACAAACCGAGTTTCCATTAATTAAACAAAACATAACTCTTAAACGACCTCCTTGTATTACACCAATCATAAAAAATAATAACGTTTTTTGCATTAACTGCCACAAAGATACAAATGCACAAATATATCAATCCCTCTAGTACGAAATTAAAGACAAGCACAAAAACTATGTCTTTACAGATGGTCCGAGAACAAAACATGAAACAGGTTGTGCTTAAATGGTTAATAATATTATTGAATATATCAATGAACATTCAATGATTCAATGAAGATTCGAACAAATATCGTTGAGTTCAACGATATTTGTTCGAATCTTTACTGTGAGGCATATGCTACAGTGAAAGTTTTAAGGAATATATCACTATTACCCAACAATACATTTATATTATGTACAAACTCCGAAAGTGTAGTTGAATGCTTGAGACATTCCAGACATTAACCTAGAATCAAAGAAATAGTAAATGTATACCACAACCTAAACCAAAATAGAAATAAGTAATTATTGTTTAGATATCGTCTCATATTGGCATAAAAGGAATATCAATAGTTGATAATGCTGCTGGAGAAGCCATTTACCTACCACACCAAAAACACTCAACATCCCTTATAGACATCAAAAAAGCTTCATCGTAGAAATAGAAACTTCTGGAATGGAGAATGGATTAAATCACTTCCAGCCAAGCTATTTAAAATAAGGAATTCAATCTTTGAATGTCATGCCATTGACCTTAAAAATAGAAAAGAACGAAGTATTCTCACTCGTTTACGATTTAAGGGATAACCAAAAAAACTTATGTGACTTTTCTAAAATTCCACTAACTATATTAAATATTCTTAAACAGTGCCAAAAATATAGTAAACTGAGATGAAAATATGTTCTCCGTAATGACATTAAAAGTCTATTGAATGATAATACTAAAATCATAAAAATAATGAATTTATTTATAAGAAATAAACATGTATGACCTCATGTAAACTTGATATGTAAACGTGCGCTTGTGTTATTTTAATTGTTATGTAAAATTACTTACAGTGTTATTAATTTCTTCTTCAAGTTAAAAATTAAATAAAAGTATTTCAATATTTTACACGACAGATAGCTGGCAGTATGGCAGCTTTTTCCCTTTGAATTGGTGTAAATAAACTTTTTTACAATTTTAGAAGTGGAATATTTAAAGACTGATTTTTGACTAGTTTTTTGTCTAAGTAAACCAAAGTAACTTACATCCTGCTTCAAGAAAAACGTACGTGGACTGAATGTCAAATTACAAGACAATGACAAATTACATTACAATGTCAAATTAGTAATAGATATGTTACTTTGGCTCAGGTACTGAATCTCAGGAATTCCCAATAGGACTAAATATGAAATTTCTCATTATATGTACTTTTGCACATAGCCTCTACAATTTGGAAAAAATGCAGAGAACAATAAAATGTAAATACGGTGTACATTAATTAACTGTGTACATAATATTTAACATATCAATCGATTGTATGTTTCATGAATCATCGATTTACGTAATTTACGAAAATTATTAAGAGTTGCAGTTTATTATATTTATATTTATAAAAAATATTAATTTTCACCGTACATTTGCAGTTCAAAGAAAACAGGCAGTTAGAAAAAACATATCGGTCAAAACGTACATTAAAACATCCAACAAATGAAATTCACAAAAAAATACGCTTTGAATGTGAGATACGCAATACCTTTTCGAGGAGAAAGGTATTATTTCGAAACGTCAACTATCGCACTTTTGCATCAAGCCAAACGGAATATTTAGTACTAATTTATTATTAATTTATTACCCAAAAATGTTTAATAGTAAATATTAAACACTATAGTATTGTAATTCGCGAAATGGTATAGCTGAAATAGCGACAACTTTCTATAGAAATCCCTATTCTACTTCTATCAGTGATTAAGAGTCACTAATGACAAAATACTTAAGTCTAGAAATAGAAGTTACCCACGTTCTACATTCTGAAGTTCAAACAGCTTTACAAGAAATCCAATGAGGAAAAAGTCCGGGAGAATGCAGAATCACCGATGAATGTCTAAAAAACAGTGAGGACTTAATAATTAAGCCAATGATGAATCTGTACATAGCCATAGTAATGAAAGAAGAAAACCCACACCAATAGATGTCTAGTACAATAATCCTGTTGCATTAGAAAGGATCCAAAACCGACTTAAATGATTTTCGTCAAATCAGCCTCTCATCAAACATTTATAAATAATTTTTTAGATCATAACTTGGAGATTATGAACGACTATAGATAAAAAAAACTATCATTTGAGCAACCAGGTCTTAGGTCATATTATTCCTCAGTCGACCCCTTACAAACAGTAAACCAAATACATGAAAATAGGAATTAATAAAATTAAATTTAAAAACATATATCTTCGCCTTCGTAGATTTATCAAAAGCATTGGACTCAGTAGCACGTCCGTTCTTTCTTCAAGCGATGAAGAAACAAGGAATTAAAAATAAATATGTCAGACTACTAGCAAAACGGTATATTCACTGCTACGTACGAATCAAAACAGGGAACGACGCTCTTCCTACAGCTTAGAAGGATTAAACAGGGTGACTCGATATCCTCAGAACTGTTCAGTTGTATTCTCGAAGAAATCATTCAGAAAGTGAAGCGGCAAAATTGATGTATAAATATAAATAGGTAAAAGTTATCAAATTAAAAATTTGTAGATGACATAGTTTTGGCACCATGAGCATCATTAGCACAGACGGCACGATTACCCGAATCTATAATGAAGGAACCCCAACTAAAATGTGAGGACGCAGGATAATACATGAAATGAAGGTGAACATTATATATGTAGGAGTTTTGCTAATTTTACTAAATTCCCTAATTTAAGACGCTGAGACATGAGCAGTTACTATGGAACAATAGAAAGACATAAATAAAGCTAAGAAAAATGGAAAGGAAAAAATAAGAATATCGCTGAAAGACCACGTAAAACGCTGAAAAACGTAAAAATAAAATATGCAGTACATTGAGCCCAAATACTCAAGTGGAGATAGGCGGGGCAAGTAGCAAAAATTAGATATCACCTCTGGGCTCACATTACAATGGTCTGGGATATGAGGATCGGCACACGATACGCAGGAAAACCTAGAAGAAGATATGCGGCCGAAATTAAGAAAGTCGGCGCTTTATATCGGAGCTAGACGAAACCGAGACGAAAGCAAAGAATAATTAGTTTGTAATACCGCGAACGAACGTCACTATCGCCTTCCGTTATCAGTGCGGAATTACATTGGGCTACAACAAGAAACAACGACTGTTAATTGGTTTGTAATACACATTTGGCTATTTATATAGTTGATACTACTAGCGAGAAAATGAAAATGGATAGAAAAATATAAATAGTAAATATAATATCAGTATTTTCAGCACATTTACTGGGTTTTTACATGTATTACTCTTCATTTTCTCATCTGATTAAACAAAGCGAAATCATCTATTTGTTTCAAATTTAATAAAATTAAAAAATGCGATTTAAAATGAAATAATATTAAAAATATTATTTTTAATATTAATATTTTTTTAATATTACTTTTTAGTTTTACGAGAGGAAATTTTGGAAAATATAATGAACACTCAGGAGGGTATGCACTCCTGAGTAGTGTGGGATTTTTATCCACTAAAACCATGATCACCTTTTTCTTTAGATCGGGGAAAGTTTTCGAGACCGCTTTGGCATTACTTCGGAATGGAGTCTTGTCGTTTGCCCTCGGGGGCTTATCTCGGCATATTGTCTTCTTTTCTTCCATGCATCTTTTGCGTACCTGATTGTGTGTATATTACATCTTCAATACTTCTTTTATAACAATGTAAATTAATATTGGGAATAGCAAATCGGCAAATATGGCAAATTTGAAACTTAAACACAATTAGCACGTAGGCCGTTCGGAGTGTGAAGACCTTAAGGGTTCTCTTAGGTAAAACAGCGCTTGCCTTCTAGAGGTGACGTCACGACAGAGCGCCGAAGCCTTAGTGGAGAGGGTGCTCTTGCAGGGCCCGTGTGGCTACTAACGGAGCCAACCGACTTGCTCCCTGTGTGCCCAATGCTGTCCCCGCCTCGTCCGCCGTAGCCGCCGTTTCCGCCGTTACCGCCGTTGATTCCGCCGGGGAAGATGTGGCCCAATATCGGAGAGCGTTTGCTTCGGGTTACATCTGGAACAGAAGCGTTGGAAATTAATCCTTTCATCTTAACCAACACCCTTAATCATAAAGGATAACCCTGAGATTAGTCACTTCCAGGGTTTTTCACTATCCTGATTGTATGTATATTACAACTTCAAAACTTACTTTTATAACTATGGTAATTAATATTGGAATAGCAAATCGGCAAATATGGCAAATTTGAAACTTAAACACAATTAGCACGTAGGCCGTTCGGAGTGTGAAGACCTTAAGGGTTCTCTTAGGTAAAACAGCGCTTGCCTTCTAGAGGTGACGTCACGACAGAGCGCCGAAGCCTTAGTGGAAAGGGAGCTGCTCCATGAGCCGGGTGGCTACTAACGGAGCCAACCGACTTGCTCCCTGTGTGCCCAATGCTGTCCCCGCCTCGTCCGCCGTAGCCGCCGTTTCCGCCGTTACCGCCGTTGATTCCGCCGGGGAAGATGTGGCCCAATATCGGAGAGCGTTTGCTTCGGGTTACATCTGGAACAGAAGCGTTGGAAATTAATCCTTTCATCTTAACCAACACTTAAGAGATAGTTGATTTCCTTAATCATTAAAGAATATCCCTGAGAGTAGTCATTCCACTCCATAGATGCCTCAGAAGCACAAGGAGATCTTAAGTGACCAAACCGAAGTTCTTTGTATCAGTTAATTCTTAGCTGTCTAACCCCGAAAGACAGTCGATCACTTACAACAATAAACTATATATTTGAAAATAAGAATCACTAGAAATCCATTTATAATGTTTATACCTTTGTAAATCTTGCAAAAGAATTCGCCCCACTAGAACGTCTGTTCTTTCTTACAATGATGAAACAATGAATGGAAAATAAATATATGAGACTACTAGCAAATCTATATACAAAGTGCTACGCACGAATCAAATCAGTGAAGGACCTCTCTTCCTACTGCTTAGAGGGGTAAAGCAAGATGACTTAATATCCCGAAAACTGTTCAGTTGAATTCTCGAAGACATTTAAGAAACTGAAGTGGGAAATTCGAGGTATGAATATAAACGGATAAAAATTCTCAAATTAAAAATTTGCAGATGACATAGTATTGATCTCACAGGCACCTTGAGAACTCAGCTGTTACGGTGTCAGCAAATCGGAAGGTTCAACGCCACTAGTGACATCTCTTTTGTGACGTGTAAAGGTGGAACCGATTTTAGTGACCATTTGATGGCACTGTAATAGCTGATGATATGTCGCAGTCAGATATGGAAAAACCGCAGTATATTGATTCAAAAAACCCTTCCTGGGGCGACCGAAGCAGTAGGAATATCTGTGATACTTACCGATAGAGGAGGGTATATTTTATCGGCAATAACGAAAAAATTGTTATTTATAATACGAGTAATACAATTTTAATTTCGAAGTAGGAAAGTTTGCGACACAAATTCGACACGCGAAGTGTCGCAATCCTTGGGGTAAAATAAAATAATTTTTACCACTGTGTCAAACATTATTTGTCGACAGCGTTATTGACCTTTCATTTTATTTTAATTCAAGTGCACTAATCACATTAATGTCATAAGTTGCTTTTATGTGAACATATGAACACCGTTTAACTTTTAACCCTAATGCTAAAAATTGGACTCTAATATGCTATGAAAAGACTGAATGAACAGCTTTCACTAGGGCTCTCTAATAAAAACTATTTTCAGTTTTTATTTGTGTTTGCCCATCTTAAATGCGGTTTTAGAATCTAATACCTGGACAAAACTTGCGTGGGAAGGGAGATGATTTAATAAGTTAATATTTCGTGGAGTTTTATATGTGAATAAATTGGAAACAATGCGTTAAATAATAGCTCTGCCATCCAGTCTTTTAGAGTTTTTGTATTTTACTGTTTAGTATTATAGTTGCATGTAATAATCGAAATACATTCCATACAAATGTGTCGAATTGTGTTTTTAATTACACTACGTAGAAATGTATGGAGAAATGTTTAAAAAAAATACACTTTTGAGCTGAGAGAGTGAATTTACATGTGCGGAAAAAAATAAATTAGAATCCAATTGTAAAGATGTAAATACATTTATGTACCAACACATTTTTCGCAACTAAAACAACAAAGGCAAATCGGGTTATTTCAATATCTGGTTAATGCGACAGTGAAATAAAAGGAAAACTTAAACCGTGTCTACTTGACTGTCCGGGAGACACTGTAGTCGAAAACTACTGTCTTGGCATCTGTGGCTGAGATGCCATTTCAGCCGTCAGCCTGCCGAAATGCTTTTCGCCCTGAAAAGGTGGCAACATGATGGCCAAAAAGTTGGCATCTGTGCGTAGGTTCTAACGTCTCCCAAACTGCCAAGTAATTACTGACTCCGGCCACTGAAGTCCACTTTTCAATCTAAACAATTGCTATAATCATCCTCCCTAGCGATGGAACACTACTGTATCAGGCTCAAAACGATCTCAACAATACCCCCCCCTACTTACCGGAGGGCGCGGCGGCGCAGGCGGCGACCAGCAGCAGGAGCATGGTTGCAAGCGCCAGCGTAGAGGGGCTGGTCATTTTGCGGGGTTGGACTGGATTAGAATGGAATAGAGTGGAAGGGAGTGCTTCGGGGTCTCCTACTCCTCACTGGCGAGTGGCGCGCGCGCCCGGCCCTATATACGCGCTCGGGTGTGCATCGGCCCGGCCAGCGCGACCTTTGGGCGGAGAAGGCCTTCCGGTGGCAAAGCCTCCCCACACGTGGGGAGGCCACGACAGGTGGCGGCGGGGGCGGCGACAGCGGTTGTGGTGGCGGCGGTGGCAGCGGCGATGGTGGTGATGGCAGCGGGAGCCGTGTGGGAAGGCCGTTCTCGACTGTTCGGTTGGCGAAGGGGAGCGGGTTGGCGATGGACGAGACGATACGGTGGTGATAGCTATGACGATGACCAATGTTCTGTGTCGATAACGGTGACCGATACTTATTTTAGCGACAAAGGCGCTTTTAGAAATGAGGGGAGTCGGGCCAGCAGAAGTGAGGTAGATATATTTGTGGTGATGGGGATGACACAAGTGTAGTTGACGGGGAATGCCTGGAGGAATATGTTGGAACATGCGTCTTTCGCTGTTCCAACCTACCCATCGTCGTCGAGACTTCCAGTCTGTGTGATTGGCACCTAACCACCCCGATATGGTGGGTAGGACGGTTTCGTTTCTATTTCATGGTTTAAAACAGGTCTATTTGTAAATGTTTTTTAACACAATGATCAACGATCAATAAAATGAAACTAAGGATTCTTATATTTTGTTGCTGAATTCATTCATTTATAAAATAGGTTTCGGTGCTGCTTCTTCCTCTTCTCCTTGTTTTTCTTCTCATTATTATTATTATTATTATTATTATTATTATTATTATTATTATTATTATTATTATTATTAATGATATTATTATTATCATTTTTATTATTATCATTATTCTATAAATTCGCTACTGAAGATGTTAGGTTAAGTTAAATATAAAATATATTCCAGGTTGAAACCAACTAGTATACATACGTGCATACTAGCTTTTCCCATTATGTGATGAATTAGTTTTTACAGTTTTTTGTCCAGTAGTCCTGGGAGTTTGGCTGAGTTCGTACATAAATTTTGCGAGACAAATTTCAGACCTCAGAAAACCGTCTGTACGACCGGGTGTTTTTACGTCTCACACGCGGCTGATCTCGATTTACAGTCTTTTATTTAAGACTTTCTCTCCCTTACTCGTATTTGTTACAGCATTCTGAGCGCATGGCAAAGCAACATCTCGAGTAGACCCGATTTCTTCCTTTCCCCAAAAAAAAAACAAATTTTGTTTGTTTGGTGATGTCGAACGATTTGTATGTGTTTGTCAGCCATATAGTACTTTGCACAGTCGAACGTCGTTACAGGTTGCGATGAGTTTTCGTAACGTTTGGTGCATGTGTTTGGACGTAGATGATTATAGCTCTGTCAATAGATGCAACTAGAGATCCTAGTGTGCTTTTTCATGTATTTGGATTTGTAGCTAGAATTAGACAAAATAAGTCGAAGTTATCAGTAGTGTACTTGTTTCTGACACACACGGCACAAATTTTGAATACTCATTTATCATCATCATCTTTAAGATATATTTATTTGAGGCGTGTTTTAGGACCTTAACCTATTGTTCGGCACAACCACTTTCATAAATTACATTTGTGATATTTTTATATAGTTTACATTTGTAATATCAGTTGAAGCGTTCGATCGCAAGTAATGATAATATGTTCTCAATGCATGATCGCCAGATATTACAACTACTTGCGATTTAGGCTTCATTCTTCTTAACTATTCTATCTTGTAGTATTCTTAACTATCTGAATCTTGACTATTCGTTTAAATATTATCCCATTAGTGGGTGGTCTTTCTGCGATTCTTTCAACATTTTTTGTGTCACTTTTCATGTCAATATAGGATTAGTAGATCATTGTGTTATACTGCTTTCGTTGCATAGTTTTCTTTGCTATAAATATAAATAAATTTTGAATTTTGAAAGGGAGAAAAAAAAAAAAACTCCCATGTAGTAAAATCTATTTTCAAAAATAAATAAGCAATAAAATTTTTGAATTTTGAAAGGGAGAAAAAAAGAAAAAAACTCCCATGTAAAAAAATCTATTTTCAAGGATAAATAAGCAATAAAATTTTTGAATTTTGAAAGGGGAGAAAAAAAAACAATCAAAAAACTCCCATGTAATAAACTCTATTTTCAAGGATAAATAAGCAATAAATTTTGGCTCTTATTACTTCCTGCCGCGACAACATGGAAACGATAATTTGAATAATTGTATTTTCCACTGAATTCTAGAAGACGTGCACAGAAAATGAAGTTATATTTATGTCCAGAAGCAAAACAAGGGGCCATCTCAGCATTTGCTCAATGGATCAGGAAACTGGACGAAAAACCTGATCGAGATGGGATGCTATGTTTCTTGGTACAATTAAAATCCCTCTAAAATCCTTTGCATGAGATTTAATGAGCAGTCTCATATGTCGGTCAACTTCATTACTGTTTACATACTTTGCCATTACAACCATTACATTGTGCTAGGATGTTTCAATGTGTCCTCATATACCACTTTGTGTGGTATATGTGTCCATGAGCATAAGTGTGACACATGAATTTACGAGCTCAAGAGTCGGCAACGATACGCGAGATTATATTTTTTGAATTAATTGTTCGTATTTCTTGCTTAGTCCAGTCCATTGGTCTGAAGCTGAACTCGGCTACAGGTATAGCCGAATCACAGAAAATTTATTCTTAGAGTTCAGAGCGGTCTACAGACGCGTCTTCTTCTTGGGTAATAATGTTTCGAATTCTCTCCTTCCTTTCTTTCAAGATAAGGGGATGGTAATGTGGATTAGGGGTTCCTAACGGGGTCTATAATCCCTTACAGGGGAATGATATTTTAAAGAGAGGAGAGTATGCACTGACAGCTGATCAGAATAAAGGAGATTAATATCCTAATGATTGAAAAAAGTTATTGAAGTTGGTAAGTACGATTATTTTCTTAATATGCAAGTCTAAGACACAAAACCCAGTCATTATTTTACATAGAAATCCCAGAACTATTTGTAAATAATTCCATTATTTATAATCCTAACAAAGAATACCATTATTTATAACTAATTTATTCCATTATTTATAATCCAACTAATTACATTATTTGTCTTACGAATGCGTCATTAGAGAGAAATGTAGGTCACAATGTCAAAAGTATTTTGACAGTCCCGTCGCTCTCGGTATCTGCAAATTATGATGGCTATTGCTGCAGTAATAACGTGCAGCTAATATGGCACAATAATAATAAATATTATTATTGTTCACACTTTCTACGCTTTTGCAAGGAAAACTTTCACTTGTCCAATTGATGTTGTAGGATAAGTCTCGGTCTACGCAGGAAGGAAATTCATCCTAACTTACATGAATATAACGGATTTAAGAATTTTTTGAACAAATGGTATTTTGAAGGAGAGTTGATTTCTGAGCTTCGTTAAAGATATTATTGATATCTAAATTCTCCAGTTTCTGGTGACTACTCTTTCAATTGAAATGATCATAGAGAAATGGGAGACCTCGTGCAACTTACAAATGTTTTTAATTCAATTTCCAAGTTCTGATATTTTGTGATTTTCTTCCTTCGAACTTCTGCAAGTCGTGAATCAAAGGGATTGGAACATCGATTATAGAAGCTGTAGTCTTTGTCTACTATGAAGATGTCAGCGTGGTTATGATCAACTGTTTTATTCGTCATAATAGGTCGATTCCAAAATAAGACGTGCGTCTTCGTCTCGAACACAGTGTCTGCTTCATATTAGTAGTAAGTTGGAGCTTTATTACCCAACATCTCAAGTTGCAGTACTAGTTCTCGGTGAATGAATTTTGCCTCGTAATTACGTCTGCCTAAATATGCACTCTCTGACAAAGTACTGCACCCAGTCACTATGTGCTCAATAGACTGCGTTATTTCCGCATCTTCTATATTGACGATATCCACTGCTTTCAAACTATGTTTTTCATAGTTGTTAGTTCTTATTACTCTATCCTCAATTCCTGCTACTAATCCTTTCCTGCTACAAATCCTTTCCTGCTACATTTTCCGGGTACAAGTAACCATTGTTTCTTCAAGTATGTAAGACATAAGAAAGGGAACAAAGAAAATATTCCAGCGATCTGCGGAGCTGACGGTAATCACTGTAAATAATAATACGATTCCTCAAAATTGGAAAGAGGCAATTGTAGCGCCGATTCACAAGGGAGGAGACAAAAGGATTGTTGATAATTACAGGCCTATAAGTTTGACATCAGTTGTATGCAAGCAGATGGAACACATGATTGCGGAATATATTAGACGAGTCTGGAATAAAACCGACTGGCTTTTTCAAAATCAACACGGTTTTCGTCCTAGCTATTCGTGCGATAGCCAGACTATTTCTTTATGTCAGGACATAGCAGATTCATTAGACGAAGGGAGTGGGGTCGATGCAGTAATATTAGACTTTTCTAAAGCATTTGATCTGGTTCCACATGGCCTTTTAATTGAAAAACCGTCAAAAACTGGATTAGATCATCGAATAATCTTGTGGATAAAAGAATTTCTTACGGGCCGATCTCAAGCAGTCAGAATAGGTGACAAACACTCATCGAAAGCCGATGTAACCTCTGGGTCCCCAGAGTGTATTAAGACCATTGCTATTCTTAGCGTTTATTAATGATATTGCAACTGGAATAAAATCGAAAGTTAGACTTTTCGCCGATGATTGCATTATATATAGGAGTATTGGCGCATCTTCGGATGAAAATGTTTTACAGAACGATCTTAACTGTTTATAGAATTGGGCGTGCAGAAATAAGATGGAATTAAATCCGGAAAAGAGTAAATTCATTTGTTTTACCAAATCTCGCTCGAATGTACACTCGAATTACAAGTTAGGAACTAACAATATACCGCGTGTAAAAAATTGTAAGTACTTGGGTTTGGTCCTGCGTAGCGACTTGGGTTGGTCGGATCATATTAACAATACGGTCAAAAAATCATGGAGGGCGCTGCACTTTGTAATGCGCATTCTAAAAAACAGTAGTTCGAATGCCCGATCCTTGGCATATACTTCACTTGTTCGCCCTATTTTAGAGTACGGAGCAGCCTGCTGGGACCCGTTCAGAAAAGGACAAATCGAGGCGTTAGATAAAATTAAAAAACGGGCCGGAAAGTTTGTAAATCATGGACGCGTTGATGGACGAGATGAATGGGAACCCTTATCTAAAAGACAGGAACGGGCGCATTTATGCGTAATGCACAAGATATACAAAGGGACTCAGCATGGCAGACATCAGTAAAGATTACAGAAACCTGATTATGAAGCAGAGGGGACCATCCCTGGAAAATACGATGTAGAAAGCAAAGAACTATGTAGCAAGTTCTCCTTTGTGAATCGTACTATAGTAGATTGGAACAAACTACCTGCAAAGCACAGAGACTCTTCCTTCTAATGTAGTGAAATTTAAAAATACTTAATTCTATGTAGGTTATCATGAATAATACTGGGACTTTATCATTATTATTATTATTATTATTATTATTTATTATTATTATTATTATTAGTTTCATTATTATAATCGTTAGTATTATTAATAACATGGTCATGTCTCTTATACAGTGAAGTGAAATGTAGTGTGGTGGGGGCACGGAAGGGGAGGGGAATGTAGTGTAGTGCAGTGCAGTGCAGTGAAGTGAAGTGAAGTGTTAGAAAAGCTATAAGTCAACATACAGATATTTCAAAATTAATTATAACTAGGATATAAATCTCTAATTCTAATTGTAATTATATTTGTAAATATTCGTAATAGTTTTGTAATTGTCGTATATCTAGCTGTAATAATGTTTGCCACCGAGCATTAGCTCAAAGCGAACTTTAATAAATCTATCTATCTATCTATTGCTCAACCACTTTAAGGATGTAGATTTGTCAATCATAGAGTCCAACATAGTGTTCGGAAATTTACCTCGAAGCATCATTTGATACCAATTTTGTATTTCCTCCTTTATATTTCGTGTTATAATATTCGTGTCTTGGTTGCTTCAATGAAGTGGTGTGTATTCATTGTCAGCGCTCACTACTCTCTCCATGAGGGAATCCTACAGCGATCCTCATGTTTCGTTCTTGGGTTCTGCAGAGTTTAAAAATAGTAAGTAGTCATCGACCACTTTCTGTTCTTGGTAATTACAAATGGATCACAGAATATTTACGGTACAGATATCCCAATTTTGTAAGACTCCCTCTAATGAGTATATCCAATGAATTTAAAGCCGCATCAGACCATTTTATTATAACAAAACTATGTATCTGCGTAGGTACAGCCCAACTGTTGATGGGCGTAATTATGTTTTTCCCAGCTAGCTTCGTGTTCAGTATTTTGGTTACACTCTTCTTGTACTTCTCTGTAAACTAATGTTTAATTTCTCTGTGATCAAGTTTCATATGCTGTTGTATTTACAGATAATTGTAAGCAGCATCAGGTTGCAGTTCATCTAAGCTTTGGACAATTGTATCTAACTTTTCTGCTTTACCTTTCCGTATGCTCATGATGCAGTATTTATCCAAATCGAAGCTCATCCTAATATCTTGGTAGTATCTATTTAGGAACAGAGTTTTTTATGTGATCCAGCATAAAACTTGAGATCGCCCATAAACAAAAAATGAATTAATGTCGTATGATCAAAAGTAATTTTGTAGCCAGTGGTACTAATGTTTGTCAGTGATGATAACCAGACAGTACCATAAGAGTGTCTCCTTGGAATATCCCACATTTAATTTCCATTGTGCATATTTTCACCTTATTAGCATGCAGATTTATCCTCCAAGTTAGCATCAATGACTATAGTGTGTATATGATATTCGTAGAATTCCTGTAGATTGCAATGATTCTTATCAACCAATCATGAGATACTGAATAAAACGCTCTTGTGTCATCTATATAACACATGTGAAAGTTTTCCTGCTTACGCTGGACTTGTTTTAAAACAACAGAATCCATTATAAGTCGGTATGTGCAACCTAGAGCATCTCCAATACATCATTTTGTTCCTCTGGTATTAACCCATTTCATTCACAATGCTCATACACTTTTTAATTGTTAAAGGATGTAAATGATTTGTAAATAGTTGATATACACGTTATTGGTATGTAGTCTTGTGGTTGTGAGACATCGTCCTTATCGTGAAGCAAAAAGGTATTTCCTTCGGTAAGATGAAGTGGGATCTTACTCGGGTCATTTAATGCTTTTCTAAAGCAAATGTTCAATGGATTGCTGTGAAATTCTTCAGCCAAAAAGTTTGAAGTCTAGTCCATCTATTCCTGGTGACCTCCAGTTATTGGTCTTAATATTTCTATGTATGTCTTTGGTCGTGAAACCGATGACCAACACAGGTAATATAGAAGCACTTTTCTATTGGATTACCCTGATCCAGTCTGCGTACTGGTTAAAATGTTCACTTTTCGACCAAATTGATCTCCAATAATCTTCAAACTCACCGGCCTCCAGATTTAGAGATGAATCTGCCTTACTCTCAACTCCAGTGATCTGAAGAACATTTTCCTATTTTTATTGAAATCGATATTCTGCTTCTTCCCGTTACATAGAGATTTATACCTTTTTCAATTGTGCTTCTTTCAGCTTAGCTTTCTGTCGTTACTCATCCTTGTGCTCTAGAAGTCTTTGCTGACAATTCGGATCTCCTAGCTTAATTCTTATCTGAGCACAAATCACAGTTATCATCTTTAATATCCTGAAGAGCGGGTGCTCTTCAGGAATTCTCTGCCTTTGCTCAGAAGCGATCATCACTCACTTCATGTCTCATCTCGCAGGCCGGTTTCTTTTCTTTAACACTTCGTTGAACTTACCTCTCTGGTGCATATGTCTTTCGGCCAATAACTTTGATTACCGTCGACGCTGCACAATATAGTGCTAGGTGTTCTTCCTCTAATTCCAAACATTGGCTCAGGTGTTCTTCCAAGATGATGTTGGTCCTCGTTATTAGAAATTCGGCTCTTCGGATGTTCTTCAAAATGGGTATTCGTGGTCTTCTGGAATGTTGAGTGCTTCGATAGAGCCCCAAAGACTTTGGAAACCTTGTGCCGCTTCACTCAGTCCAGTGTGTTGGATCTCTTCTGTGTCTGAGGCGGCTTCAAAAGTATTCTCAATGTCACTTGATGGGGAACACTGGATTAGTTGTACTATATTTTCATCACTCAAAATCAATTCACTCGCAACCTGCGTGGATTCTTTCTAACTCCAGTGGTGTTAAATAGCCTTTGGTGATAATGGCTTTCCTACAGTCAACAACATTTTGTTCTATAAGTTGCATGTTTGGTCTATTCCCACACTCTTCATGAAAATTCGTCGGTAACCTGTACGTGGCGTATCTTCGCACTTGTTTGCACGGTAAAATGCCATCATGATTTCATGTTCGTTTTCGTTCCAACTAATTCGATATTTGTTTTCGGTGCGATGTCCTCTTATGCGCGCAGTGTCCCGTGTATCTCGTGTGACAAGCCAGCTGATGAAGTGGCATAAGTACTTGCCGCGTTTTCTTTCTCACGTCCAGGTTCAAGCAATTAGACGATGTAGTCGTATTAGGGCTGTCTCATATGTGATGTCAAGGGCCTGCAGCTGGCGCCGGAGTACCGTATCCGTCCAGCCTGGCTCCAGACGATCTCTGACGCTCCTCACGCAGCGGCTTTTGTTGCCAGGCCTTAATTCTTGTGACACCATGTCTCTTTTGCCTTTTATACCTACAGTTAGGATGATGGGAGAGATAAGGAAGGACAAAAGTGGAAATTCGCTGGAATTGGTAACTGGAAGGCTCAAGCTTCTGGATCCACCCTTTCGCTCCGCCGGTCAGGAAGGAATATTGGCGTGAAAAGAAGGATAACTCATAGAAGTAGGAGCTCTTCCGATTAATCGCCTTTACGATAGGGGAGATCCACGATGCTATTCTACTAAATCCCATGACATCACAGAGGAGTAATTATTATTATTATTATTATTATTATTATTGCGGTAGCGGCAGCGGCAGCGGTGGCGGTGGCGGTGGCGGTGGCGGTAGCAGCAGTAGCGGTAGCAGCGGTAGCGGTAGCAGCGGTAGCGGTAGCAGCGGTAGCGGTAGCAGCAGCAGCGGTAGCAGCAGCGGTAGCAGCAGCAGCGGTAGCAGCAGCAGTAGCAGTTGCAGTTGCAGTAACAGTTTTATTTTCTCAACTTTTTGTTTGTTATTTCGTACAAATTCGGTGTTAGCTTACACAAGAATTCATAAAATTTTACAGTTATTCACAGATATTACACCAGAGATCATACAGAAAAGAAAAATATTATACAGTATTTACACCTATTTTCAGATATTTACAAAGTATTTACCCTCTGTTAGGAGTTTAAAAACTTTATCACAATATGGCAACTGTCTAGGATAACTTAGGTTTGTAGTTCACGACGTACTCTGTATGGTATTTTTAGTTGTAGTAGTGTTGATTTCGTTGTTTGGGGATAACTCCTGTTGCACGTGTGGTAGGATGCTGATGACTTCTTGTTTCCAGAGAAGTTGAATTTCTAGGGCTGGGTGCATGTATTTTGTTTATTTTAATTCTTGGAAGTTTCCGTTAGTCATCCTAGCGATTTTCCACTTTTGCCCTCTCCTCCCCCCCTTCCATTAATCTGGCCGTATGTATAAAAGGCAACCCATAGAGATATGGAGTCACAAAGAAGTCGTAAGGGTTCGGATCAAATTCACATTAATCATTTAGTAAGCCATGTGTTGTTAGTTACTTTGTCAACATTTTTGGCATTGCCAATGGCGTGCCAATGCTTACCAGGGAGGTGTTTGATTTTCTAGTTTTCTATCAGATCCTGACGATTATGGGCTATTTTTTTATTTCTTTTGTAGAGATACTGCTCGGTCAGGTAGTTGCTGTAGGGGTGTGCAGCCTTCTACGATGTGTGACACGAATTTATGTTAAGGGCTATTTACCTTTCTGTAGAAATAATCACGGTATTATTATTTCTGTACTTTTCTCAGTAAGCATTGAGAACCATTCATCTATTCATACGACTTAGGCTTTAGCAAATGCAACTGGTAATGACAGATCTGAGGAAAGACGGAGAAGAAATTCATCTTTGTCCGTCCTTCAATTTAAAAATTTTCGCACAATATGGCAAGTCTATAGGATTAAAGCTTTTTGGATGGTTATGCAGATTCCTTTTGATAATCCTATTTTTGTAAGACCTGAAGCAAATCGGTCCGTCACCACTCCTGTGGCTGAGATGATTATTGGCACTATTTAAACTTTACTAAGTTGCCAAACATGTTGGATTTCTGCTGCCAAATTCTGGTATTTTGAAATCTTCTCCGATTCTGTCTTATTCAAATTTTTTGTCAGTGGACAGCCTACATCTATGATTGTTGCATACTTTTGTATTTTTGATAACTACTATGTCCAGGCGATTATAATTCACAGTCTTATCAGTGACAATATGCTATCTCAGTAGAGTACTATTTCACTATTTTCTATAACCGGTGAAGGTGAATATTTGTAAAATGGTGGAGGGTTCTCAATTAGTCTATAATTTGATGCCAATTGTCTAGGATTATTTTGGCTACGTTGTGCCTCCTAGATATGCAGTGTTGGAAAGAACTGGGCAACCTGCAATCACATGGTCGATGGTCTCATTTGTTGATTACACATTCTACAGACATCTTTATACTGCTCTTCAGTATGTGTTTATCATAATTGCGTGTTTATTACCCCATCCTGAATTTCTATTATAAATCCTTCAGTTTAAAGAAATAAATATCCCATTTTCAACCTCAGAAGAAGAGACTTTATGAGAAGAAAGAGACTCAACTGATGGGTTATTTAAGAGATTAGGATATTTTCATGAAGGTCTTGTTCTTCCAATCTGTCTGCATGTTACATATCTGGAAACAATTTCAGTGTTGGTTTCAGTCTTCTGAGATTTAGAGCTGAATAGTTTGCATCGACAGCAACTACACACTATCCGAGGCGTGAAAGTACATTGCATTTCTTTCATGTGACCTGCAGATTGAAGATATTAAGCAGGCCTCTACTCTTGGTTTCTGGAAGATAAAGCCTTTCGACAGCGCTCTGGATGATGTATTCTGAATTTGTGGGTGGTTCGAGTAATCATCCAGTTCCCGAAGGTCTGTGTCTAAATATTTCAGGATACCAAAGGAATATGTCAATACTGGGACAGCATAGGTGTTAATAGCCCTTATTAGATTTCTACAGTACAATTTTTTGTTCATCAACTTTGTGATTCTTGATTTGTACCTTTCCTTCGACTTCATATTTGTGTGGTTCACTCGTCTATTTTGTTGGATACCAAGATATTTATAAGTGTCGTGGTACAAAAGCTGTCGAAAATTACAAGTTTCATCAGGTACTTCGACCAATTTACCATTTTTAGGTGTATTTCGGCACATTTATCAAATCCAAAGGACATAGCAATGTCTTCACTAAATACTCGCGTCACATACTTCAGCGCGTTCAGCTGGTTATGGCTCTCGGCAAACAGTTTAAGATCATCCATAAATAATAAATGGCTGAGTCGGGAGGTAGGATCTCTCAGTCGGAGTCTGTACCCTAGACATTCCTTGTTTAGAAGCTGTGATAGGGGGTTTATAGCTAAACAAAACCATAGAGGGCTCAATGAATCGCTTTGAAATATTCCTCGACGAATATCAATCTTAAATGTACAATTCTCCAAATTAATCTCCGTGCACCAGTCTTTCATTAAGGCAGCGAGCAGGTTTACAACCTTTGTATTAATGTTATATATTTTCAAAATGTGTATCAGCCATCCATGGGGTACCGAATCAAATGCCTTTCTATAGTCCATGTAGCACATGCTCAAGTTTCGGCTTTTTACCTCAGCTGGTTTTATGATTACGCTGTCCACAGTCAACTGTTCTTTGTATCCAAAGGTACCTCTGTTGCATCCTTTCTGTTCCATGCTGATGATATTGTTTTGATCACAATGCATGTATATCTTTTCGTGTAAAACTGATGTTAATAACTTATATAGTACAGAGAGACATGTTACTGGCCTGTAATTTTTGGGATCTGATTTAGGAACACTTTTGGGTAGTAAGTAGTAATACCTTCGTTAAAATTTTGGGCACTGATCAGGCTTCTGAAGTATCTCATTAAAACTATTTGAAATCAAGTTGTAGGAGACAAAACGCTCAACCAAAGTTCTGAATGTTGTCAGATCCCGCTGATTTCCAATTTTGGCATTTCTTAAGACTTCCTTCAATATCTTCGGTGGTAATGTGGACTTCAGACATTTCTGGAAGGTTGCCCATCTTTTTCTGAAGTTCAGAGAGCCATGATGCATCATGATTGTAGCTTGAAGGGTTGTTCCAGATTTCCTGCCAGTATGACTTGAATTTATAACTATCAACTTTCTCCTGGCTATCAGATTTGTGTTCCAAGTTCCGATAGAATACTTTCTGGTTCCTCTCAAATAACATATTTTGTTGTTTCCGCTTGAGCATTCATTGTATCTTTGCAATCTACCACCCTTAGCTTTGAGCTTTGTCTAGCTTCATCGTGGACAGGGTTAGTTTTGTCTTAACTCGGAATCGTTGATGTTGATTTGCATTTTATGAAGGATTCTATTAATTTTATGCTTTACTCTTCTACTTGTATTATTATTATTATTATTATTATTAAATTTATTATAGTTAATTTTATTATTACTACTATAATCAACTTAAAATCAACACCACCCTGAAGAAATCCTAACGCGATCCCGGAGTGAAACTATGTTGATGGGATAGGGTTTGTGAGTTTAGTGAGTCTCACAGTACCCGATGAGTGTGGAACCTCGCCGGGTCTCCTTGATGGATTCTCACAGTCTTCCTCGTAAAAATATTATTATTATTATTATTATTATTATTATATTATAATATTAATATATATTATTGCACGAGCGAGCAGAGCTACAAGCAGCCACGGTTTTGAAAGGGCAAGTGAGCGGGGGGGGGGACGGCGGCAGGAAGATGCGCGATTCACGCACTCGTTCTCAGGAAGGCCGCCAGGACGCCGCCGTCGGCCGCTTTCCTCGAGTGCTTCCGCGCGCTTCGTCCCTCCCCTCCCCTCCCCTCCCGCGCTGACCGATGACGCCTCCTCGAGGGCAGAGAATTTCCTCCTTTGGCTGACGTGACTTCTGCGGAGATCAAAGGCCGCCTGGATCTCGTCGGGGTCCCTGTGTACATTTCTTGGTATACGTACTTGTGAATGATGATTTTTTTCCCTTTAGTAAATTGTATTCGTTTATTTCACGAAAAATGTTGATTATCACTACATTACTTGCAGGGGTGCAATTAAAACATCTCAATTACCGATCAAATCACAAGTGAAGGATAAAAACTGTATTTACGGTCCTATGGACATAAAAGAAGTCCTTTGTAGTAAGTGTAACATCAATCTGAAACATTTATGAACAAATACGTAATTACTGCTACTCAGAGATGTTCATACAATTGCTTCAATTTAAAAATGTTATCTATATTTGGCTGTTGTGATGTGCAATATCAGAATTATTATTCGTATGCAACGTCTTTTTCAGCATGAAAAACTATCACAAGCCTGTTGGTTTGACTAATGGAGCAACATAAAGTATTTAACATGAAAAAATTCAATGTGTAAATATAAAACATTTGATGTAAGCATATTATGAATATGAAAAAATATCAGTTGTCCTTACCCGTTCTGAAAAGTTTCTGTTAAATCAAGTTACTATTCTAATCAGGAATATAGGTTTTTCTCAGCAAAACTCTGTTTTGGAAAATGTTTCAGTTGTTTAAAGAGAAACGCCCTTAAACACCAGGGATTTTACAATGCAATCTTAGAATGAAAACAAAATGCATCACTGAAGAAAATGAAAATCGAAACAGTGTTTGCCAAACCTAATAGTAAATAAAGAAATCAGATACAGCAGTGCGGCACAAATGTGGGTATTTAATAGTGTAGACGCGCGGTGCGATTTTAATCAGTTGCATTGAAATAATGAAATTATGCGAAGCAAAGTTGTTAAAGCAGAGATTTTAAACTTGAATCTTACCCACATTAAACTTTTTTGGATAAAATTTAAGGAGATATGGCCATTTTAAAAGTGTCTATTTCTATGGTTTTAATGTAAAATTGGTCATATTCCGTGGCACACGTAGTCCAATAAGTATTGTTTGATTATCATAATATTGTTGAAGGGTAACGGAGCACTACCTCAACCAAAAACCAAACCTTCCGGAAAAAAAAAATTAAAAAGGCCAGACATTGTCCTAAAATAACCGAATGCGCAGAAAAAGGTGAAATTCAACATAAACATTCGATAAAGCATAATTTTTATAATCGTCAGAAAGAACAATCAGAAAAATCGGACCAGGGGTTCACTAGATTTCGAAATAATCGTAATCGTACTTACACGTTCACAAGCATGGACATATGGAAGCCATTGTTGTTAGAAGAAAGCTCATGACGAATATGATTTTTAATAAATATTACGAAAACGCCTGAAGGGATCGGACTGGAACTTTATAGAACAACGGGGCGAAATTTATGAACAATTTTAAGACTAATCACGATTTTGGGAAACATCTAGAAAGCTAATTAAAATTAAATATAGAAAGGTATAATTAAAATATATATAAGAGACGCATTGTAGTGACGTCACGACTGACGTCATGACGAAATATCGAACTAAAAATGGGTATATTTAATGCAATAAGACAATGAAAGGAGAAAATGATAGTGCAGTAATTATCCGAGAAATTATAGACAGTATTGAGAACCGGTGACAAGGCGTAAGAACGGTTAAAACATGAAAATAAGAAATATTTTATAATCTTGTTTGTGGCGACGGGCGAGCGATCAGCGTCTGTTCAATGTAAATCTATTTAAGATATTGGACAACAATGCTAGAGAGAAGATGATGAGACGATGTTGTGCGCTTGGCGAAGACGCTAGCTCCGCGTTAGCATAAATGTATAATTTTAAAAATTATTGTTCGGAAGTGTAATTTGAAAACATTTTTAGATATTTTGATGCGAACAAAAAGGTTGTAACAAACGGGTGAATGAGTTCGTAAGTAATGGCGAATAATTGACAGGTAAAAGCGGCGCGAAAATTAATTTTACGCGATTGCACTTTTGAACAATTGTGGCGTACATTTTGTGTTGCAGTGTTTACAACACGAAGTTTAGCGTGCTGCGGACAGTAAAAGGAAATACAAACAGAATATTTTCATTTTAGTTCGCGTAACGAAACAGTGTCTCTTCGCCGAGGGAACTTTAAATATTTTATTTGCATTTGTGCAACGAACAGTGTCTTCGCCGCGGGAACTTTAAATATTTTATTTTTATTCGTGAATGAACAGTGTTTCCTCGCTGTGGGAACTTTAAATGTAGTGAAAACTTTGCGTTTCATCGCAAAACGTTTCGTAGTGGTTTCTTAACAACGTGAGTTATTTGTATACATGGTCCTGGGAACTAGTGGAAGCTGAGACGGTAGCATCGCCGTACACAGGTAGTGTAAAAATCGGCGGACGGCGACGCGTGATATGCACCGCATGTCGCAGTGTTCATCCGGTATCAGGAAAGTGATGCATGGATATTTTTTTATTTGGCAACTTCAAAGGCATCTGTCGAAGACCAAGTTCTGTTAATTTATTATCGAATAAAAGGATCAACAATTTCAAACGACAGAATGCGGATTCGGTGTGGATGAATGTATTTATTTATGTAATTTTCAGTGTGAATGGTCATTATTTTTTGTGTGTTTTAATATTAAGGTTTTAATTGTTTGTTTGCTATGTTTTGTTTTGTGTGTCATCAGAGGGCACTATCATTGTATATATATTTGTCATTTTGAAATATCAGAGGAAAAGAAACAGTCAACAGAACTAAAATAAATTGAGATGAACACATTCGGGTTCATCAGGAAACCATTAAAGAATGTGTTTTGATTCATGTAGTTAGACGCAGACCCGCACGCACGCGCATAGGTACCTCGTTTGAAGCCCTGTATAGGGCAGTCACATATTCACGCCCAGAAAGAATTAGTTGCATAAAATAAGCTAGCGAACGGGTGAGTGCAAGAGCTAAAGTAAGTTGAAAAGGAAGTGTGTGTGTTGATGATAAGGCGCCCATTTGTGTTTAAAGATAAATAGGAATAATAAGTAGTAAGTCATTATTTGTCAGCCCAAGTTAGGAGTGTGTATGTGTGCGTGTGTGTGTGTGTAAACAAACAATTTTTTATTTGACTCAAAAAGTGTGCCACATGAGAATAATGGTCAATTTTGGTTAAAACTACGTTAAAACCGTAGAAATAGACATTTTCTAGTGACTGAAACTTCGTAAATGTTTATTCAGAATACTTTTAATTCAAATAAAATTAAGGATTAAAATCTTTATTTTAAGAACTTTGCTTGCATACAACAGTGCTCGTACCTCTGACCGGGAGGTCCTAGGTTCGAGTCCTGACGGCGGTAGGATTTTCGACACTAGCTTTTCAGCTAGATCGAATTCAGTCGCTGCCTGGAGAAGAATTGTAGCGGCCAGTTTCTCTGATCGGTTTCCGTGGTTTCTCCGATCAACACCAGGCGAATGCCGGAGCAGTACCCTAACAAACGAGTACGCGATCTTTCCTTCCTCTCTCTTGTCCTATCTCTCCCCCTACACCCACACACACACTTACACTAACGTCCACTACCCTACTACATATTCCAGGAGCTTAGAGCCTGTCCCTGCTGCGGCGGTGCACCGCTGGTGGGAGAGTCCTGGTTTAGGGGGTACCCCACTTGCCGACGGTCGGTCGTTGCCGGATCTCGCCATCCAGCGGGGGAAATTCACTGCCATCTCCCGATGAAAAAACAATATACTACATTTACGTGACTAATGACCTAAGCTGTTGACGCGCCCGGAATCACTAACCAACCAACCAACAGTGCCCGTAACATTGTGTCCGCCGACCAGCACCACCTGCCATCCGGGCCCGCGCCGCTGATGCACTAATTAGTGCATTCTGAATATATATATATATATATATATATATATATATATATATATATATATATATATATATATATATATATGATATATATATATCTTTTAATCTACATAAATAGAGTCTTCGATTGCAGAAGAAAATACAATGTTGGAAACCGGACTTTTCGGGTATGTTCTGGAATTATATTCTGAAGTTGTAAATTACAGAGTTGATAGAGTGTGATGATACCTACACAAACCACTTACCTCGAAACAAATACCAGACGGTGAATTGAGAATAATAGTTTTTTTTTTTTTTCTTTATTGCTTTTGTTGGATGTACATCGGTCAGTTTTAGTATAAACTTTACATATGTTTGATTGGCTTACTTACTAACTTACATTTAAAATATTTATAAAATTTAAAGGTTGCAAGGGAAGAATTGAGGTAAATAATAATAAAAGTTGGTGGCTAAGTATGTGATATGATGTTCAATGAGTTCTAAGTTGAGTTCTTTGTGAAGCTGATGATTCGTGACAAACCACGGTGCATTGGTAATGGTTCTGAGAAATTGGTTCTGAATGATCTGTAATTTCTTTAGATTGGCTTTGTATATTGCGATTGAGGAATGATATGGTAATGGACTGTTTCTATAGATTAATGGTTTTAATTGCAGTAGTTTTATTTTAGCCTGTTTTATTTTTTCGTCTATGTGCTGTTTCCAATTTAGTTTAGTATCTAAGTATAATCCAAGGTATTTAATAGGTTTGTTAGGGGGGTACCAGTTTAGTTTATTTTTTGGGCCACTATCGAGTAAGTTGAGGTATAGTTGTGTTCTATTTCTGATGTCAATGATAGAGTTGCCAGAAGAAAATATTGCTGTATCGTCCGCAAATTGGGCTATGTGAATATTCGTTAATTTAGGAAGATCTGCGACGTATAAGTTGAATAGTGTGGGTGAAAGTGGTGAGCCTTGGGGAGTCCTGCGTTAATTAGTCTAGGGTTGGAGTGATGATTATTTACGTTCACTGAAAAGTTCTATTGTTGAGAAAGCTATTGATAATTGATTTTATGTAGTATGGGTGCCAATTTGTTTGATCTTGTACATTAATGCTTGATGCCATGTCCGATCAAATGCCTGAGTGATATCTATAAATACGCCTATTGTGTGATGTCTGGAACGCTGTGTATATGTGTTCGGATATTCTTAGTAACTGGTGTTGAGTAGACACTTTTTCCGTAAATCCAAATTGTTCTTTAGGAATTATTTTCGTTATGTGTAGGTAATTTTAATCTTTTAAGTATAATTTTCTCGAATATTTTTGATAAGGATGGTAATAGACTGATCGGACGATAGCTGTCAACGTTTGCAGGATTTTTTCGGTTTACAAATGGGAATAATAATAGCATGTTTCCAGGTATGCGGAAGTAATTTGTTCTGAGACACGAATTGTAGATGTTTGTGAGGGTAGCTATTGCTGAGGCAGGTAAATGTTTTAATACGGTATTATTTATATTGTCGTGTCCGTGATTTTTAAGAGGCAGTTTATTAATAATTTTTTGATTTCAGAGGGTGAAATGTATTGTATTTTTGGTGAGGTCCATATTCTTGTTCTGATGCTGAATTGGTTATAGTGATGTGTCCAGGATGGAAATTAGTGTTGTTGATAGTGAAAGTTGAAGCAAAATAGCTTGCTAGTTCTTCTGACTTTTGGTAGGATGTGTACGCTTTATCTGTTGTTGAGTTTATAGGAGGTATCGTGTTTTTCTTCTTAAGTATTTTTCGTGTGAATTGCCACAGAGTGTTGTTACTGACGCTGAGCGACTGGATTAAGTTATGATAGTTTTGGCTATTGAAGTTAGTTATTTCGTTGAAATGAGAGATATTTCGTTGAAATGAGAGATGGATTGGTCTATTTCCAACGGGGTATTTAATGTTTTTATTTGGGGTAAGGAATTTATTACTGTTTGTTGAAATTTGTGCCAATTAATTTTTATTGAGTTTGGTTTAGGGGCGGGGGCGTGGTGCGGTATAAGTTGGTGTGTAGTAATAATTACCGGGATGTGATCAGAGCCAAGTTCGAAAGTAGGTGTAGAGTAGAATTTGATATTAGTATTTGTGATGCCTATGTCGAGGATGTCCGAATTACGAGTACGATCTTGAGGGTGGTAGGTTGGCTCCGAGGGGGTGAGTATTCTTAGGTTTGAAATGTTTATTAGTTGAGCTAGGACTTTCCCGTTGTGATGCTATTTATAAATATTTGGATAGCAACAGTTTTTCTCGGTAGGTTGAAATAAATTAGGAAAGTTTGCATTTATAATTTTGGCTGTGGGGGGCTTATAAGCTGTTATAATTTTCCATGGTTCGCTATTTATAAATATTTGGATAGCAACAGTTTCGATTCCTGGTGTGTCGGGTAGATTAATTTGGTGGTGATAAAGATAATTTTTGACCGCGATTAGTACCCCTCCTCCTCTATTTTCCGTTCGATCTGTTCTATAAGTGCTGTAACCTGGAATAAATAGTTTATTTTTTTTATTGAGGTGTGTTTCAGTTATGCATGCTACATCAATTTTATGATGATGCAGAAAATGAATTAGTTCTGTTTTTTATTATTGATGCTATTGGAATTCCAATTCAAGATGGATATATTATTAGTGGGTTGAGTTGACATTATTATTGCTTAGATAAGCGGTGACAGAGTTTTGAATGGTGCTGATGATGGTAGGGATTAAAGAATTTATGAAATTAATGATGCATGAGGTGATTGAGTTGATTATTGTACTGATAATTGGGTTGTTAGAGTCAGAATTATTTGGATGGGAAGAGGACTGGGAGTGGGTGAGAATTTTGTGAGTTGGATTGGGTCTGATTTTTGGAGTTTGAGATGTGGTGAAGTTTCGGAGAGTACTGGTTTGGGGTAATTTAGGGAAATTTTCTCTAGATTGATTTGAAGGAGAGGGTGGGGGAGGGGATTGAGAGTTTTGAGGGTTTTCATTTCTATTAGTTTTGTTGCGTTCGTTGTTTTTTCTTTCAAGGATTTCTTTAAAATAAGAGCAATTTGGATTACGTATGTCCGCTCGATGATTTCCGTTGCAGTTCGCACAGAGAGGGGTTTTAGTTTTGTTGGGGCACGTCACAGAATAATGATTTCCGGCACAAAAAGCACAATTGATAACATGATTGCAATTATTCTTCGTGTGACCGTAATCTAAACATCTCTGACACTGCAAGGGCCTTGAGGTTTTCGACGTCTTTCTGTTTTCACACGATGATTGCATATTTGCGTTATTGCTAAGATTGTTTCTATTGGATCACCTCCGTTAAACTCGGCGGCACAACAGGAATTGGATTATTTCTTTTAGTAGTCTTGTAACTTTGGTGATTGATGGGTAGCGTTGTTTTAAATCTGAGAAGATTTCGGGTTCCGTAATTGACTGATGTATGTTTTTAAATACAACTGAATACTTTTTGTTGGATGGGTCTTTAAACGAGTGAAAATTTCTCTGAGTTTGTATTAAATATTTGATTATGCTACGAAAGTCTGTAGATGTGTTGGCACTGATTTTAACCTTGTTGTTTTTTATGTCTGCTACGAAATTTTGGGTAACATTAATTTTTAATTCCTTATAAATTAACTTGTTCGATGCGGGCTACAAATATTGGTGGGATTCTATTTGATACACTAATTTGATCTTGTTGATTTTTTAGATACTCGAACCTTGTGTCCTCGGGCATGGAGTCTTTACTAGCAAGTGGATGAAATCTGTTATTCACTAGCACGTTATATTGAAGGTCACTATCATCAGCAGATGGATCACTATAATTGCTGGATTCCGCACTTCTTTTTTTATTATTAAAATCATCAAGTTCACTGACTGACCTTTTTCTCACTGCACCTGATGTTGAAGTTTGATGCTCCGTGCTGCTTGTAGCGCCTGTTGATTGAGCAGCCTCCGCGTTTCCTTGAGTGTTGGTCAGGGGCGGGGCCATGCCGGGTACCACGTCCATGGCTTCCTCTGATGGCGGAACTTGCGGCGTCGGATTTTCCTCACCGTTGATGAAATTGTTGATGTCACTGTTGTGAAGCGTTTGCAGGGCTTGACTAATAGCATGCCCTATTGATGAGTTTGTGTCGCATGACAGACTGGTCACTACGAGCACCAGTCTTCGTTGCTACGCACTGCGGGAGCACAGTCACTCGGCACTATGATCCCTGGTAGACGTTACAGCCGGGACTGAGCGCTAGCAAGGTAAGCACAGCGGAGCTGGGCACGTCCGCTCACCACCGCTGCTGAACGACGAATAGGAGAATAATAGTAGATGAATATTACTGCACATTAAAAAATCAGTTTTGCTTCCCTTTTCACACTTAGGCCGTCCCGTGCCAAGCGAAGATTGTTACGGAAGCTTCTCAATCAGTCTGCGGATATGATGCAAGGCAATAGAAGACATTAAGTTTCATAAGGTCAAAGACATCCATGCCAAATTTTGAAACTAAATTATTATTTGTGTGAGACTATTGAAAGAAAATCGTATATTCAAAGTTAAAGGAAAAACAATGAATTAGTTTTTTTTGTTTTTTTAAGTTTTTTATAAATATTGTTCCTAAAAATCGTCTTACTTAAAAATGTGTTTTTCTATAATGTATTGATGTGGATGAGCTTCTGAGATATTTCTTTACGAGTACATTCTTTCTTTAAAATAAAATACAAAAGTCGAATTTTTCGTATTCTCAAAAGGTTTAATCGGCAACTTAAGTCTTTCTACTTTATATTTTCATTAATTTAATTATTCACGAAAATATGCAACTCATTCTTCTGTAATTCTTTTAAATTTTAAAATTTATTTACGATTGAAAAAACGTCATTAACTCTCCATTTTTAGCTGGAAGCATTGTCATTGCTGTCCACCGCGCTGTGCAGAGTCGGCTGTGGCGTTCGCGGAGCCGTGTGCTGCTTACCTTTCCGGGCGGGTGATCCTTTAAACTCAGAAATGATAATAACTGTCATTAACCGTGGAGCCACAAGGCTGGGGTCACCTGTGATCCCAGAGTGAAATTATCACGTTTAAATATTAGTAGCCTTTAATACCGCTGTCAATCGGGCATTGAATCTTGTATTCCAGTTATTCTGCCTCCGCAACGACAGTCGACTTGTGTATTTCTCTTCACGTCATTCTACAACAGGTAATATAAAATAAAACGTAATTGAGGTTATATTTGATCCCACCTTGTAATTAACCTCGTAGATTTCTCTAACTTGTGAGTATACTTTTGCTAATGGTTTTCGTTTATTTTCATTTCAACGAATTCATCAATTTGCCCATTCGTAAGAATAGCTGGGAAGATTGAGTTTTATTTATTATTTGCTGCCAGTAGCAAGTAGCCAAATTTTCATGGCAGTATGAAAGTCAGAATAGCTACATTCATAATTTTCTAATATTGTTTATGTTTGTAGTTTTCTGTTAAGCTTTCACAGTTTTCTTTCTGAAGTTATTTTGTATGCTAACAGCACCAAGTATATCTCATAGTTTATCTGTACGGAATAGTAGCCCCGTTTGCAAGTTGATCGATTTAGTAGTTTATATGGTTTGTTCTACAGTTGATTGTATGATAAATAAATAAACTTTCTTTTCACTAAAACAGAGATGGCATCGTTCATTGTTAAATATTAAACATAAAGAAAAGAAAGAATATTTAAGAGAGGGCGGGGTCATCAGTGACCCCACCTTGTACTTAGTAATTCGTTGAAATGAGCCTTGTGAATCCAGGGTTAACTGTAGTTTTGAAATGCAGAAGAAATATGGAAGAGGAAAGGGCGGCTTTTCAGAATGCATTAATGAGTGTGCTTCCTTGAACGGCGCTGGCCCCGGCGGCGTGTACCCCAGGCTGCGCGCGGGACGGGCAGGAGGGCGCGATGACAAAGGCAAAGAGGGAAAAAATAGCTCATGGGTTTCCAAATGCTATAAAGTGTTTTTTAAAGTTCAGTAACTTCCAAACCTGTTTCATGTGTCCACAAATATATTCAATGCAGCATAACTGTAAATAAAGAAATCAGATATAGTAGAGCGGCTCAAAAGTAGGTCGTAAACAGTAATGGCGCCCGGCGCAATTTTAGCCGATTGCACTGAAATAGTTAAATTGTTCGAAGTAAGATTCTTAAAGGAAAGATCTTACCCTTTAATTTTATCTGAATTAAAAGTATTTTGAATATTAATTTACGGAGCTATAGCCATTAGAGAAGTATATTACAATGGTTTTACCGTAAAATTGACCATATTCAAACAAATGTGGCACACTGAGTCAAATAAGTGAAGATAGATGATTATAAAATTGTTGCGGGATAACGTGGACACAACGTCAGTCAAAAATTCGATAATAAAATACAATAGTATTGTTGGAACTCGCTATAATTTCCATTTGATTTATATCCACTACATTTCTTAACGCATTCTGCTGCCTCACGGCAGCTTGGTACGCCTTATTTTATGTAAATAAAATATATGTATTGTCTCCAATATTCTAAATTTAAACATAGCCACGCAACTGGTCGGCCTAACGATTAAGTGTGTGGCAACGCGGCAACGCCGCAACCACCATGTAATTATTGCGAGGCACTTCAGATCACTCTGCGTTCGTCTTGTGAATCGCACGGTTCGGCCAGTTGAGTTAGAACTTTTACGCTAAGCAGACGGGTCTCCACCATCCTCATTGTCGTAAAAATTGTAATTAAGTCATTGCTATAAATTGATATGCGTGTGTATGTAACATTTACCTTAATGCGTTGTTATTAACTGTAATCTTAACTGTAAACCTTAGAATGTAGTTTGTGATGAGCTGATTAAATATCGACTTAGATGTCAGTGCAGGTCGATTACGTGTGAAAAGTGCTTCGCATTCACGCCCGTTACACGTAACAATTTTAATATATTTGCAATAGACAGTGTAATGCAATGGCTGCCTATATCATTGCAATTCTGTTAACCATTGAACAAACATTGCTTGCGATCGTGAACTATTATGATGGTTATATTGACGTGCTGTGTTAATTTCTCCATTGGCAAAATATGTGTTCGTTGGCAATAATGATTGGAGCTGGAGTCAATAGTCATTGATTGATTAATTGATTTTTTCGTGTTTGCGTGCACGTCAACTGCTTTGGTCATTAGTCCCGTTAGTGTAGTGCATGTTTTATCGCGGGAGATGGCGGTGATCTTTCTCCGCTGGATGGCGAGATCCGGCGCCGACCTACCGTCGGCAAGTGGGATTTCCCCCTAACCAGAACTCTCCCACCAGCGGGGCACCGCCCCAGCCGGGACAAGCTCTAAGCTCCCGACCGGTCTCCCTGAATATGTGTTAGTGTGTTAGTGTAAGTGTGTGTGTAATGGGAGAGGATAGGTCAAGGCAGAGGAAGGACAGATCGCGCGCTGTCCCTGGCCCGTTTGTTAGGGTACTGCTCCGGCATTCGCCTGGTGTTGATCGGAGAAACCACGGAAAACTACCGATCAGAGCAGCCGCCCGCTAGAATTCTCCTCCAGACAGCGACTGAATCCGACCTAGCTGAAAAGCTAGCATCGAAAATCCTGCCGCCGACAGGACTCGAAACTAGGACCTCCCGGTCTGAGGCGCTGCAGTGACATCACTTGATGCACTGAGCTACCGCTTCCGGTGGACTCAATAGCCTGCGTGCACACACCTGCACGCTGAATCTGTGTACCGACGCTGTTCACTGGCTGCACTTCATTTAGGGCGTGACGTGACGCCTTGCAACGCGTACGAGATCACATCAACGCTGAACAGCTGATAATGGTTGTTACTATATGCCATGTGTTATGCTCTTTTATTTTTCCTCTGAACAAGTAAACTGTGTTTTAGTTCCTTGATTTCTGGCTATATGATAATGTCAGAAATTTCTCATCATTCCAATTTCATTTACTAAGGTACTTATAAAATTTAATCGTCTTTATAAGGGATGCAATCGCATAGTTACGACTTAATGTACTTATCCATTTACTTTAATTATATGCATAAATTCGACTTACTATATATTTCAATATTTCCATCAGTGGTGGCACTTCCTGTGAGTAAGTAGTCTTTCCAAGGTTGGCAAGAATTTCAAATGCCTGGTCCTCCGAATAAAATAAAAATAATGAGAAAGTTATCGAAGGTAATGGTAGACCAGTACAATGCAATTCTTTCAGCCTCTGACCCACTGCTCTCATGCAATGCCCCTTCAAATATTATTCTTTATTTTCTAAAGAGTAGCGAAAACGAAATATAACGCCGATGTGAGAAGACAATATAATTACATTTTTGTAAATTTTGAAATACAAAACAATAGAGCAGCTGGCGTGAATGTCATCCGATAGACAGAGTTTAGCACTATTACTATCAAAAGTTTTAAAAAAAAATGTGGAGCCTTTTTAAAGAAAATCTTGTTTTTGTATTTTATTAAAATTGCAAATATTGCACGTTATTTTGCGATAAAACGATTAAAATTTTCAAAAATCAGTATATGACAATGAAAGATTTTTTTATGGACTATAAATCTGATTTGTAGGAAAAAACTATCTTCAATTTTATAATTGTACGAAGACGCCGAAGAAAATTCATACTTTTACAATTTTCGAAAATTCAGAGTTCACGGGTTAATCGGAACTATGACACCTGTATAAGAATATTTTACACTCTTCTTATAAGAAGTTTAAAGAAAAAAATTGGGGCCTTTTTAGAGAAAATTTTGAAAATGTCCTGGGACCTTTATGTAAAGTACCCCCAAATTTAAAAGAATGTTTTCAAAATATCAGAGCTTCAAATAGAGTCAGGTTGACAAGGTTTATTTCAATTTGGAAAAAAAATCTATGCATGGTATAGGCGCTAGTAATGTTCCCAGACGGACGGACATTTTGCTTTCAATTGGTTTTTCATTGGTGAATCAAGGATTCACAAAACAGGGATTCTGGCTACTCCACACTCTACATATTTTTTTTCTCTTAATTTAGAAACTGGATTTATCCACTCTTCCTTATCGTGGCCCGGCAATGAACATTTTTTTAACGAAAAACCGCAGTTTTTACGCTCAACATAACATAACTTTCTCTATACTATGTATATAGAAAGCTCTATACTCTGCATATACGTACGTATACGAGAAAGTAGTTAGTGATGCAACACAATGGCCCAGAATTTCTCGTAGTAAATTTTATAATTTCTTGGTGTGCACTGGCCTTACGGTCTTGCCCATCCTCTTGGCAGCTGCCATCTATCGCCGCCCAAAGTACAATTTTTGGAAATTTTCTTAATTTATCGGCTCAATTTAAAATAGAAAATCGGCGTTAATCGTTTCTCTAAATGCAACATTTGAAGCTCTTTAAAATCATTGAGTTTTTAAATTAATAATGTATCAATTCATTGAAATGTGCATTTAACGCCGTGAGAGATATTTGAAATTACATTTGTGTAATTTTTGAAAAAACAAAATAATACACCAAAATGAACTTTACGTCATATTAAACAATGAAATTACCAATATCCGTCAAAAACGTTTGAAAAAAATTTCCAGCCATTTTTTTCAAAAAATTATGTTTGATCGTTTCTGAAAATGCGAAAGTTTAAGCTCGTTTTATTGAAAAACTATTGAGTTTTCGAAAAATTTTACTTGACATTATTTAAAGCACATGTTCTCATAAATACAATAACGTAAAGAAATCCTCTAAGTAAATATTACGATGAGAACAAGTCAAAAAAATTATAGTTTTGTAAATTTTGAAAAAACAAAAGAATAGAGCAAAACGACGTTTATGCCATCGTATATTTGGCATTATTCCTACCAGATTTTTACAGAAAAAATTTGGAACCGTTTTTTTTAATTTTTTTAAAAAAAAAAAAAAAATATTCCTAACCTTAATGAAAGAGCTATTTATGGACAACAAATTTTATGTGAAGAAAAAATCTGTCTTTAATTTTATAGTTGTAGGAAAACGCCGAAAAAAATCAAACCTTTGCAATTTTGAAAAAAATTGGAAAAGATCGATGATAAGGCGCTAATAGTGTCGATAGACAGACGGACGGACGTTTTGCTCCCAATTGGATTCAAGGACCCACAAAAGGGGAATTATGGCTACATCACGTGTTAGAGATTTTTTCTCTTAATATAGCAACTGGTTTTATGCCCTTTTTCGTCACCACAGCTTGGCATTGAATTTTTTTCCGCCGAAAATCCACCGTGTTTTTTTTTAATACCCGTTTAATTGATATATTTTGTAACGTTGATTTTGTTTGGCAGCTCAGTGATTTTCTCACTGCATCAAGAGAGCTTGATCTTTTAGATAATTACATGTCTGCCCTCATTGTGATTCCATCTGCAATTCAGAAAGCCTCTTAGAGTCCTTCTGCATGCACTGCGACAAATTCTACAAGAGAAACTCTTCAGACAATTCTAGTGACATATCTCCAGTTCCAGCTGTTAAGCCTAGGATCACAAACAAGGAATACAAAGCAGGAGGTTCTGCAGAGATTACTTCATCACCTACAAAAAGGGTTTGATTTACACTAATCGTAAATGACCTGTAACTCTGAAAGCAAGAAAGCAATTGCGTCAAAGAAGGGCACGAGCACAAAGAGAAGAATCCAGTGACACGAGCATATTACTTGGATCAGATAGCGATGTTGAGATTAACGGTTCTGGTCAATGTCAGAGCCACAAGATGCAGCCTGTTTATTTTGTGATAGTACATTTTCTAAAGATTGTATGAGTGAATTGTGGGTTCAGCGCATATTATGCAAAATGGGGGCCCAGAGCGATTGTACCGGTCCAGAGAGTGCAGTCTACATTTTTGATTACTGTAAAACCAAGTGATTTATAAACATGTATTTCTACTTGTCACAATGTACGAGAATTCTGTATTTGAAGGTGCTAACTGACAAAAACCTACTTTTATAGGAACCACAAAAAATGATTAATTATCAAAATATTGATATGCTGCACTGGTTTCGATTTGCATCATTGTATGTACAGCATCAGCATTGCTACGTTTGAAGAACGTTATTACAGAATATTGGTCATTTTAGGAACAATCTAGAGGCATAAAGTGCTATGTGCAGCAGTTAGTATCTTTTGACGTCTGACAGACACAGTAAATAAAATAAACTATGTGTTGGAATATTCGTTGAATATGGACGAAATTGAATTTTAAATACGTTTATTGTCATACACTACCCATCAATCAAGTAATTGACATTAACTTTTCAAGTCAACATAATGGAAGACTGTTCAAAGCAACTTTAGTACAAGGGATTTTCTTGTAACGAGTCCACCAGTTTCGTTTAATGCTCTTGGTGTGCAGCAGGGGCGGATCCCGCCGATTACTTTGGAAGGGGAAATCATAGATTTTTGTTAAATAATAAACATATCTGTTATTATATTGTATATTGTTTTTGTAGCGTATATATGGTACTACACAATATGATTATTTAAATAATTACATAAATTCCATTCCAGGTTCCAAAAATAAATATTTAAATCAATTTTGTCAAATAAAAGAGGGTAACGAATGAAAACTCTAGGCCTTGGCCGAGTCCCCCTGCCCCGCTTCATCCTGGAATCGCCACTGATGTGCAGTCCCCACGGCAGATAGCACCTTTTGCATCTTACCGCAATTGGAGGTGTTTTCGCTTGAATTGCGTCCCCCTTGTAGGTTTTATACTATTTTCCAGCATCTATGAGTTTTGTATTCTTCACCCTTTACCAATCATCATAATTTACCTATTTTTTACCTTTATTCAGGAGTTTTACGATGTTCGTTACAGGTGGCGTGAGAGCCTCGTCCGTCATTTCTACGCAGATAGCACCTTCTGCATCTAATGCCAACTTTCGAATATCGAAAATAATGCTTTGTAGTAAGTGTACGCTCACAACATTGCACCAGTGTCATAATTTCCTCTCATTCAACCGTTCTACATTGAAATGTAACTTTCGGCGAAAATGTCATTAGCACCTTTTGCTGGTGACCCCTTCATTTTTAAAGTCCTAAAAATCTGTTTCATCAGAAGCATGGAATTTTCAATGTCACATGAAAAAAATACAACTTGAGAAGATATGAAATTTCTTTTGTTCCAAAATCAAATTTAACAGCCCATCAAATATTTTATAGTAGTGTAGCACTAATAATGTTTAATATTGTGAGCAATGAAATAAGTGTTTTACTGCACTCGGTCAGTTTTAGAAACAATTAAGAAAATGGCTTTCTTTTTTTGCAAGACAACATTGACGATTTTTGGAGTTTAAATTTTTTTTTTTAAAAAATTCAAAATTTATTTGATTCCCTTGAACAGTAATATTATCCTTTTTCTGGTATCAAGTTCGTTAATATAGTGAAATATGTTAGATCTGAATGCTTTTTGTTATATCGAGAACAGTAATATTATGTTTAAAAACTTTGTTTTGTTATTATTGAATGTTAATTTGAGTGAGCGAGCTGCCTCTCGCTGCTGACAAAAATTTGTTTTTGCGTACAAATATGATGGAGATCCCATACAGTTTTTTCTAGGGGATCTCCAATTATTTTGCCCATAATGTCTAAAAGTAATATTGTATGTTATATGCTGTTGGAGAAATGAAGACTTTTTAACTTTGACTTTTTTGACTTGACTATTAAATTGTGCATAAAAAGAACTAAATCGAAGTGTTGCCATTTATTTAAGGCAAGTCATAGACCTGTGTATCATAAAGCGCAGAGAAAAAGACGCGAAACTCCGACCTGTGTTGGAACTGCCCTCCATGAACTGTTATCTTTATGAGTTTGGAACTCACAAACACTGACATGTGGAGATAAATTGAGGTATGTAGTTGCACATTGAAGTAGTTCTCCAAAGTGATGGTGGTTGTCGTCGTTTTTCATCTTAAGAATTCTCGTATGTTCTCAATGTAGTTTTTGGAATACTCAACTTATTGGAAGATAAGTTAATTTTCATAGTTTCATTGAAATGTAGCCCTCATTTTATATTCTAGTGATTTATTTTTCGTTTTAATATTGTTTTACATGTATTTCCGTCTCTGAATTAAGAGAAGATTTTGTAGGGAATCAGAGCGAGATAGATTGTTTAAAACAACTGAGTTTCATTACGATATTTTATAATCGTGTGAACAAAGATGCATTATTCAGAGAATGTCGATACTTTAGAAATTAATTTAACTTTTCTTGTTGGAGCCATCTCGAGAACGTTAATTAATTTTCAAACAGAAATTTTAACATTTGTGTCACTCTATCTGTTAATCTAAAAGGCTCCTCTGAAGCATTCTGGAACGGAGAAACTATCAGAGACAGGAAATTATTTGCTCTAGAAAACCACAGTCAATAGAAAAATTCAAATAACAAGGAATTACTACTTGTATTATTGTAGGTAATGTGAATATGCTACTTGTCAGTATAATTTGCTCTATTTCCCGTCATTATGGCAAATACTCTCTTTATCACTAACGCACTATGTACATCGGAGCGATGATTCCGGTACGTTCATATAATCCAGGAGCTCTGATATCTTGCTCACGTGTATACGTACAGTCAATGACCTGCCCCAATTCCAACTCCTCTTACTGTTTCATTTGAACCTCGCGTACTTCAAAACAGATTTTGGCGGTATTAAAAAATGGCTTCTTATGGCTTCGAGGCTAGCTTTCAACGGTGCTCGAATCTTGCAAAGTCTCGCAAATGAAATTTTTATCGGTCGTAAATGGTTGCAGCGATGGCCGGAGGAGAAAAAGGCACAGAAAAACAACTGCGCCACATGAGCGGCTCGGCAGCTCTATCTAACCAAACGGCAGAATTGTTCTGTCATGCGTGGTGAATTGTCGTTTCGACATTCGCAATAAAAATGCCTCAACGATTAAGGAGCCACGAGGAGGAGGGAGAGGGGAGGGGAGAAGGGGGAGCTCGTGGAGGCTGCGGGGGCGGATGGCGAGGGCCTGTGGAAAGCGGCGACGGAGCTGTCTTCGACGAGGTGCGTGTGCAGGTGGACGGCCTGCGGCAACGGCAGATCCAGATCGGCTACGCGGCGTGGGGGCGTGGAGCGTGTGGAGCGTGAGTGTGAGGTGAGCGTGGACGTGCTCGGTGATGGCACGCGCCGACGCGCTGCTGCTGGTGGGCACACTGGGTGTGGTGCTGTGCGCAGGTGAGCGGACTCCTCGGAGGGCGTGGCCTAGCTACGATGCTCGCTCGGTCATTGCTTGTCTATGCATATTTGAGACATTCGGGTGTAAATAATTATACCTAAAGGCGCCTCCACGCTTTGGTCTTCTGCGAGGATGAGCGACCGCTCGCCGAATTCCGAGTAGTGCGGACGGGTTTTTTTGAGACATTTTGCCCTTTCGACAAGTAGTGAGCGACCGCTCACTGAATCCCGAGTAGTGCGGACGGGTTGCTTGTGCACAGTTGAGACGTTTTTCCCTTGCACATTTGATACATTCGAGTGGTAATAATGATAGCTAAAGGCGGCTCCAGGCATTCGGTATCTGGTGAGTAGCGAGCGACCGCTCGCCGAATCCCGAGTAGTGCGGACGGATAGCTTGCACATTTGAGACATTTTGCTCTTGCACATTTGAAACATTCGAGAGGAAATAATGATACGTAAAGGTGGCTTCAGGGATTTGGTATTCGGCGAGAAGCGAGCGACCGCTCGCCGAATTTCGAGTAGTGGGTAGCTTACTATTTCTCGAGCGACGAACGTTCTGAGTTCGCACTACTCATCGCGTGACAGTCGTTTGAACACACAAAAGGAAGTGAACATTCCCCGAGCATATCATCTGCTCAGGATAGGAGGAGCAGAAGCTCACAACTCGACGAATGTCGAATGTGTGGAGCTGCCTTAATGTGTGGTAAAATCATGATTATTCGCTTTTATGGACAGGGAATAATTATATCTATTTTTACTATTTTCAAGAACAGACAGTAACTAGAAATGATAACTCACTCGTACGTTCTGGCTTATGCAGCTGACTTTGTCATCACGGCGTCGTGTTCTTACAAATTCTTACGAATCTTACGAAATCACGTGTCATTTTCTTACGAATCATGAAATGCCAGACACCAATATTTACACCCGAACGTCTCTTTGGTAATAATCAACTCCATGCGTATACTCTTTCGTTCCTGTCGATGCAAGTGGACTCTAAGATAGTTCAGTAGGGGGTTACAATGCTATGCGAGTTAAAGAATTCTTCGTACAACACACACACACACACACACACAAAATGTTCGACCTTTAACCTTGTTTTATGTGTATTTATGAAATCTGGTGAAAAAACAAAAAGCCTTATAATTGGTCTAAAAAGTGTTTGACTTGTTCAATGTGAAAAATGTGTAAAAAAAAAGCTAGAAGCATCATTTTTAAGACATATGTTCGACCTTTAACCTTGTTTTATGTGTATCCAAAATTAGCCAATTTGGCCGAACTTAGAAAAAGTGAAATCTCACACGAAAATTCGTTTTAATGTCAATAAAAATGATTTTTCTAATAGTATGTAGTTCAATGAAAAGGTATTCTTTATTGAAGCTTCATTTCTGAATTAATTGCATTGTATACCAATGTTTTTACTCCCGAGTTTAAAAGTGCATTTTTTCAAACCTAAATTCTCAAAATACTCTTTGATTTTCGAGTATGTTGGTCCTAAAAATTCTACAAAATTTAAATTTTCACGGAAAAAAGAAATCAGCCTGTGATACTGAAATTTAAAAAGTTATGAATTTTTTAAGTAGAACCTCTTCTTGAATGATAAATTTTTAAATGTCTTGCATATTTTTTAAAGTTTTAGAATCTACATTTCTAGATCCAATTTCATTCAAGAACTTAAATATTTATAAAATAATAATTATTAAATAATAATAATAATAATAATAATAATAATAACAATAATAATAAGCTGATGTAACAATATTTTTAATTATAAATGCTGTACATATTACATTCATTCTATATTCTATGCCTTACCGAACCGAATATTTTTCCATGAAATTTTTTTTGAGTCACAATAGTTTTGTATTTCATTGGCACCCCAAAAGAAAGGACAAAATTATAACATTCTTCGTTTTCAAAAATCGATTTTTAATTTACTTTAAAACCAATTAAAAATATAAAAATAATTTATAAAAAAAATTTCTTTGAATTTTGCTTTTATTATTTTGGTAATAAAATAGAAATCTCTGTAGATGACTCAAATCGTATTGAATGGATACAAGAGAGGTTATACACGATTGTTGTGAGCTGGTTGTGAGACTTTAGGTAGGGAGTGAATGAATGATGGAAGATTTCCTACGATTTAGACAATAGTGCACATCAACTGAACCATTTAACCTAACACGGGCGACACCATCACAAACGAGCACGCGGCGCCATGGTATAAAAGTCACGCGCGAAGCACCATGCGACGCGAGGTAACGTAGACAAACAAATCAGACAAAAAACGACAAACAAAACAAACAAAAAACGACAAAAACAGACCGATCAATTAGTGAGCATTTAGTCAGAGAGAGAGAGAGAGAGAGACAGACAGACAGACAGACAGACAGACAGACAGACAGACAGACAGACAGAAGTAAATGCTCAAAATTTCACGAAACTTTTTATTTATATAAAAAGAAGCAATTGCTTATGAGAAGTAGTAGTTCCTACTTGTACTCTTGAGCAATTTCTCTGGAGTACTTTCTCATTTTTAATCATGTCACCCAATGTAACTTCGTCAGGATTAAGATCTAGTAGTGCCGATCCGGAGATCATTTAGGTATTTTAATTTTGGGGGTACTTTACGTGAAGCACCTGTCCCATTTTTCTGGAAAATAGCTGAACATTGTTGCTTGATTCAATTCTCGAATACAAGAAAGTGCTCTTATAAATACGGAATAGTTCCGATTTTCATGAAAACTTCTGACACTTAGAAATTTGCAAAAATCTGTGTAGTTAAAACACTAAGGTTTTCGTTTAGAAAAATGTTTGCGTTTTCTACTCAACCAAAGGTTGAGGTTTTTAAAATGAAAAATAGTAGATGGGTATATAAATAAAGATATATGATCGCTAAGTATTATAAACCAATTCTTTTGAATAACACAAAATTTTAATAACAATGTGAAGTTAATAGAATGAACGCTTTTCTCTTATTTTTCAAATCATTTGCTTGTGACAATAACTTCTTCAAATGGGCCTTACCACGAACAAGTGTGTGTGAGTTTGAGGTTAGAGTTAGCGAATTAACGATAGCGATTATAATTGTGTGTGGTCCATTACGTTTTCAAGTTAAGGCGGACATCAGATTTTTATGCCATAGTTCCCTACAACGTATATGTACAAATCATGGTAAATATAAAACATTCCAAATACATTTTCAGAAACATGTTTAACTTTGTATTTGCAGCTAAAAATGATTGTATTCCTCCAGAATTTATAAAGCTCTTCATTTCATTAGTCTTAGGGCCTTATCACTGAACGACATTCAACAATGTTTTGCTTGTTTTCTATTTTCCGTAAGAATGAATATGCAGCACTTTTCTAAAGCGATATCCCATTCGTATCTAATATTTGGCGTGAATACTTGCTACTCGAAATTTTAAGATGTGTTCCAAATTTTCAAGCCCTTTCCAACCATAACGATTGTGAGGGTTGGTTGTTTTCTGCATATCTTCGTTCAACTGTAGATCTTGAACTTTGTGCAAGATCCGGCACTTTTTCAAAATAACTGAGTAATTGTTGAGTAATGAAGGTAATAGAAGGAAAAGTTTCGGAGTGTCACAGATTTCTACTATTTTCTTAATGGAACCGTTTCTTTAAAATTATATCTTGAAATCATGTCAATAACTAGTGGTACTGAAATAGGGCGTATTTTCTCGCCTTTAGTAATAGTTATGTAATACTATTCATACTACAATTTCTCTGCAAATTAACACATCTCAGTCATAATGTTTTGTGAAACTAATTACAAATCGTAGAAAATTTGGTGCGAAAACTGAATATTTTCATGGAAATATTAACACCAAGACAATTATTAGTGCTGTTCATACAGCTAAATCATACTACAACAATGATATGTAATTCACAGAAATTCGCGACACACAATGCCGTTGTTGCATTCAAATCTGATATTCTCTGCAGGCCAGTAATTTTTATTTCATATATCTCAAATAGTTTTTTTAAGAATTTCTAAAAGATTAATTTATAAACGTATAATACAAGTATCGAAAAGCTCGAATAAATATCAAATAGTGTACAAATTCTAACTTCCCTAGCATCCAACTGCGCGAAAACATCTCTCAAATTACGTTCACGAAGCGCAGGATATTTGGAGCGGGCGACTAAGTTTGACGGCACATTACTCGAAAAATACTCTTTTTAGAAAAATTTAACTTGACTTTATTTGAAGATTAGTCATTGATAAACACATTTCATTAAGATAAAAATTGATCTTCACAATTGTAGTTGTAGGAAGATGCCGAACAATTTTAATTTTTTAATTTTCGAAAAATCAGGCATTTCAACGAACATGAGACCTGTGCTATTCTCTTAAACGTCCTTTACAGAATCCAATAAGAAAGTTTGATCAAAAAAATTAGAACTATTTTTTAAAATTTTGTGAATGTCCCAGGGGCTTCATGTAAAGTACACCCAAAATTAAAATATCGGTGTCAAATTGAAGGGGCCGCGACATCAGTCAGATCGATTAGGGGATATCAATTTTGAAGAAAATCGGCTGAACGGTTTAACCGCTAGCTTTGTTCACAGACAGACAGACGTTTTGCTGTCAATCGATGTTTCGTTATCAAGGACTCACAAATCATGAATTTTGGTTACACCACGTGTCAGAGGATTTTTTTCTTCTAAATGTAGCAACAGCATTTATCCACTTTTTCGTTACCAGGGCCCGGCAATAAGAATTTTTCTGCGAAAATTCCCCGCTTTTTCCCGCAGCATTACATAACTTTCTCTTCATTCTTACAGGCTAAAAAGTAAAAATATTAATTTTTGATGATTTCAAATGCAAATGTCCAACTTTCTATTTAAAGAATCGGGAAAGTTGTGTTTGCTTGTGACGCTGGGGGTTTAGAGGTTTTCTGAATGACGTGTGAAACCTAAGAACTTGAGTTCATATCCAAGCCACTAGATTGATGACACTTTGTAAATTACGTGGGTAAACTTCATTTAAATTGCTTCAATACAGTATCCTTCATCTTACTGGTTTACTGGTGAGTTGTTGTTGGCATTTAAAATGAAATTATACATTAAAATACATTAAAATAAATATAAATGCTACATAAACAGTATTGATGGTACAGAAACAATGGACCAAAAATTATGCAAAAATTCCAGACTTTCTGTTTCATTATTCCTTGTTAATTTTTCTTTCAAAATAGTTGACGAGTCCGTGAAGTTTCCAGTTATTTCGAAGAGACAATTCTGTGAATTCTCTCCTGCTGCCCTTCATGGTATTAACAAGACGTGCTTAGTGCATGGTATTAACAAGACAACATTAGTTCGTTCCGTTGGTATTTTGATCCTTCTCTTCTAATTGTCTTTCTGCGATGCCTCTAATCGGAAAGTCCAAGAAATCGAATCCCGTCGGTTGCAGGATTTTCGACACTAGCACACAGTTAGGTCGGGTTCAGTCGATGTCTATAGGATCATTCTAATGATCGACTGTTCTGATCGTTAGTTTTCTGTGGTTTCTCCTATCAACATCAGACAAATGTCGGAACAGTACCCTAACAAACGGGCCTCGGACCGCGCGCTTCAACTCGGCCACTTCCAGATTACGTAAATCTTTTTTGAAACTCATCTTGAGAAATGTCTTAATTCAACACATGTTATTACTGTTTAACCTCACACTTGACACCAATTGAAACGGTTCTTGGTGGTGAATTAAAACAGATATTTATTTATCAATAAGTTTTATTTTCTTAATTTGAAATTATTCTCTAAATATGCATATAAATAACATAGACATAGCGGGAGCGGTAGCTCAGTGCATCAACTGATGTCACTGCAGCGCCTCTGACCGGGAGGTCCTAGGTTCGAGTCCTGATGGCGGCGGCAGCAGAATTTTCGATACTAGCTTTTCAGCTAGGTCGAAGTCAGTCGCTGTCTGGAGGAGAATTCTAGCGACCGGCTGCTCTGATCGGTGGTTTTCCTTGGTTTCTCCGATCAACACCAGGCGAATGCCGGAGCAGTACCCTACCAAACGGGGGCACGGACCGCGCGCGAGATTTTTCCTTCCTCTTCCTTGTCCTATCCTCTCCTACACATACACTTACACTAATATGCACTACACTACCACATATTCCGGGAGATCGGTCGGGAGCTTAGAGCTTGTCCCGGCTGGGGCGGTGCTCCGCTGGTGGGAGAGACCTGGTTAGAGGGAAACCCCACTAACCGACGGTAGGTCGGCGCCGGATCTCGCCATCTTCCGAGGAAAAACATGCACTCCACTAACGGGACTAATGGCCAAAGCAGTTGACGCGCCCGGAAACACGAAAAAATCAATCAATCAATTACATAGACATGCACTAAAAATAGACTACTGAGCTCATCCGTACCGCATATTTTCCCTCGGGGGGTGGGGGTGATCTTTGCCCGCTGAATGGCGAGGTCCGGCACCGACCTACCGTCGACTAGCGAGGTCCCCCTCCCCAACCAAGCATCTCCCACCAGCGGGGCACGGCCCCAGCCAGGACAAGCTCTATAAGCTCCCGGCTGGTCTCCAGGCAGGTGTGGTAGTGTAGTGCATGTTAGCGTGTGTGAGGATAGGACAAGGAAAACATTATCCTCGAAACAGTCGCAAAAGAATAATAATGAAAAGTGTGAAATAATTCATCTTTATTAGCTTCTCAAGGTCTGTTGAAAAAACAAAGGGACCAAGCATAATATAACAATATATTATTCATAAAATTATGCGATTCAAAGGGAATGGTAATATTAAATTTGCAGAAGAAAGAAATCATAAAAACTTATTACCGAATTGAAATACAAATTTTCCAAAACATGATTATAGCATCGGAGAATTTTCCATAGTTACGATCGGAGAAGCTTTATTACTAATTTCCAACGCGCGCAGAAATTAAAAGAAAACTATGCAGCCTCCCTCCATGTGAGAAGTGAGTATAGGTTTGTTAGTCACACAGGAACTTGGGCAGAATAAAAAAGGGTAGCAGTTCTGATTTTGACTGAAAATGTAAATATTTCACTGTATTATTTTGCATACTCTCAATCTGTCGAAAAATACCATTATTACCTCTTGAGTTTCTAAAAAGTAGCAAAAGAAGGAGACAAAATAACGGTGAAACGGGGTGTTAAGGTGTTTAAGACATTCCTACATGCGTTTTAAAACCTTTTCATTAATGTAGATGTTATTTATTAGAAAATTAATATTTTTTGCTAAGCCATTGATTTTTTTTTTTCGATTCAGCCTAATTTACATATTCTTTCTCTGATTATCTTAATCGAGAAACTCACTTTCCGCTCTTACCGAATTAATCAAGGAAACTATATTTGAAAATACCATTTATGCACTGCAGAAAATTTACAGCCGGGTAATCTGATGAAGAATAAGGAAATGACCGTAAGATCAAATTCACGCACGGGGCGAACTCCGCGATTCCTTAAGAAATTCACACAGAAGCAAATCATACGAATGCTGTGAAATGGGATAAACGAACACGAGTGGCTTCATTAAGAGATATTTATTGAAACCATATATTGTTATCTGAAACAGAAAGGGATCCGTGGCGTGTTAAGAGACTCAGGATGTCATTATTCGAATCAATCTGACAATGTTTCCCATCGTAGAAAGATGTTAAATTAACAAAAGTCTCCACTTCTTGTTATAATATAGTTCAAAGTCGCTTGAGGTGGCAGCTTAAGAAAGATTTATTCATGAAATGTGCCTACTTAGTGAAGTGATCGTTTGCCGGTTAGAGAAGTGGACGTTGAAAAGAGGGAATTATCAAAACATCTATCAGGTTCCACGCAAAAGTGGTCGTTAGTTTAAGGTGACCTTGCAGCAGTTTTTATTGTATTTATAATAAAAACTAGCGAATACCTTGCGATTACATCACACAAAAGTAGAATCAGTAAAAAAAACGTTAAAACCTAATACTACATTAGACCACAACGAAATTAGAAAACAAAAAAGTTCCGTGTCATTCAATCCTTATCATCCGAAACGAATGAAATGTCAAGGTTGAAATTTTATGGAACAATACAAATACTATTCATTGTGTTCACCGTCAAATATGTTTCTGAAAAAGTAATTGAAATGTTTTATATTTATTAAGATCTATGTATGATGTGTCCAGATCTTGATAAATGAAAAGAAGAGTTCTATGTCATAATGTAACATACCATTGAACCTGTATATTATAGTGGATTATACTCCTGCGATCGACGTTAATTTGAAAACATAATGCACCATGTCTAATTATAACTGATATTTTTTAGAGTCTCGTCCACTGCATACGCAATATAAAGTTGCGTAAAAACGACGAATTTGCAACAAGAAAACTCTCATTCGAGAGCTTTCATAGCAAAGAAGTGCATGTATCTAGTTTCTGTGTGTAGTCTTATCATCTCCATTCACTGTGGTGTCCACGGAAGCCACTTTCTCCGTTGCCGAAGCGGTTAGAATCAAACCTGACCTGGTAATAAAAAGCCGTGAGGGGTTTCACGTGGTCGATGTGACTGTCCGCCACGAGGTTGGGTCTAACCTTCTAAAAGCAGGGGAGGAAAAGTGGTAAAGTAGCAACCAGTCATTCCCCTGGCAGCCCAACTTCATGGAGTGCCCAACGCCAGAATCCTGCCTGTGGTTGGAACCTCTGGGGCTATGCCTCGATCAACAGTCAGTGCCCTCAAGACGTTGGGAATCATGTCTCGAGGAGATTTACTGACTCGTTAATTGCTCTTAGAAGCTCTATTAAGCTCTACACACAAATTGTAAATTACGATTGAGCAATTTAGCATTGCTGGCAGTAAATGCAGAAAATGTACTTATTGGTCCCGTGGGGACGTCTAGGGAACGCAGGGGATCCGACATTGCCTAGAATATACCTAGTTACCACGACTTTAAGTGGGAAGTGTATGCTATTTAATGTAGCATAGAGAAAATTGTGAATCCATAATCCACGTTTGAAGAGCCGTACATTACGAAAAATCTATTGACGGCAAAACGCCCGTCTGTCTGTATGTCCGTCCATCTTTCAGTCTGTCCGTCCGTCCGCCTGTCTTTCAGTCCACCTGCCTGTCAGTCCATCTGTCCGTTCGTCTGTCCGTCCGTCCGTTCGTCTGTCGGTCTGTCCGTCCGTCTATCAGTCTGCCTCTATCCGTCCGCCTGTCTGTCCGTCCGTCTGTCCGTCCATCTGGCCGTTCGCCTAGTCATTTGAAAACACAATGCACTAATGTCTAATTATTACTGATATTCTTTACCATCTCGTCCACTGCATACGCAATATAAAATATAGTAATGTTGCATAAAAACGGCGAATTTACAAGAAAACCCTCATTCGAGAGCTCTCATAGCAAAGAAGTGGATTATGTAGTTCCTGTGTGTAGTAAATTATTTCCTCTATCTCTGAGATAAAGGACTTTATAGAGGGGAAGATGCTCCGGAAATCAGACACTGTGGTGTCCACGGAAGCCATTTTCTGCGTTGCCGAAGGGGTTAGAATCAAACCTGACCTGGTAATAAAAAGCCGGGAGGGGGTCCACGAGGTCGATGTGATTGTCCGCCACGAGGAGGGGTCTAACCTTCTAAAAGCAGGGGAGGAAAAAGTGGTAAAGTACAGTCATTCCCCTGGCAGCCCAACTTCATGGAGTGCCCAACGCCAGAATCCTCCCTGTGGTGGTTGTAACCTCTGGGGCTATGTCACGATCAAGTCAGTGCCCTCAAGACATTGGGGATCATGTCTCGAGGAGATTTACTGACTATCTCGTTAATTGCTCTCAGATGCTCTATTAAGATTTACATACAATTTGTAAATTACGATGGAGCAATTTAGCATTGCTGGCAATAAATGCAAAAAATGAACTTCTTGGTCCCGTGGGGAAGTCTAGGAAACCCAGGGGATCCGACAATGCCTAGAATAACCTTAGTTACCACGACTCTAAGTGGGAAGTGTATGCTATTTAATGTAGCATATAGAAAATTGTGCACTCATAATCCACTTTGATGAGCCCGTCATTACGAAAAATCTATTGACGGCAAAACGCCCGTCTGTCTGTCCGTCCGCCTGTCTGTCTGTCCGTCCGTCTGTCTGTCCGTCCGTCTGTCTGTCCACCCGTCTGGCCAGCCGTCCGTCTGCCCGTGCGTTTGCCTGTCCATCCGTCCGTCTGTCCGTCCATCTGTCCGTTCGTCTGTCCGTCCGTCTGTACATTCTAGCCCTTCTCTTCTCTTCTCTATTTTACATGAAGACTCAAAAACATTTTCAATTTTTTTTCAAAAATGTGTCCAAGTTTTTATTTTTTCCCGGTAATAGAGTAAAATACACATAAATAATTGGCAATTTTCGTTGTACTCCATGAATTTTTGAAAATTGCAAACGTTCAAAAACTTTTTGGCGTGTTCCTACAGCTACAATTACTGTTGAGGCGAATAAATAGTTTGAGTTTTTTGGGATAGCATCTGCAGACGTTTCATGTTGAACTAGACTCCAGCCATTTTTCTACTCCCTTGACACGAAGGAAAATTTTGAAAGCAATGAAATTCAGTATTACCTTGTTTGGACGATAAGAAAATCGTTTTCTCTCGTAACGAGTGCACGAGACTAAGCTTGCTCGCCAATAATCCTGCTGGGGTCACAATACCAACCTTACACACTTGAATTAGGATCAGCATCTATCAGTAGGATAGATATGTTTATCTTAACCGCTTTTTTTTCGAGCGAGACGAGTCGCCGCTAACTGTTTCGGCGACCTGCTTTTCAAACAATGCGATCTCATCGCGTCTGTACTTAGAAATATATTGGTTCTCGGAATGTCGACGATATGAAGTATTACTTTTCTCTGATCGTTTCTAAGTGTCCGTCCTGTGACTCGCTCTGACGCCATTCTTAGAAAGTAGTTCAAAATTTCAAAGAAGTTCAACCTTTCCAAAGAGTTTCATACGAAAAATATATGAATAGTTAGAGGCGGGATGTTAGAAATGTACACCCTTTGCTGTTAATTAGCGCGAAAGAATTGCAATAAATAATTGAATTCCAAGTACGGCGCCAAATTTGAATTAATTTTGGCCGCCTATGTGCCAACAATTACGAAGATAAAATGTTTTGCTTTAATTAAATATGTTCATCAATTCAAACATCTCTTCAAATATGGTCATGTTCAATTTTTCGAACATACGAGTATTTTCTGCCAAATCTTGCTTAAAACATAGACAGTTTTTTTTTTAATTTTAAACAATTATGTTCTCAAAACAGTTCCAATTTTTTCTTTATGCGTATGCAGAAAAAGATGGCAAAGAAAGTGGTAAGTGTGCCATTTCGGCTTACTCTCTATATTTTCGAAAATTGCCAAATAGAAATTGTAAATTCGAATCTCCTACGCTCACTTTGACGCGTTGTCAGATCGCAAAATGGCAACAAGGCGGTTTTAAATTCTTCTCAATGTTGCCGGTCATGATGATTGTATGATGTAGATATTATCCTTATTATTAAAAGCAGGTAATAGATTTAACTTAGATCAAACAAATTTACTTTTTTTGCTTTAAGCAGTTTTGATCAGTGATTATAGTATTAAAAAATTGGGGTTTTACTTCTATGTAATCTAGATAAGTTTGTGTGAAATTATTCCTTGTTTCTGTATAATGTGCTGCAAATAATGTTCTAGTTAAATCTAAAATTGTTTCGTTTGGAAAAGTAAGAAATAACTACTCTGTCTGACTGTCGAAATAAATGCAGTTATGAACCTCAGGCGCTTCGTTTGAATATTTTTTCTCAATTCATATCAGTTAGTAGGACAGAAATTGTAGTTCATCGATATGACATAACTGTTTCCAATAATGCGAGAAGGTACGCGTTGGTGTATAATTTCTATACTATTTTGAATTCATCCGCGAACGTCCTTCCCAACGGGGCTCGTGGCCTCACAAATGTGCTTACCACTTTTAAAATGATTAATTTTCTTAGGTAACAATGGCCTAATTTCATCGGCCACTATAGAAAAATCGAAGAATAGTTTGTAAAGAGACTCATGTGACACGATTGCTGGATGTTACGTTTAAATACATACCCAAGTCTTTTCTTTTAAAACAATCTTCGAACTTAAGAAACGAGGTATCATCGTTTCGCCAACTATAACCTCACACGTTTCTTGACGCTAATGACGAAACGTAATCTGCTGAAAGATCGATTGCAACTCGCAAAAACAAAATGGACCAAGTCGAACTCATGAAGAAAAGACATGAGCGAGCTGGTTCGGCGCACCGATTTTCGCTCGTTTTGCGTAGCTCAAGATGCGACACGTTCAGTGCCCAGACGCTGACCGTCATACTGCATGAAAAGCATGAACATTTTGAAAGTGGCATAAAGTGACAATTTTCAACGGTGACGAACCAAAAATAACACGGTGAAGGAGCAGTTGAAATAAAAGATGCAATATTTTTAACAAGCGCTTCATATATCTATTTTAATAAGGTGATAATTTTGGTATCTAGCTGCATTTAAAATTCCCGCTAAAGTGTGACGCAAATTGGTGCATGAAGTTCACTGACTAAACCCCAATAAGCAGCGCATTGGCTAACCCCCTTGTCTTTTCATCATGGGTCAACTTCAGTTGTATTGTAATAAGTCTTGAAAACAACACAATGAACAAAGGACGGCAGATAAATATCTAATCATTTTAAAATGTAATTAAAATGTACTGCTTTTCAATAGAAACAGTCAATAAGAGCAAGTGATAAGATACCTATTATCTGCGCACGTTTCCTTGAGCCCACGTTTCGCTATTTGCGAGAGTGAGGAGTTCGGTTATTTTCACAAAATTAATATTATATAAAATTTGTAGCTCTTTTTCGATTCAAAATGGTTTCCATTTCTCAACAACGAACGTTTCTGGTTATCGGATTTAGTCTATAACGCTCATTGGCTATCATTTATTCTTAATCTAACTAATTTTAGTAAAGGAGTGGAGCTACGCATTCCGAGGCTCAAGAAAACGTGTGCAACTAATACGGCTCACTATTTTCCATTTTTAAGGAATTACGTAATTTTTTCGAGTAAAAAGCTGCTTAATTCTAAACGATTGATTGATTGATTAGTGATTTCGGGCGCCTCAACTACTAAGGTCATTAGTTCCGTAAGTATAGTGCTTTTTTTTCGCGTGAGGTGGTGGTGGTGATCTCCTCCTGGATGACGAGATCCCACGCCGACCTACCCGTCCGCTCGCAGGATTTTCTCCTACCAGGTATCTCCCATCAGCGGGGCACCACCCCAGCCAGATAATCTCTAAGCTTCCGATTGATCTCCTGGCATGTATGGGACTGTAGTGCATGTAAATGTAAATGTATATTTTTGTAAGTGTCGCGCCGGCTCGTGCCTGGGCTCCGAGCTGGGGGGAGATGTTATTTGGGGGAGGGGAAGGGACACTGGAGAAGGAGGAAGGAAAAGAAGAGAGCAGTCGATTGGCGTTCAGAACAGTTTGGCGCATACCTTGTGAGACCCGGTGACAAGTTCCCAGTTAAAGGGACCTACGAATTATGCTCAGCGAATGCTTTGATATTTCATTGTTTCATTTAGAAAATTATACAAATGTTTAGTACCAATTTACGTATTTGCAAATCATAAATTTCATATTGTAATAGTTGTTCATCATATGAACGGGTAGCCGTTAAAAATAGCGAAATAAAGTAAAATTTTTGAACAATGATTTTAATCCAAAATAAATTTATAATTGGTCCCTAACAAACTCCACCAAAAAAAGTGCCCCTAAGTTGAGATTTTAAACGTAGTACTTATGCTTCATTCTTAAAAAAATAAACCAGTCGTAATAATTTTTGACGAATTTTAATCCTAAATTCAAATAATAAATTTCTGTTAATCAAAGATTTTCGAAATGTTTTGAAGTACCAAGCAAATCATTGCATACTGCTTTTAGGTGCGTGTCGGTCTGCCAATATTCATCTTCATACTGTAATTATTATATGAATTTTTGGATGCTCACAGCAAAAATTTTTACAAGAAGTTCCAAATTATTCATAACTTTAAAATCGCTAAACCTATTACATTGCTATCTAATCCTATTCTCGCCAATTTGCTTGTTTGCACACACTCTCCCATACGATGACCGGAAAGAGAAATTTCATATAGCTATAGCTGTATGCGTTCAACCACCCTGCAGATCCGTCCCAAACCCATTTCTCCAGCCACTGTGTGAACCGGGAGCGGTAGCTCAGTGCATCAACGGATGTCATTGCAGCGCCTCTGACCGGGAGGTCCTAGGTTCCCACTCCCCACGGCGGCAGGATTTTCGACACTAGCTTTTCAGCTAGGTCGGATTCAATCGCTGTCTGGAGGAGAATTTAGCCTGGCTGCTCTGATCGGTAGTTTTCCGTGGTTTCTCCGATCAACACCAGGCGATGCCGGAGCAGTACCCTACCAAACGGGCCACGGACCGCGCGCGATCTGTCCTTCCTCTTCCTTGTCCTATCCTCTCCCCTTACACACACACACTAACATGCACTACACTACCACATACTCCGGGAGACCGGTCGGGAGCGTAGAGCTTGTCCCGGCTGGGGCAGTGCCCCGCTGGTGGGAGAGTCCTGGTTAGGGGGAAACCCCACTAGCCGACGGTAGGTCGGCGCCGGATCTCGCCATCCAGCGGGGGAAGATCACCGCCATCTCCCGAGAAAAAAAACATGCACTCACGGGACTAATGACCAAAGCAGTTGACGCGCCCGGAAACACGAAAAAATCAATCAATCAATCCAGCCACTGTGTTGCGTCCAACCCCTCCCCGACACATCGTAGCTCGCGGCCGAATTTCCGGGCTCGTGAGAAGCGATCCGGCTCTTGGCTGCTCCGCAAGCCACTTCGTCAGTCAGGCGACAGTGGATCCGCGAAAATATTTAAGGTCGCACTAGCTACTTGCTAGGCTGGCAGGCCCGGCGCTCATAAGAGCGCAAGCAACTTGCCGTTATTGTTTATTTATTTATTTATTTATTTTACGTCAAAAAAGCTGTTAAAAACTGCGTATGACGTGCTATGGGAAAAGTGAATTGTGTGCACATTTTAAAAATTCTGTGATCCCTACACTAAGTCATATACTACTTAAATTTTGAATTTTGAAAGGGGGAAAAAAAACAAAAACTCCCATGTAATAAAATCTATTTTCAAGGATAAACAAGCAATAAATTTTGAATTTTGAAAGGAGAAAAAACTCCCATGTAATAAAATCTATTTTAAGGGATAAATAAGCAATAAATTTTGAATTTTGAAAGGAGAAAAAACTCCCATGTAATAAAATCTATTTTCAAAGATAAATAAGCAATAAATTTTGGCTCTTATTACTTCCTGCCGCGACAACATGGAAACGATAATTTGAATAATTGTATTTCCCACTGAATTCTAGAAGACGTGCACAGAAAATGAAGTTACAATAATGTCCAGAAACAAAACAAGGGGCCATCTCAGCATTTGCTCAATGGATCAGGGAAACTGGACGAAAACCTGATCGAGATGGGGTCATTGACCCGGAAGCTGTAGTACAATAGTTGTTACAGGTTGTTTATACTCATTTATACAGTCCAAATGGTAAATAATGCATTATGTATCATTGTTAAAATTAAATGTTACTTTTCTTGTGATGCTCAGTATAGTCTCTAATTGTATAGAAACAGTTATGCAGCAGAAACGAATTGCGTTCCATTTCCTCCAAATACACGCTGTACACAATGAAGTGGAGGATGTAAGTGCAAATCGTGGTGGAAGTAGGACGAAGAATACGAAAATTGTTTGCCTGATGCTTTCTATCAAACTACCGATATTTCAATAAAGTTTGTGTATACTTTACTTCTTATTACTTTATTTTGGGTTTATTTTCTTTTAAAACTCTGCCCTGTATAATATTTTTTGCCAAGGAATAGGATTAAGTTTTAATGTCGAGTTATTTGCTTTGCGTTATGTTTTATTAAATAATCCTCTTTTTTGTCATATATAACAATAATAAATTAATAATACATAATAAATAATTAACAAGTCTATCTTACAAGCGCATAGCTCTTTTAAGAGATAGGGATCTCTGTTAAACTTCCTAACCTGAACGTATGCAGTTAATGCAATTATTGCACTCTTAAGTAAACGCAATTACGAAGCCAAGATCCTTTCAATTCGAAATGGTTAATTTCACTCTCAATTGACAATTTCCAACATGGCTAAAGTACTTCATTTTAATGGACCATTTCTTCGCTTTAGTAAATGAAATGGGAATTAGTATTGCTTTGGAGGCAATAACTGCCAACTCACGTCTCCAAAAGACAGGTATCCAGTGAGGCACCGCTACCCCGGAGCATTTTGCACAGCCCTTACTTTTTAATCTCGCGCCAATTGCTCTGGACATAGAGCTTGCAAACTCTAGAAAAGTAACTACTTTATCCACGACCTTGATATGCCTGTATTAAATTAGCTTGTTAATGGATAAATTCTAGTTTAGACATTACACGAACCATGTTGCAAAAAATTAATTACATAGCGCGACGTAATATGTAGAATAAGTTTTAATTTATATTTTTCAGCCATGAAATTGCACATGAAATATTTTTGTGGGGTAAAAAGTTTTTTCGATGTTTGTATGCACTGTTTATTTTCCACATAAATGTACATAAACATCCACCATTTGTATACTAGCTGAAAGGGAACACCTTTGACTCCTACAGGCCTCATCCTACTCCTACAGGAAGTCTATAATATTTATTTTGAGATATCTTGTTTGTATATGTTCTAGTAATGCAGTGTTATCATAAATCATGGACTTTAAAATGTTTACTTATTTATGTTCCCTTTGTTAATTCCAGCTACCGAACTTCAAGAGTCAACAACTTCAAGGAATGAACAAAAAGAGATAAAAATATCTTCAAAGGAATCTAAGGACTTATTGGACAAATTACGTCTCGACTTGGAGCCGGCAATATCTCATGGTTTCCCGTTCCCTCTTGCGTTGCCCGTTCCATGGATGGAGAATTCATCTTCAGAAAACCCGAAGCCGAATGAAGGCCAAATAGCGGAAGAGCAAAGTAACGTCATCCCTTCAAAAGATAGCGACGTCAGCACAAATGCCAACGCGAATTCAGAAAGTAAATTCGAAGATCTCGTCAAAACGGCGAACAGGATGATGGTAGAAGAAGCAAGGAGGAGAAGACTATTTAAGAAGAAGATGCAGACCCTTTTGAAGTCGAAGCTTCCAAAGTCAACAAGCAAAGAGGAAGTTCGAGTGTCGGAGAAACCAGAGAGCGCCGAGGAAGTCGAAGACATTTCTGAGGGGCATGGGGCAGCCATGATGAATGACGCGTTCAGAACATTCCGCCGGATCGCGCACGCCATGCCCTTGATGCACCACGTGGTCTCGACCCGCCTCTCTAGCCCCTTCGCTTCGCTCCCCGGGCCCTTCACCCTAAGAAGCGAAGACCCTCCCGTCAAAGACGAAGTTGTTGATGGCGGCGGTGGCCACGCAGTTCTGATGATGAGAGGTTTCTCCCTTGACGGATCGTCACCAGTCGTGAGCAGCGTACAACGCGTTCTGAAACTTGTTCCTGACAACTCGATGAGCATTGACGTCTCCTTTGTGCCATTGCATTCCAATACCAGGTCCATCCTGCGGCGTCCACTGTCGCCGTTGAGAGAGATCGAGGACGTCCCAAATGTCGGTCCAGCAGTATCATTCCCACCGCTTCCCCTTATCTCCAGAGTCTTAAATATAATGAGTAGAGTTCGACAGAGATTCATGGATGATATGGATATCCACGGGAACAATTCTAGCGAGCAGAATAATGCACATATGACAAAAATTGATCCTTTTGAAAAGGTTCCATCCTCGCAAGAGGTGCCTTCAATTCCTTCACAACCAGCGTCAAATAGTACTGCCATCCTGAAGCTCGCAAAGGATATCCAGAAGAATGACAAGATGCTGACTACTGTTGAAAGTCTTTCGGAAAAGACGGGCAAACGGAGGAAACGCGACGTGCAATCGTCCTCCGAACGCGAAGCGAGTACCGAGGACCCGACGGCGACTAAGACGCGCATGATGACGGAAGAGAATCCGGAGCCGCAGCAAGCCAACAGCCGCATGTTGGTGCCAGAAGTCTCGGCCATCAGCGAGCAACCTTCGCCGGCCGGCCTCGGCACAGTGCCCATGGGCATGCCCTTTTACCCGTCCGGTTACGTGCCCAACATGTTTATCAACAATATGAAGATGCCCTTCTGGAAACAGTTCTACAAAGTGATGCCTTACTCTGTGGCTGGTGCCCCTCAGGGGTTGAACAAGTTAGCTTACCAAATGAAGATGTTCCCCAAGTTCCCGATGGCCATCGGAATGGCTGGCGCTCAACAGATGGGGATGGCTGCGCCGATTGTAGAACAAGAATACGCTACGGGAAAACTGGCAGCAACGCAGGTAGGACGAAAACTATGTATTGAGTCAGCATTATTTACTCGAGTACGATTCAAGAGAAAACAAATGGATGTAAACTGTAAAATACTTGTTCATTTTTTATTATTCAATAATTTTTACATTTCTTTCCAAATAAGCGTTTTAAAACGTAGACAAAATATATATTTTCCATTGAAATGTATTATTTATACTACTTGTTGATGTACTTCACACTGGCCCGATATTTATTCCAAACATATATTAAGACGGTTTCACAAGGCCCTTTTCTCGTCGTTTTTTTGGTACGAAAATTGACGTTTGTTTCCACGTTGTACTGTTTTGTTACTGAAATTAGATGAACGAGTACCTGGGTTTTACATGCTTTCGTTTTCTGCACGTAATCGTGATGAAAGTATTTCCACTGGTCGCCGCTAAAAACGCTGAAACTTAAACAGCCGAACATAACAACTTTGATAATTGGGAAATTAATACGACCAACTCCGCCCCGCCCCATTTCATCTCATCTCCCATACAATCGCGACTCCATACCATCGCATCATTCTCCAACCTCCCCCCTCTCCTCTTCTCTCCACACCCCTCTTCCCCCGCCCTACCCTCCACTCCCCAACCCTTCCCCAAACCCCCCCCCCCCCCGGCCCCCCCCCCCCCCCCCTCCCCCACCATGCCTCGCCCCGTGCCCCCAACACACCACGCCCCGCTCGCCCCATCCCACTGCCACAACACTGGTCTGTTTTCATTCCATTTGTAAGGAGCCTCTGGAACAACTTCTTCATCTTAGCTGTTTATAACACAGTATTAACTTTCATTTCCTGCATTTAGACCGGGCCGTTGTTCGCAGGCCGCCGCGCAGACAGCGGCGTCGGCGGCGGCGGATGCAGCGAATATGGCGGCGGACGCGACGCACGCGGCGTCGGCGGTGAACGCGGCGCAGCTGACCATGCACCCGCGCCGAGTGTCGTGCAAGCCCACCTGCTTGCCAATGTTCATCCGATCATCTCGCGCCAAGCGAAGCGTTCGCGGCGGCGGCGGTGGCGCAGCGGTCCAGCAGGCCTTGGACGCCTCCGCCACCAGCCAGAGGAAGGCTGGAGGGGAGCAGAAAATGGGGCGGAATAAAGCCCCAACTAACGACGTCTCAAGGGCTAAGGAACTTCATAAGGCCCCGAAGAGAAACACCAACTCGCCCTTGCAGCAGCTTTCTTCTTCTTTCTTCCAGCAAAACCTCTCCAACCTAAAGACGCCACAGACCTCCTCTGAGAGAGATGCTCCTCTGCTGGGAAACAGAGGAAGCTCAGAAAGCGTCGAGGATGAGACAAGAAACTCACATCGTGACCTTGTTTCTGCAGGTTTTGAAACCTACCCTATCCAATGGGAAACTCAGTTTCCTGTGGAAGAAAGCGACTCGTCCATAGACCGCGAGGTTCCAGATACTGATGGCCGAGTAGATACGCCTTCGAGTTTGAAAGAGTTGCAAGGGATGAAGTCCGTGAAGACGAGAAAGAAGGTGCCGTCGCGTTGGGCGGGAACGCTACACCCGCCCCGCGGAAGGCCGGCCCGGGGCCCCTTCGCCCGGCCACGCCGCGCGCCGGCGCCGTGGGGTCGCCGGGGGGCGCGGACCAGGGGGACGAGGCGGGCCCCGCCCACGCCGGCCGCCGCAACGGGCGAGGCGGCGCGCTCCGCCAAGCCAAGGCCCAAAGCCGCGGCAGCCGCCTGCACTCCAAGCTGAAGGACGGCCCCGACCGGGCCAGGAGCGCGGTCCCGGGGCCCCTCGACCCAACCATGACGGAGGACAGCCGCTTCGAACGCTACCTCAGGAGGGACCTGGGCAACGACTTCCAAATCTAGGCCTCCCAACCATTGAGCCTTTTCACTGACGGTCCTTGCAGTTAAGACGGCTCCACACGTTCGGCATTCGCCGAGCAGCGAGCTAGTGCTCGCCCTATCCCGAGCAGCTGACGTGTTCGGCGAATGTTCGCTCCCTTCGATGTGTCCAAATGACCGACACGCGGTGGGTAGCGCGAACCCCGAAAATTCGGCACTCGGCGAATAACAAGCAACTTATCCACACTACTCGGAATTCGGCGAGCAATTGCTCGGTGTTCGCCGAATAACCAATGTGTGGAGCCGCCTTTATGGGTAGTCGTGTGTATGTAACCGTTCTTTCGGTCATGGTGAGGCATACTATTTCAGAACATTGTGATTTAGAGAAATGTACTAATATTTTTTTTGGCAAATGTGAAATGCACTTTCTCATTATTTTTCTTTTTGCACTGGACTGTTTTGTGTTTAACATAGATATGTAGGTTTAAAGTTTACTTTCAGCGTTGTCTTCGAATATCTTTGTTTTGCACCTCTTAATAAAAACTTTATAAAATAACTGTCAATTTACTTAAATATCAAATATTTTTTTGTAAATGTTCTCATTACATTGTTCTCTTTGATTAATATTTATATCACACTTTTTCCTGTGGAAATCACCGAATGTTTTTATATAGTCTGAGGAAGATCTTTCCTTAGCTATTTCTTTAAATTTCTCTGACTGGTTCCATTACATTTTGTTCACAATAACTTATGTCCTATTTTTTTCTTTTGAACGGTCTTTTATTTTTCAATAAAAATTACCACATCACAATTAATTTTTTTTTATTAAAAGCACGTTCCTCGGCTCTGAAACCCAAAATGCTCCGTGTCTGCGTAAGCGTCCGTGTTGATAAACTCGGAGGGGCATGCTCTATGTCATTTTCTCGTAATGGAGGGGGAATGTGGGTAGGGGTGTAATTTCTCTCGGGTTTTATTGGATATTTTAATGTGAATATCACATTGTTATACAATTTTATATTTATACTTACCGAAATTTAATCTAGGTTTAAACCTAGGTTCAATCAGTGTCGTCTCCTCACTCTACTTTTATCGCTTACATACTTAGAGTAAAATTGAATTATGTACACAACATCCTTATTTATTTTAAATTATGTTGGAAGAATGAGGGAAAGATTGTCGCAAAATAATGGCAATGAGGATGTTGTATGTTCTATTCCAAAGATTGGAATAATACCTTTTAAAGTATTTAAAAAGACATTATCGCGCTTTTCCCATTCTTCGGTTCTCGTTTTAAAAATTAAATTCTGAAATATTATCAGGTTAGGACTCGATCGCCCATTACTCAATTACTTGTTTCCTTTCCTCATACAAAAGGGAAGGAATGCTATTATTTAAAACTATTTTTCCACTTTTTCACCATCCTTATTAAAAAATTACATTGATTTCATTATTATCGTTAAAGGCTGCAACGCACAACTAAGCATGTTAAAATCAGGAACGCTCGCTCTCCTGCAGGCCGTTAAAACGAGATCCAACGCGTTGGCACGCTTTGTCCTTGAGTGGGAGGACGTTGCGCGCATGCGCTGCCGCCTCTCGATCCGACCTGAAGACGTTGGAGGCACAGCCTGCGCACAGCCTGCATTGCACGAACGCCCTAGTGCCGATCAATGACGCCGATCACACGGAAGACCGAATAAAAAATCTAAATAAATTCAAAGGAAAAAAAATTTTTTTTAATTTCTTGGTTAATTTTCCCAAAAAAATTTCGATTCACAATCTGTTAACCAATTTCATAAAAGACATTTCTATGATCATACTTATTGGTATTACTCTTATGGTCTGAAACAATATTTCTATTATTAACCATTTTATGCACCAGCTTTAAAACAAAATGTAAAAGTCAGAAAAATATTCACAAATATTTAAAGACGTGCATGTCTTGATTAGTACGTAGTGAAGATTCAACAAAGTAACGATACACGATTTTCTCGAGATTTCAAGATAAAAAGAAGATGGTTACCGAAGTTTCCTATCTGGACTTCAATCTTGTACGAGTTCATTACTGAAACAATGGATGTCAGTAAGTGCTAGATATAAGCAGATGAAAACATATATTACATTTGTAAGTGTATGTAAAAGAAATAATATAATTCCAACATTTGTAGAACGTAACATTACTAAAGTTGATATAAATTAAAAATGTGGTAAAAACATCAGTGATAGAAAGAAAGAAAGAAAGAAAGAAAGAAAATTAACCTTTAAAAAAATTGGGAAAGAAGAAATTAAAAATTTTGGTAAAATATAAGTAATCTTAAATTTCTGATGAGACCTGAGAGCTTACAATACTTTTATGATACTCGAATACGTAGATTTAAAAACATCTATTAGAAATGTATAGAAAGTAAAGTTAAATAAATTTAAATATTTAATCAATAAATACAAATTAAAGGATTGAAAAAATTATAATTTTACTAACCAAACAATTCCGGATGAGGTGATAAATATAACGAATCTGGGATACAATTTTAATTATTCTCTCAATAATAAAACACCATTTATTATCAGTACAATAAAAGAAGTTAAGTAAAATATATTCAAAATTCCGATTGACAAATAATACAACTTGATGATTGATTTAAAATGATGAATTAATTAATTTGTTGATTCATTTAGTTAACATTAGGAGACCGAGTAAAATAACGAACTGTGAAGTTAAGTTACTCAAAGACATGAACATATGAGAAAAAAATTGTAGCAATAAAATTAAACCATAAATCGTAAAATGTGATAAGGGTGGGACGGCAGCTTCCATTCACAAAGACCTATAGGTGAGTCACGTAACTTTAGCACCTTCTGTAACTTGTGAATATTTGAAGTTATTGCAATGTAGTTTTCACGAACCATGAGAGAATGAGACTAATGGATACGTGTATTCATTTATATCTTATCAGTTCTATTTTACGAGGTATTTGAGGTAACTTTGTTTTTCAAATAGAACTATACACATTTTTTTAGTCTATCGTGATGAGCGTAAAACGATGAATTGAAATACATACTATCATATGTTAGATAAGCATTTTTTGAGTAATTCTGATTTTTTTGCGGCTCGTGTTTCACGGATATTTTGAATGTAACAGTCAGCCACGCAAGGTCACGCAGCGCTTCACAGCAAACACACGCTCGGGGAATGGAAGCTGATATTAGTACTGGTCGCACAAGTTTTCTTGATATAAGCTCCCTAACTCTTGCCCAGCACTGAATAGCACACCCCATTGAAATTATCGACTCGGGACGGCACGTATCAATTTACAGTGCTACCATCTTCCACCTCGTACCTTCAAAACAATTGTACTTTTCGTGCGGGTGTGTTAATTAGTGGTTTGCTTGTATATTGTTCTCATACTTTACGATGTTTTTGGCTTTTGTTTTTATTTATTTATTTATTTAGTCAAAAACTGTATATGACGTATGGGGGAGGAAATCATCTGCGCACGCTTTCGTGAGTTTCAGAATCCCTTCCCGACAAATTAACTATTAATAGTTGAAAGATGAAATAATAATATAATAATAATAATAATAATAATAATAATAATAATAATAATAATAATAATAATAGGGCATAATAATAAGGCAGTAGTGCCGTGGCGATCTCGGACGGAAGGATCTCGCGGGTTCGAGTCCCGCCTCGGGCATGGGTGTGTTTGTGTATGTCTGTTTGTGTGTGCCGTCCATTCATCCTTCATTATCACGATCATTTCATCTTCCATCCCCAGGACTAACAACCCTGGGGTATAAAATCGGATTCAGCCTAACGCTGATCCCCTAATTAGTTACATGCAAAGACTTGCAACGTGATAAAATGATACTGAGCTCGTGCAAGTGCATGTCCTGTGTGGTCCAAGATGGCCTATTCAGAGCAAAAACAACAAAATATTATTAATAATAATAATAATAATAATGATAATAATAATAATAATAATAATATAATAATAATAATAATAATAATAAAAGTTTTAAAAAGCGAGAGATTAACATTTCATAAAACTAGATATTTTCGTTGCCGAATTATAGAAAACTTATTTGTAACGGTACGAACGAACAGATTTGATTTTTGTCTTTTGCTAACAAATAGAAACTCACCCTAAGCTTTTCTACCACTACAAGCAAAAGGAAAGCTCAACAAAACGTGCGCATAGTGAAGCTACATTTACGTCCAGAAGCGAAGCAAGGGCCATCTCAGCATTTGCTCAATGGATCAGGAAACTGGAGAAAACCCGATCGAGATGGGGATCATTGACCCGGAAGCTGAAGTACATTACTTGTTACAAGCATTTAAGTCTTTTTTTAAATTATGCAATGTAAATGTAAACTAATTCATATACTATATCTTGGTTTTGATAAAGTAAACATTTTTCTTTTTGACGATCAGTATAGTCTCTAATTGTATAGAAACAGTTTTGCAGCAGAAAAGATTTTACTTTTAACTTAAAGTTGTGTACCAATTTTAATTGTTAAATTTCATCTGGCAATGCGTTGTAAAGTAACGTACATGTATTGTATGTGGATTTCATGTAGTGAGCTGTTGATACTGACACTTAATGAACATGATTTCTACATCGAGTGTTGTAACTAAAAATGTCAGTATTACGTGAAAATATGCTCCCGCTGTTAAGTAAGACAGTTTTGACAAATACTACATATTCGTAAATAAACAGGCAAGGCAACGGTTACTGTTAACTGGTTCAATGATTACAGTTTACTGTTATTTGATTTACTTATTTATTGTTTCTTCATTTTACACTGGCTTATTCTTTGCTTCATTTTTACTTTGGCTTATTCATCTGGTAGAACTCTTTATTTAGACACTTATTTTAAACAGGGTTATCTTCACAACTTTATAGGGAGGTTAACTGTGGTAGAGGCAGTCTCCTCCCAGGGCCCCATCGAGAAACTCCGAGAATGCCACCATCTCGCCGTATCCACACTTCATTGTGGGGAGAGGAAAATTATTGCTAACGTGGTGGAATGTTGTCAAAGGGAGAAAGGCAACAAGATGTTCCTTGCCCCTCTTGACCAAGTCTTGAAGAAGACAACCATTTACACGGGTGCAAACATTGCATTGCATTCGTGAATAAAATAAAAAAAATGTAAGCTTTCGCACCTAAATCAGTCACCTGAAACTCCAGGCGTAAAGAGGTACTACTGTCGTTTTTATTAAATGAAATACATGACACGATCTTATTAGGAAATATTTAGTATTTGTTTTATTTTTTTTCGCAAAGGGTAAGCGCATGAATTTGTTTTTTATTTTATTTTTTATTTTATTTTATTTTACGTCAAAAAACAGTTAAAAACTGCGTATGACGTGCTATGGGGAAAAGTGAATTGTGTGCACATTTTCAAAATTCTGTGATCCCTACACTGTCATATACTACTTCAATTTTGAATTTTGAAAGGGAGAAAAAAAAAAACTCCCATGTAGTAAAATCTATTTTCAAGGATAAATAAGCAATAAATTTTGAATTTTGAAAGGGAGAAAAAAAACAAAAAAACTCCCATGTAATAAAATCTATTTTCAAGGATAAATAAGCAATACATTTTGAATTTTGAAAGGAGAAAAAACAACAACAAAACTCCATGTAATAAAATCTATTTTCAAGGATAAATAAGCAATAAATTTTGGCTCTTATTACTTCCTGCCGCGACAACATGGAAACGATAATTTGAAGAACTGTGTTTCCCACTGAATTCTAGTTTTCTGAATTCTAGTTTTATTCTGAATTCTAGTTTTATTTGTTGTCACACGCGGTAAAATCCTGGTGGACAATTTTGACAAAAGAGTAATTAGGGGCACTATTCATGAATTTTACACTGTCCAGAAGGTCGTTCCTACAATAACAAAACTTCTACCAGTGCTGAAACAAAAAATCAATTGGAATTGGGGTCCTTCATCACTTCGAACCATTTTTAAATCAATGGGATTCGTTTGGAAGAAAGTACAAAACAAACGGAAATTATTGTTAGAAAGCGGTGATATTATGGATTGAAGATCGCGATACCTGGTAAGAATGAAGCATCTTAGAGAGAAAGGAATGGAAATGTTAAACAGTTGCAGCTTAAGTGGATGAAATTCTACGTAGCCACATTGCCAAATTTCGTAAGTACTAGCTTCAATAGATTTTGTGAGTAGCATACCTTCTCATTTTTATATTAAAGCTTACTTTTTAATTTACAGAATACACATCAATTTTACAGTTTTAACATATAAAGCTAGGTTCTTGTTGCTCTTATCTGGGTTTTCTTGCATTTATTCCAATTTTTATCACGTACATTAAAACGCATTCGTGACATGGCTACTGCTCGATCTACTCTTTTTACTCTCTACACTCTCAAAGCCGACCTTCTGAAAGTCTTCACACACGTAAACAATAATTTAGATCAACATATCCGAAGGTTGGAAGAGGTCGTTCTCTACACAGACAGGGTACAAGTCGGCAACACAGCGAATAATGCCAACCGTACACCCGTGACTGTACAAAAGACACAGGCACCGCACCAGTCACAACTCAAAACAAATTTAGTGTTTTAGATTATGAAACAGATTTTCCTCGCCTCCCTGATCCACACCACCCTTCTCTACCATCGACAAATTCATGCACAAACCAACGCAAACAGGCTAGGAAGCGTGTCAAAACCAAAACAAGTAAAGCTGCGCATCCTAGCTCATTTGAAAACAAAGACATTCCTACTGAGCCTAAAAAACAGGTACTTATTTTAGCTGACAGTCATGGCCGCCATCTTTCCTCCATTCTCAATAGGAACTTACCCTCCAGTCTCATCTCTCATTTCTCAGTCTCATCTATTTTTAATCCTAACGGGAGGTTTGCAGATGTGACTGCAGAGTTGGACACCCACACGAAGACACTGACCAATCAGGACACAGTCATTATCATAGGAGGGCAGAATGACATAAACTTGGGCGGTAACTTTACACCTGAACAACATGTAAACAAATTACAATGTGCCGCCCAAAATATAACATTGTAGTCTCGACTGCCCTTCTGGTACAACAGACCAACACTATGCAACGAGATTAAGCACACAAACCAACAATTAAAACTGCAACTGAGAGAAACAAATGTCACACTTTTTGAAATTAATTTCCTCTCAGCAAAACATTTCACCCGGCATGGTCTTCACATGAACGTTGTTGGAAAACATGCAGTCGGTAACAAGCTTGCACAATGCATCAACTCCAGTCCTACGCAGTCTCCTGCCAAAAATCCATCCCTTTCACCTTCTTTACGTTCTCCACCCACCACCTTTATTTCGAACCCTGTTGCCTCTTCCTCTGAACCTACTCCCGTTTCTCCCATTCCCACTACCAATTCATCTACACCTGATTCCCCATTTTCCTCATAACCTATCACTGCCGGGACACACTACAACCTTCGACCACGCACTCGAGGTAAAAGTGGAGTAAATATATAGCAACTACAGTCAGATGCAGCAGAAAAACATTCGTGTAGGTACTTGCAAAAAATAAACATTCTTGACCATAATATTCAATCCCTTTCAAATGAAACTGAGTTGATCAAGGCAGCTCTACAGAGCGATCTAAATCAAATGGATGTTCTTTGCTTTACAGAACATCTCCTAATGAACTTAGCATTTTCCAAATTCCAAACTTTCACCTCGCAGGCTTTTATTGCAGAGAGAGAGAATCGCATAATGCTCCTACGTATGGGGGTTCATTTATTTACGTTAGAAATAATATTGATTCTATCTCCTTGGCGGAATTAAATGTGTATTCCATTGAAAATATTTTCGAAATTTTTGTTGTACATCTTACTTCACTAAAAGTGATAATACTTTGCATCTACAGACCTCCAACAAAGAGAACTGCAGATTATATTTTGTTCTTAGAAAACCTGGAGATAACACTTAACAAAGTCAGCAATCGCTCTTTTGAATCCATTGTTGTATGCTGTGATTTTAACATTGATTTTCTGGTCGAAGCTTGTGAGAAAGAAAAGTTTCTCAATTTTATTAATTCCTTCAATTTAGACATTACAATTAATGTACCTACACGAATCACACAAAATTCGATGAAGTCCATTGATCAAATTATAATTAACAAAACTACTACTCGATATGAAGTTGAAACAAAAGATGTAGGATACAGGACCACGATGCACAAATTTTACCATTATAAGAAATGCGATCACTGAGACAATAAATAATTCACGTATGACTAGATTGTTTACAAAAAGTAAAATAAAATTATTCATTGATTACTTGATGCAGGAGTCATGGGAAGCGGTTTTGATACAAACGACAAATATAATTTTTTTTCCAACTCTTTCATTACATTTTAACACTTGCTTTCCTCTTCAAAAAAGAAAAATAAATATTTCACGAAAAAGCAATTCTTGGATAACACAAGGGACTAGGACATCTTGTAAAAACAAGCGAATTCTTTCTTTTCAGCAGCACAGCTCTGAAGAAGGCCACAGCAAGTTGGCCGAAACGTCAGCACCATCGACCATGACGCGGCTAATCCCGGACAGCCAAGAATTCAACGAATTCTTTCTTTCATTCTAAACGTCATAACGTATCTCAAAATTTCCTTATCTACATTAAAAAATACAAATCATTGTTACGAAAAGTCATGAGGCAGCCTAAATCATAAAAAACGATCAGGATATTTTGAACTCAAATGACAAAACAAAAGCATTCTCTCGTCGACTGTCGTGCTGTGCGGATCGCTCCGCACCGTACAGCTCAACTAGCGCCGACTAGCGAAGTTTCTTTACTCAGTGTCGTTCCTGCGCCGACCGCAGAGGTGCTTGCACAACTGCGCGACGAACAGTCAGTCTCTATCAACTCGTGCAGTGCAGTGGTTATTTCTACTCGTGCTCAAAAGTTGTCACAGTGCTACATAGTGCTCAAATCCAGGCCCCCCAGAGGCAGCCCTTCCAGATGTCTCTGCAATGTATCACCATCAACTCTATCAGAACTCAACCGCCAACAACGACATTCAAGTACTAGGTCAGACCCGAGGAAACGCAGCCTTGACAACCTCCAGGTAATCGGCGCAAAACGCAAGGCTAATTCTCTCCCCGGAGTAATGGATCTACCTTTAAATAACAGATTTGCCCCGCTCGGTCCTCTGACTGACGACGACCGCGAGGAAAATCCCCAAATTTCGTCTCACCCAAAAGAGCCTGTGATCAAATAGCCACCTCAATATTCATTAACGAAATTTCAAACTATAAAGAACTCATCAGTAAATTAACCTCGAGATAGGAGAAAACTTTATCACTCAAATAAAAGGAAATTCTGTTAAAACTATTCTTAATTCAATAGAAGATTTCAGAAAAACAATTCACTTTCTAGATCAGAATAAGTGTCAATATCACACGTTCAAAGACCCTTCAGCTAACACCTTTAGTGCAGTTATTCGTGGAGTGCCGATTGATTACGATGAAGATGAAATTACTGAAGAACTTAGCAAGGTTGACATTCTGAACGTCAAAGTAACCCGCTTGTTAAGATTTGATAAATCTCCCATGCCATTATGTGCAGTGTTAATGAATGACAGATCAACCTTTGAAAAACTATTTAGCATCAATAGACTTTTCAGTGCCGTGGTTTCAGTAGAACTCAGACGCCGTAATGCATTTATTGTGAGATGCAAAAGATGTCAGGACTTCGGACATACTAAAAATTACTGTAAAAAACTTCAAAATGTGTAAGATGCGCTAACTCCCATGAACCGGGTAAATGCAACTTAAACCCCCAACTTAATCCCACTTGCGTTAACTGTAATCAAGCTCATCTAGCATCGTCACGCAAATGTGAATATTTCCAAAGACGACAAGTAGCATTCATGAAAAGAAGTTCTTCTAACTATCTTTATTCACAGGCAGTTAACAGTTTCACCCCCTCCCCACCTCATTTCCCCACTTCTTGCTAATACCAACTATCGTCAGTCTAGAATCCCTCCACAACATTACGTTCCTCCTCAGCTCCCCAAAAACATTCCCCCTCCCCCGCCTCCTCAACAAAATATTTTTCCATCTTATTCACAATACCCATCAACAAACTCTGCACCCCCATAGCACCTCTCTACATCCTGATATAATTTCAGAAATAATAAACCAGGTAATCAAAGCCCTCATTCCCATAATCAACAACCAAATTCATTTAGCTCTTGCTTCACATCCATATTTGTCCCAGATCCATAATACTCAAAATAACCAAGAAAATGTCCAAAAATAAATTTTCGTCTCTCACTCTCTAAACTGGAATATAAACGGAATCATCCCCAAAATCAATTTTATAAAATATCTTCTAAATAATTATAATATAGATATTGCTTTCATCACCGAAACGCACCTCACATCCAAAGATAAGGTTAATGTTCCGGGTTACTTGACGTACAGATCCGACCGACCTTCTCGAACTGCAGCAGGAGGAGTTGCTATTTTCATTAAAAAACGGATTCGACACGATCCGCTGCCACCGTTATCACCCCAGGACTTGAAAATATATCAATAGCGCTACATCAGTCACACGGTACGCCAATTACATTAACTGCAGTATATAAGCCTCCTAATATCCCCCTGAAACAAACACACCTTAATACTCTGTTTTCTAACCCAACTACAACCATAGCCATAGGCGATTTCAACGCCAAACATTCCGCATGGGGATGCAGAACATGCATCCCGAAAGGAAAGTTCTTACTCAGATATGCTATCAATAATAATTTAATTATCTCTGCTCACGGAACCCTCACATTATCCGTATAATCGCCGAATCCTTCCGGATATCCTAGATAGACTCCAGGCCGTGTATCAGGCCGCACTAAATTCGCAATATGGCAGCTTGAAAGATTTCCTGTCGGAATAACCAACTTATGAAACTATAACTCTGATCAAGCCTCTCGCTTTTGTTTTGTTTGTTGTCTCATTCACAATCCTCGCGCGGTCTCGAGTCTTGTGCACTGTTCAATAATACATGTTTCGTTTTCGGTTGAATTAAAAGAGATGTTCATCTATAAATGAATATTAACTATGTGAATAATTATTAAGTTAATTAAAATTATCATTATCAACTATTGCGAGCTTAAGAAGTGTTAAAAGTGTCAAGTGCAAATGAAAAATACAACCTCAAAGTTATCTCCGGTCATACTTCTATGTTATTAATGCTTTTGAGATGTGTGTCAACAGTTCCTTCACGTTTTGAAGTGGTAGTAATAAGTTTTATTGAACGCAAATAAATACCACAATTATTGAAGTTAATTAACGTGATATACATGGTAGTTTTTAAGTGATCTAATGAAATGTTCCTAACAGTCCAGTTATGTCAATATCAATGCAAATACATCCATTTAATTTATCTGTTCAGTTATTCATTAGCTTTTAAAAGTAAGTTCAAAAAAATAATGAAAATCATCATTAGTGTAAGTAAGTTTTCAATAACTTATCCATTGTTACCTGAGACAGTCTTTGAAAACGTGTTATCTTCAAAGGTTCAGTATTAAGTATAGACCCAGATGTTGTTAGGCTTACCATTATTTTCCAGTTATAATTAAAATGAATTCAGAAAAGAATAATAAATATAATATAATTAATTTAAAACAAGAAATACTAAAGGGATACTTAACAACAACAAATAATGAACTACTATAACTATTTCAATTAACTTTATTATTACTAAAGAAAACAATTGGAAAATAATAAATAAAACTAAAAAACACCTAGTACTACTAAATAAATAAATTGAAGGATAAAACGCAAAGAACGAAGAGCACCAAAACGCAAAATGCAAATCTTTAGCAACACTCGTAAACTAACACAATTTCACTTGGACGGCTTTGAATGTTGGCGGTATCTACGGAAGTAGTCATTGTTTCATTGCAAACTTAAATTTTAAAAATGTCCCTACTGCTTGAAGGTAATATATTCGGGGTATTTGTGTGACGGTTGGCAACAACTTTAGCCAACATAAAACGAATCGAAACTACCTAAATCGAGAATAAATGTATGTTCTCATCCGACAGTGACATTTTTCAAAAGTTGTCCCGTTAGTTCGGCTTTTAGCTGGCCAGCAGTCTAGTGGCATAGATTAAACTCCAGTACCGAATGGCAATTTTCGCTTTATACGCCATAATTTTCTTTCACCACGTTGGCAACTCTGATGTCACCATTTTTAAATAAACAAGCGAATTACCAAGTGAATTGCGCTAGCCGAAATCGTTTACTACTCTCCGTGAAGTCACAAAGGTTAAGCGAATTCGAGACTCGCGGGTTCCGGGTTGGGTGACCGGCCAGGAACCCCGGGATCTAACGGCGTCGAGCCCCTGGCCGAAGGGATAAAAGGCAATGACTGACTGCGACGTGACGAGACTTGGCAAATATAGTAATTATTCAGTGTAATAATTACACAGTAACAGAGGATTACTCCAGAAATAAAGCACATTAATGGAGGATTACTCCTCAGTGCAAAGCGTTCAACGCCCCTTAAGGGGCTTGGAGACGCGTTGCGTCAAGGTGTAAACGCAACAAATTAAAAAAAAATTGAGCGGCAGATTTCATTTCCCCCCGTATTATCGCAAAAACCTACGAACAGTGTTGCCTTGGCACTTTAAGAAATGCCTTGGCACTTTATTAAATTTGAAGAATTTCAAGTGAATAGGAGAAAACAAAACTGTGAGTAAAACACGTAAAAGTGAGAAGTCGAACGTAAAAATGTTCATTCATTCTTTAGCAAATGCAAATTCCGATCTTCAAATGAATATTATTAAAGTTAACCAACACCTTATTCACATAAACACATGTTTATATAGGATCGAATACAAAACATTTAATAGAGCAATTGCAGAAGTCGAAGTGAACACAAATTAGATTGAGTTTATCGAGTTTTAATCTCTTCAAAAATTAGGGGAGAAAAATACGGAAGTGTTAAGCAAATCAGGGAAAAATAAAATGTAGTTATAGAAGATTTTGCTAAAGAATTTTCGGAACTAATTGAAAATGACCTTATAGTAGTTAAGAAGAAAACTAAAAATAATTAAATTTTATGTTTTTAAAAGCAGTACTAAACACTATTTGCATCATCAATACCTGTGAGTACGTGTATTTTTTACAGTGATTGTAATTTTGACATTGCAATATTACCAATTGCATATAATGAGGGAATTAAGGTCTATAGATACATATTTATGGTCAGACCAATCTTGGAATAATAATTTATTCCACGAGACTTATTCCGCCATAGTTTTTTGCAGTTGCATGCAGTTGCTTTTTTTATTATTCCAAGATTTGTCTGTCTGTAAATATGTATATATATGAACCCTAATTCCTTCATAATATACAACTAATATACAAGACAGGCTAAATAGGTGGAAAGATGCAATATTTCCAGTTTTTATCCCTTTTGGATGTAACATGTAAGCCCATTGGGTGTTGGGAATTTTTGGACAGAGTATAACATTGTCAGTTACTATGGTTGTTAAAATCAATGCAGTGTTGAAGTTGTCATCACAGCCTTTTCATAATCCTACAAAATCAAAGAAAAACATAAGTTGACTAAACTAAAATTCAGAAAAAGGAAAATTGATTATCATAGAAAGATAAATAAAACAAAAAGTTAATAAAAAAAGTTGGTTTAGTGGTATATAGTCATAATATTCTTCTAGTTTACTAAGTGGTCATTGTATTCTTATTAAAAAATATTCTTGATTAAAGGGTGCAAAATACCATCAACTCAGAAGGTCTAAATGGATCCTTTTACTTGATTTTATAGAAAATGACAACAACCATTGGCAAAACATCATCATTCCTCACCCCATCAGTAATAGGTGGAAACCAGCTTAATTTTTATTCTTGATTCTGAATGAATATATTCTTTTGTGAAAAAATTGTATAAAAATCTTGGATAATTATTGTGAACTTTCTTGGGAATTTCATAAATTTCTTGAATGAAATTATCGCATAATATTCTGTGTCAACGAAACAATTCATGGAAGGAAACAAGACATAATCAATATATTATGATTACATAGATGCCAATTAAATGAAGATTCTTCAAGATTAGTCAGTTTTTAACAGACATGGAGAAAAAGTCATGTTAAACATTTTTAGAATGTTCTGATATGAACATTTGAAAAACATCGAAGGGCAAAATTGAAATTTAAAATGATCACAAGGTTTTGAAAAAATAAATCTTTGAGAGATTTCTAAAACTTAATAGTCATGTGTGCAGGTAAATGGACATCATATTTGTTTGTAATTATACTGAACATAAATATAGCTCCGATAAATCTAACATATTTTCTTTCCTTAATGTTAAATAGAATTGTATGAATTGATCTTCAAGCAAAAGTAATGTTGGTTTATTTCATGATTTTGTGAAATATTTTGTTTTAAATTGTGATTAAAAACCACACTTTAGGAACACATGTTGTATTTCAAGTTATTTTTTCAGAAATAGATGGCTTTAATTTGCTTTAGAGATGTGTACATTAATTTGTTTTGATTCTAACACAATATAATGAGAAAAATGTTTTACAATGAAAATTGATAATGATTTTATGAAATTATTAGAAAATGCAGATTTCTGAAAATGTGGAAACCGTACTAAAGTAATAAAAACATACTAGGAATGTAATAGTAAAATGTAGTATGCTATGCTAAATTAGACCTCCAAAATCATGTTCAATCATTTTTTATATTGTGTTAATTGATTATTGAGGTTTTTTAATTTCCTTCATGTAAAAAATAATTCGGGAAAATTAAACAAATTCAAAATATGTTTATAAGAGTTATTTCTGTTACAGCAAAGGTACTCCCATAATCTCTTAAAGTATTAGCAATAGTATCAAATATTCCATTTTATAATTTACATATAAATAGTATATGATAATTCCTTAAATGTATCAAATTCTGTTAATACAAGTTGAGATGTAGAAATATTGTGTAGTGATTGGAAGCGAATAACTCATGGCTAAATGGGTGATAGTTCAAGCCTGAAGTAACCAACCAATACCCTTTAAAACAATATAAACAGTAATAAAACTTTAAATAAAAAAACAAACAAAAGCTTCTTTATGCTAGACAATTTTCACCTACAGTTGACACTGAAAGCACTAGTTAATATTTATGTAGCAAGCCTCATCAATTGTTTCATGATCTATACCTCTTATTTCCAAAGCAAACAGAAATTGAAACAAAAGTATGAAGACATCAGTCATACGAGAGGTGTCTGTGTTTTCATTAGATACCCAGAAACATTAAAAAATCAAAAAACAATGAAATGGTTTAGATTTTAACTAAAAAATATTACACAATGTATTGAATTGTGTTATTCCACTTATTCTCATATTGCGAGTACTGGCAGAATTCTCATGCTCTGTTGTTCACTGTTTGTGACAAAGCTGACATGATGTAACAATAAGGTTCCAAGGAAAATACCTCCTGCTCTTAAATATTTGCTATTTACATATCATGTTATGGAATAGCTTGATATTTGTGGAATGTAAGGAACTGTTTGGCCACATAAATATTCATTGTTATTGCAGAATTTGTGAAGACTGTTTTTGTTTAATTATTTCATTTATTTCAGTTTAAATGAGAGTATTTTATTTGTTGTACATGAGCAGTGTGCATACTACATTTTGGGAAATCATTTTGTGGGGTTTTGTTCATCAGCATTTTTGCTGCTGCAGACTAGTAGTAGTTATTAATCAAAGAAGTTTGATGATGAGATTATAAAGAAACTTGTCTCATTTGTGCTCTATTGTGCTCCATTCTACTAACATGGTGCATAATCAATAAGAATTTCATTATAATGTTGTAAAAAATATAAATAATTAAAAAATGTACCTAAATGTATCTATGATGATTGAAAAGCCGTTTTTTTATTTGATTTGATATTTTTATTGATAATTTTGTCTTAAGATAGTATTGTTACTAACCTGTTTTTAACAACAATTTCTCTTGTCTTTGAATAGGAATGTCATATTGAAGACAATATGGTACTTGTGCTGTAATGAATCTGTAAGAGTACCTACCAGTGCTTTAAAGAAAGAAAATTCTTATTGTATTCCTGTAAGTGGACTAATCATATGTAATATTGAATTGTTGTGGATAAAGTAAATTCTCTGTAAGGGTGTTATGAAAAATAATTTATTTATTAAAGACAATTGTTTCAAATTTGGTAATTATGAATTATAAATTTTCCTCTTTATAATTACTGTCAGGTGTTCTGAGATTTAGGAAAAATGTTCAATTATTAAACTCTCTTGATGGTAGTTTTCAAATAAAACTCAAAATTTAATTAATTAGTATACATATTGATACTGACTTATTGATGGCTGACAGCGCAAAGCTTATTCCAGTAAATAAGATGGTATAGACAGGCCACCGTATTAATTGGTTTATTGGCAAAGAGCTTTTAGGTCTACACATTGCCTCATAAATCTCTGTGAATGATCACAGACCAAAACAGTGTATTGCTTAATTGGAAGTACACCAATTTACTGCATTCAAAGACAATGATATCATTCATGCCACATTCTGAAATAATATGGATTTCTCTGTTTGGAGTAGAATGGATTATTAAATACAATGTTCACAAAACTAATAAGAATAATTAGTGTTATTATTTCCCAAAATTGGTGTCATTCTAGTTGTTATCATTCAAGTTATCATTGTGAGTTGCTTTTGATGAAAGAAATTTCTTAAATTAATATCATTTAAAATTGAATTTTCAAGAATTTAGTAGTATAAAGTTCAAGAAAATATAGAGTATATATTTAGCAATAAAATAGCAGATTTAAACTTCTCCCCCATGTGAGATGTATTTTTTACTGTTTCTTGTTGAAAATAAATCAAAATTCAACAACATATGTTCAGATGTTTTGAGAAATAAAGATTATCTTCTTCTTCTTCTTGTCTCTCAGGCAATAGACCAGTTGGTCTGTTATGACTCATTGAACAATCATTCTTCTTTTGAGTAATGTTTTTTCATTCATTCATGCCTTGGAGTGTGTAATATAGTTCTTGCTTTGAAATGCATTCATCAATCATTCTTGCAATTTCCATTTCTTCCTATATTCTTTGCTCCTGTTGTTCTTATTTTCTATTTTACCCCTTGTTACTCCTAACACTGATCTAAAAAAAAGTTCTAGACTTTGGTGTTCAGTTTTTGCTTCTATTTAATCCTCAGGGCATTGTCATGAGTTTCAAAAATGTATCCTTCACAATTTTACCTCTTTAATCAGCACATCGGATTAAATATTTCAGTCTTCCTGACTACATCCACCTAGCTGAAAGAAGATATCACATCCCAGGAATCTAAAGATACCCACTTGTTCTATTATTTTATTTTCCAAAACAAGTTTACATGTAAAAGGCTGGAGACCTTGGAACGCAATCGATTTAGTTTTGCTTGTTGATTGTAAATTATACAACATCATAATTTGGTGTAATTCATGTAAGCAAGCATGGTTTTGCTGTCAGCAACCAGAACTTGGTCATCAGTAAATAAGAGTTTTAATAATTATTTTTCCTTCAATATTATTATTTAGCATTGTAATTTTCAAACCAAAATGTAAATTCAGAAATGGGAATTTGATTCTGCATGCTTAAAAGTAGTACCTGTGTACATTTTCTTTACCTCTTGACAATTAACAATGCTTCATTTTGAACATTTTGTAATTCTTCTAAAATGGTTTATTTCACAAGGAAATTAAATAAATGTTCATCTTCTGATTTTGTTCCACCGAACATGTAGATGAGATAAGGATAGGGGATCTGCTCCCCCCTTTTCCACCAAATCTTTATTGAAAAGTTAAGAATTTTCATGAATTTGCTACATTTGGTACAATGACATCTAAAGAAGAGTAGGATGTAGGGATTGCGGTGACATTGGAAAATAGGAGAATGGATAATGAATGAAGAGAACACACAGAGGTAGAGAAGTATTAAGAGATGATGGAAGTGGAGAGAGCAAGATGAAGAGGACACAAGACACCAAGATAAAGTGGGATTAGGAGAAGTTTAATGTTTTAATAATAATTACTACTAATTTTATTTCTTCATATTACCTTTATATTACAAGTCTTGGAGCATTATCATGCATCAGTATAAGAATCAGATTATTCGGGATTGTTAAAGAAACACTCAAGCTTACTTTCTGTAAAAAAATATAATACTGACATTTCAGAATATAAGACATGAACATAGACAACATTCAGCACCTTTCTCAACTGTCTCACACTCGCGCGTGCCTAGCAGCAACCATTTCAACTGTTTTGTGTCGACGCGCGCGCTTTCTACTTCATCGTGCGGGAAACCCAAAAAACCACGATCAGATTCCCACATACGGCCATCCTGGATATCAAAGGACTGCTTTTTTGTGGCTCCCAGACAGCAGAAAACTGATGATGATGGCTAAGCCATCGAAAGCTGCTATTTGTGAAATAAATACTATTGTTGACAATGACAACGCCTTCAATCATTTCAATTATGTAAATGTCAACTACACCTCACCACTGAATCAATAATCGAGTGGAAGTCACTGCAACAACACTGCTTCATACCCATGCTTGCTGGCATCAGTGTGTAGTTCTTTTCCAGCGTCTCAAACGCTTGATTGTATATGATCAAAACTGGATTTTCTTGAAGTAGCATCTTCAAATCTGCTAACGCCTTTCTTTGTTCTTAACCAAAGTGAAATTTCGCTTTGTCCTTTAATTGATTGATTGATTTTTTCGTGTTTCCGGGCGCGTCAACTGCTTTTGCCATTAGTCCCATTATTGTAGCGCATGTTTTTTCTCTGGAGATGGCGGTGATCTTACCCCGCTGGATAGCGAGATCTGGCGCCGACCTACCGTCGGCTAGTGGGGTTTACCCGTAACCAGGACTCTCCCACCAACGGGGCACCGCCCCAGCCGGGACAAGCTCTAAGCTCCCGTCAGATCTCCCTGAATACGTGGTAGTGTAGTGCATGTTAGTGTAAGTGTGTGTGTAAGAGAAGAGGAAGGACAGATCGCGCGCGGTCCGTGGCCCGTTCGGTAGGGTACTGCTCCGGCATTCGCCTGGTGTTGATCGGAGAAACCAGGGAAAACTACCGATCAGAGCAGCCGGCCGCTAGAATTTTCCTCTAGACAGCGACTGAATTCGACCTAGTTGAAAAGCTAGAGTCGAAAATCCTGCCGCCGCACATTGGGATAAAATGGACTAAATCTTGGACAAAAGTCGAAAAATAAGTTGTAACATATCACAAATTAACATGAATATAAGTATTCTAATATAATCAAAGCATGGCTATTATTATTCAAGTTGGTTGTCCTTCTTTTACGTACAAGGTACTGAAAGTTGGCACTTCTGTAAGCAAGTAGTAAGGCGCGAGTGCCTTTCGCCTGATAGTACAGAATATTTAGTTTCTTGTAGCAGTATTTCGGAGTTGGAATCGTAGTCGAAGTATGGATTCTCACAGTGAAAGTATGTTTTATTTCTTTTAATAAGAAAAGTAGATGTAGTTATTCACAACGCGGAATATTCGTGCCTTAAACATATCCTGTAAGTTTTCATATTTTTGGTTATGTTCATGTTTACATTGACTTATAACTAATATGCTGCTGTTTGCTGCGCTGAATCTATTTCTAAAGTGTCATTCAACTAATGGAGATAATGTTTGACAATTTTAGCTGCCGCTACCTGCCACCTTATATGGAATTTGCGTCTTTTCAGATGTGTGTCGTATCAATCGAAAAGACCTACTCATTGTGTGGCATTCACCGGAGATAAAAAAAGAGGCAAGAATGTGCAGTTCTCGATTATATTGTGAGAATGATTATATTATGGTATAATGTCAGATCTTTTAAAGTATTTGAAGATAAAAACAAAAGATTTTTGCCACAAACTTAATAGATGATGGCAGGAAGGTCACTGAACTCTAAAGACGTTCTTATCAAAAACTTCTCAATGGCTTTCTGGGGATTTCGTGAGCCCACAGAGCAAATCGACTGAATCACATGAATGCAAATCTTGAACATGGCGACCTGTTCGTTCCTACGATGAGAAATCTGAGAGGTCCAAACGAAGAGTCACCGCAAAATTGTCTTTCGAAAACGACCATCAGGCAGATTTAATGGTGAAAGCTGCAAGCATGTCAGCTCGAGCTGCGGGGAAGAGAGATACAGTTGTTGTTCTGGATCAAGTCACTGAAACTCCAATCAGACCATCTAGAATTTAAGAAAAACACTATTATGCAATTTCCAAAACAAGAATCTACCAGTTGCATAATCCGAAGAGGAGGCATTATGCTATTTGCGAGATAGCAATTTGAGCATGCTACAGTATATAAACACGACCCACAATGCAAATATTTTTCCATCATACGAAAAAGTGAAAAGAGCGAAAGCAACATGCAGACCTTTAGACTTACATGTCACAGATAGTGTAGCTAGAGTCCCCTTACAGTCCCTGTTAAATCATACAGCAAGGAGAATAGTTATTCTCCAAGATGATGTGATTATTCACCAAACAATGTTAACTGATACAACAGTATGTAATGCACAACTAATTTGCAGTTACGGCTTTGATGGGAGCTCCGAACAAAGTCTCCATAGGCAAATTTGGTCTTTACTTTCTGAGTCCTTGGAATCGACGGTATTTGCCACAACAGTCATACCCTTGCGCTTGGTAAGTCCAAATAGCATTCTATGGAACAATCAGACACCTCAGTCAGTCAGGTTCTGCAGAGCAATAAAATTGAAATATACAAAGGAAACCAGAAACCATGTTCTCCAGGAAAATTTAAACATCGAGAAAGAAATTCACGAACTCAGCGAAGTGAAAATTGTGCTTAGCAATGGGCAGACTATAAAGGTTTCATTTGTTCTATATTAATTGATGGTAAAATTTTAAATATAACAGGAAACAAATCTAGTCAAACCTGCCCAATTTGTGGCGCAAAACCTATTCAAGTAAAGTATGTGACAAAATTTGACGCACCCAAATTTTTGCCTAAGTTTGGTACTTTACAATTTGGGGTATGTCCCCATCCCTCTTTGGATTAAGCTTTTTGAATGTATTCTGCACATAGCTTATAGAATAGATTTAAAATTATGGCAAGTCAGAGGTGATGTAAATAAATGTTTGTTGCTAAGACGAAAAAAAGCAATTCAAAAATTGTTTTGGGAAAAAAGGCATCTTCATGTGGATAAGGTGAAAGATAATGGTTGCGGTTCGTATAATGACGAAAATACTGCACGACGCGCTTTCTTGGAGCCTGCAGTTTTTTCACGAATAACTGGTGTTAATGAAGACCTAATTCAGAAATTTAGAATTATCCTGATAGCCATGTCATGTCAATAAAGCATTGACCCTGAATTATTTGGCAAATATTGTAAGGAGACTTCTAAAGTATACATAAAACTCTTATGATTGGTTTCCAATGCCTGTAAGTGTTAATGAAATTATTGCTCATAGAAAACACATGCTTCAGCATAGTATTTTGCAACTTGGATGCCTGGGAGAAGAAGCTTCAAAACCCAGAAATATACTATATGAAAAGGAAAGAGAGAGTCACGCTAGGAAAAACAGCAGAATTCACAACATAACAGACGTGTTCAACACAGCTTTAGAAATATCGGATGCCATCATTTCGACTGTCAGCCTCCAGAAAAGAGTTCAAAATAATAAGAAAAATGAATTTCAACTTGAAGTAATTAAAATGCTTATTTACCCTGCACCAGAATCAAGTTCACAGGAAGCAACTGAGTGAATGTCTTATCTTGTTGAAGTATCGGATAAGGATGCTATGGAATAGATTCTTTCCAGTAATCAGAGTGAACATGACTTAATATTAATAATAGGAATAATGTTCATTATTTCACAACAATAAGAACTCTTATTAAATGAAAATATAGATGAATAATTTCATTATAAAAGTTTTCATGTGAATTTTTAATTCCTTCCTTTTCCTATCTAAAGACAGTACGTATATATGAACCGCCATCTTGAAATTATGCAAAAGATAATATGGTAAATGTATTATATTATTTAGGTTTATATATGCACCAAATGTCAGGCGATTTGCTCTTCAGATAACCGAGTTATGACTTTTGGCCAAGGACAGCGCTTTCATCCCATAGTGCGCCGTTAGGACTCGAACCTAGGACCTCTCCGTCAGAGGCGCTGCAGTGACATCAGTTGATGCACTGAGCTACCGCTCAGTGCATCAACTGATGTCACGGTGCTTTGTCCTTTAACAAATCACTAAGTATCTTAGTATAATCAGGCACGAATTTTCTGAAATATCCAGTTAGTCCCAGGAAACTTTGAACATTGCTGTAGACTTCGGTTCTGAATGATGTTTAACGGCAGCAATCTTCTTAGATGAGGGGAAAACTTTTCCATTTTCAACCCTATGTCCTAAGAACTCAATCCTTTTCGTTAAAAACTGACACTTCTCGAACTTCACTTCCAGTCCATTTTCTTCAGTAACGCCCAGAACAAGTTGAAGTCGATGTAAAGCCTCTTTTTCGTTGCATCCAGGGATCACCAAATCATCTATGTATACAAAAACGACGTTATCTTGAATGAGTTTCCAAAATACACTATTAATAAATCTTTGAAACATCACGGGAAAGTTGCAAAGACTAAATGGAACCTTCGAAATTTGAAAATGTCCTGCGAGCGTCACAAAAGCTGTATACTTCCTACTTAATTGGTGAATGCTGACATGGAAGAAACCATTCTTGAGATCTAAAGTGCTGAACAATCGGACACCACAAACCTTTGAAACTTCTTCACTTGAGACCGTATTCAGAAGAGCCTGAGTCTTCAACCCTTCAATGACTATTTCTTTCTTCGAATTCTTCTGAACTGGAGCACCAACGAGAGCAACAGATTTCCGAACTTCTCTATCATTCTTCACCGAACTCTGGGAAGCAATATGTCCAAATTCGTTGCAGCGAAAACACTTAGGTCCTTGATCTTTAAATTTACAATCAGCCGACTTATGACCATCTTTACTTCCACAGTTATGGCATCCATGTCCTTTTGAGTTCTTATCAAATGAACACTTCTTCTCTTTTCTACTTTTGTCTTTCGTGTCAGATCGATTGTGATTTTTCGATTGATGTCCTTGAACAACTCGCTCATGTGCCATTTTCATAATTAGGAAGCTTTTCCTTGAATTCTTTCATACCAGAAGCTCCATACAAAATCCTCCACACAAAACGTCCTCTTCATGAAACTGTTCTCTTCTTTTCCAGTCCCAGGGATCTCTTTCGTTGTTTCGTTGTTAAAAAAACACTCAAGCTTTCTTTTAAAAAAATATATTACTGACAAAATTTCAGAATACAATACAAGAACATGGTCAACATTCACGAACTTCTATTACGACTGTTTCACACTTGCGCGTACCTGGCAGCAACCCTTTCAACTGTTTTGTGTTGACGCGAGCGCTCTGTACTTCCTCGTGCGGCAAACCCAAAAAGCCACGATCATATTTTCACATAAGTAAACATTCATTATTTTTCCCCTACAGTTTTCACATTTTTATACAATTTTATATAGTCTAGTATTTACAATTATTTACATTTCATGTGGTTGATAGAAATTATAATCTAAAACTAAATTGCATATTCTAAAGAAATAAAATAACTTATTCTGAAGTAAAGAATATATAATTATTGTAACATTGCTCTCTCTCCTATGTTAATTCCTTTAATTTATAGGACAAGTTTCAATTAAGTAATTTTTAGTGCTTTTTTGAGTTTATTTGCTTAACTTCTTAATATGGTTGGAGTTTATTGAAAGTGATGCGCATTCCGATAAGGATCCTTCTTGAAGGAGGATTTTGTATAGTACATCCTGTGATAGTTTTCTTTTCCTCTTGTATTGATGTATATATTTATTTTGAATAAGGTGATAGTTATTGTTTTTCATGAACATAATTACCCTATATGCATAAATTGCAACAACAGTCCTTATTTTGTTTTTTTAATAAAAATTTCTACAAGATTGGTTTGGATGTAGTTGAAATATGCATCTAAGAGCTCGTTTCTCCATTATCATAACCCTGTTCTTGTTTTTTATGTGCTTGCTCCCCATATTTCTAGACCATATTTAATGTGAGGGCATAAAATGCCGTAATATGTAGCACTGAGAATTTTTACTGTTATAAACTTTTAGAGATTTCGCAATAAGTAAATGTTAGAATTAATTTTTTGGGAAACGACAAAATGTGTTCATTATATGTTAGATTTTGGTCAATTGGCATTCCAAGAAATTAGTGGCTTTGCATTTGGTGTACACTTTGGTTGTTTATATCAATATTTATGTTGTAACTTTGGTTTTGCTTATGGTGACTAAATAATATCATATATGTTTTGATTATGCTTAAGTTTAGATTATTGTGTCTTAGATTTTATAGCGTCATAGACTTGACTCCCTGCTCCTGAGTTGCAAGGTATGGAGATGAGGGAGCCAAATATAGGCTCGCGAACAAAGGTCACCCCTCACGGAAATCCCAGAGGGCAGGGGGCTGGTTCGTAGACGCCGGGCACAAAATGCGGCGTCGGAGGCACTCGCTTCAAGACGAGTGTGTGTGTGTGTGTGTGGGGGGTAGATGACGTAGGTCATGTGACTCGGGCCTATATTAAGGTGCGTCGCAGGACCCTTGGGGGGTAACGATTCTGGTTTCCTCGCGGCCAACACCGCAAAACTTGTCTGGCCAAGTCTGGCTCGGAAGTGCTGAAGGCACGAGCAGGTGTTCGAGGTTCGGACATGGTGAAGTATGCCTTTTACTTCAGGGCAGATGGTCTGCCGAGGCACATGAGGTGCCCAGTTGCGAATCGGCCGAGTTGTCTACTCGCAGGCGCGGCCGCAAGGCGCGTGTTGGGGGAGGAGGGCTGCGGCAGGTAGCCCCGACAAACGCCTTAGAGTGAGGTTTTAGTTACTGTATATAGTTTTTTGTAAATACCCACTCGTGTCTGTTTCTTTGTAGCGTAGTTCCCTACCCACGACGTTACAATATCCAGAGATTTGATTACATTTTATGTCATATTTTATTTTAATGCTATTACGTCTTTGTTATCATACTACCGATTAATGTTGTGTCATCTGCATATGAGATCAGTTTATTTTTTGATGATGGAATGGCATTCATGTTTAGGAAACCCACTAACCGACGGTAAGTCGGCGCCGGATCTCGCTATCCATCTGGGGAAGACCACCGCCATCTCTCGAGAAACAAACATACACTACACTAACGGGAATAACGGTGAAAGCAGGTGACGCGCCCGGAAACACGAAAAAACCAACCAATCAATTTTTCCAAAACAAAATATCTGGTGGTAGGAGAAAATGCTGGCTGCAGCATACCAATAAATGGAGAGCAGATAGAAGCATGTGAGAATTTAAATATTTAGGAGGAATCATCAGTAAAGAAGGAGACTCCTAAAAAGACACTATCTCAAAGATCACACAAGGGAGACCAGTCACCCGAAAGTTAAACTCTCTACTTTGGGGAAATGAAATATCCAGATCAACTAAGAAAAGGCTGTTTGAAACCATCGTACAAAATGTAGTGCTGTATGGATCAGAAACGTGGGAAATAATAGAACGAGAAAAAGACAAATTAAAAAGCCTGCAAATGGATTCCATGAGAAGTTGTAGAGTGTCTAAAATGGACCATGTAAGAAATGATGAAATTTTGAAAAGAATGCAAGTACAGAAATCGATTTTAGAGGAAATGACACACGAAGATTAAAATGGTTTGGTCACGTGAAAAGGCTCGGTTATGAGAGATGGCCCAGAAAAATTTCTGAGTGGCCCCCCTTAGATAGAAGAAAAAGAGGTAGACCCAGAGAAGAATGGCAAAACCAGTTATGAAGGACATGCAGAAAAGAGGCCTTGAAGAAGACGATTGGAATGATAGAGAGGCATGGAGATTGGGATGCGAGAGACGGCCGCAGGAGCTGCAGACAACTCACAAGAAGAAGAAGAAGAAGCTCATATTTAACAACAACAACAACAACAACAATAATAATAATAATAATAATAATAATAATAATAATAATAATAATAATAATGCCTTTATTAATATGGCGAGGCTCGGGCCATCAGGCCCGTTCTTCCGCCTAACCACATGCCAGGTATATACAAAGAGTGAAAAAATGTAATATTATATACAAATGTAAAAAAATATATTTAAGTTGTAAAGTAGTTGGTAGAAACCAAAAATAAGTTAAAAGAAACTTTTAAAAACATAAATGAAATATTAAAATAGAAAAATTTTGTTGAAGAATTATTAATTCATAGACCGAAGTTAAAAACAATTTGAATTGAATAATATGTATTAACTAATTAATAACAGGTCTGGTTTCGTTTCCGCTATAATATTTGAAATTTCAGAGTAATGCTGCTTAAGTGACTGTGCATTTACGTGGAAAACAGACAAACCACGAGGAAACCGAGACAAAGAGCTTTGCAAATCTTGAAGGGTTGCAGGGCTAGTTGGAGCGGGTCTGGGGCTTTCCGAGGGACCGGGGGAGCATTAAGCACAGTATAGAATTCTTGTGACGCGTGTACGGAGGGAAAGTCAGTGTCGTACTTTGTTGCCACATTTATAGAGATATTCGCGGTGAAAAAAAATCAAGTGGTATTGTGCAGAAAGGAATCGGAACTAATTAAGTTAGCTTATGATCACACTTTGAACACTAATTACTTAGAATTAGTCTAATTAATCTAAGTTTTTTACAACTAATTAATAATCTAGCGGGATAATAGTTACTATAATTATACAAGTAAGGACAGTATTAATACAAAATAATATAATTCAAATAAAGCAATATAAAAATAATTCTAATGTTAGTAATAATAATTTAGAAGAAGTGTTAATAATAATTATTATAATAATGTTAGTAGTAATAATAATATTAATAGTAATAATAATAATATAAATAATAATAGTAATAATAATAATAATAATATAATAATAATAATTAATAATAAAAAAAAAAAATAAAAATAATAAAATTTAATATCACTAAAACAACAAAAGAAAAAATTTAAAAAAATTAATTAAAAATTTGTTTTTAAAAAGAAAGCTAGTACATAGAATTTTGCTCCTAATTTTCTATGCTATCCAGTTCTGCTGTAGTTCTGACGCGAACTTTGGTATTTCTTACTTTTACGATAATGACACCATCTGTTGTCCAAACGTTCTGTTGGCCGAATCGTTCCAGTCTTTTTTAGGACTTCCAACCGCATCCTCGTCAGATCCTCACGAATGGTGACACCAGTTCTCTTCAGATTTGTTTGTAAATTGAAGCATTTCCCATCGCTTCCTATAACTGGTAAATTGGACAATTATAGGACGAGTATCACCATTCGTTTTTTGGCCAACTCGATGGCTGCGATCAATATCACTTATATCTAACTGGACACCTATCTTTTTGTCCTCGCCATCACGCTCGGGTTCTCCGAAGATCCTTTAGCAGTTTCGGTGCCGGTACTGCTCGAGTTCGTCAATACGCTCTGCCAGTTGCAGTTTTAGATCATCGATCTCCTTGGTCTTTTGTACTAGTTTCTCTTCGAAACGAGAAACTAACGCCTCTTATTTCCTATCCATTGCTTCGGAGACAACCTGCGAAATTTTGCTCATGTAAGCATCCGAAGTCAAGATGCTTTCAATCAGCGAAGCAGAGACAGCGTCGTTAGCTTTAGCGTTGCGTGTGGCCATGTTACACACTAATAGAAAAAAAAACTTATTTAACACAAGAAATAACTATTTAAAACAAGAAAAAACTAAGAATATTAACGATATATTAAAAATATAGCGTTTAAATCTTAACTTATATCAGGCAGACACTGGCGTTGTGTGCGTCGCTATTCCCAAACGGTCCTACGGCTGAATAAAACTACCTGCTGCGCCCCTCACTCAAACTACCTGCGATGATTCTCGGAGCGCTGAAGAAATACGTCCTCACAGCTCGGAGACCATGGCACGAATGAATATATTTGGATCTCAGATCACTGGATTTAAGACTCCTAAAATGTTTCTGGCTTAAATGAGGCGGGTTTCACATTCCTTTCCATAAAAACCTTGTTTCTCTATTGTTGTTCCCAAGTACTTTATGCCCTCTGCTGTTATTATTTCTCCGGTTTCCATAGTCAATTCGTCATGTGTATTGCCCAGTGTTCAGAATACTATTTTGTCTAGGTTGAGTCTTGGTCCCCATTTCTCATAATCGTCTTTTATCTCCCTTGTCATATATTCAGTATCTTCCTGTTCTTGCGCCATCAGCCCCTGATCATCAGCATATTGTAGGGTATAGAGTGTCGTGTTATCATCAAGTTGTATTACCATCCCAGCACATTTTCTTTTCCATACTTGCAGCACTGCATAAACATATATTTTAAAGAGGGTAGGTGACAAAAAACATCCTTGCCATAGCCCTCTTGATATAGGAAATGTGTGAGTCATCTGTTATCCAACTTTCACATTTCCCTTTTGAACTATATACAATTCCGTCACCGCTTTTGTTAAGATTTTATTTACATTATTCATTACACTTCTGGGCGAAAATAATTTTCATGGAACAAAACTGTTCAAGGAAAGGAACCTTAGAGATCTTTATGTTATTTTTACGCGGATTATGTAAATCAGTACCCAGAAAGCTAAAGAATGAACATAAATGCGGCCAATGTTAAAATGTAGAGAGATTTGTTGGGACAACTACATAATTTCGCATTAAGGAGGTCTATATCTAGAAAGCATTCAGCTTTAAGTATTAAAATTTTCTTTCAGGAGTACGACAACGTACACAGGTTATCAAGCTAAAAATGAAATGTATAGTCGATTAGCAACTGGAACAATTGATGTGCAACAATTTTTTAAACTTTTTTTTCTCTATTTTGGGCAAATTTACAAGTAAATTAGTTTCCTTTCTTGTGTATTTAGTAAATAAATTAGTATTTCTTGCTACTGCTTACACAGTATAGAGAAAGTATTGTAATCCTGCGGGAAGCTAGCGTTTCTACAACAGCACATACTTTCTTGCAATATTTTGCAGCACATGGTATAGATAAGAATAATTTCACTTATAAATTACCGGGAGTGGTGGCTCTGTGCATCAACTAATGTCACTGCAGTGCCTCTGACCGGAAGGTCTTAGGTTCGAGTCCCGACGGCGCACACTGGTTGAATCGGGCCTAAAACGTGGTCATAGTTACAAATGCCAGTGGAATTGCGTAAAAATTGATGTCAATGGGTTTTTGAGGCCGCTGAATTTGAATATCATGAAATGAAATTTCAAAATTCAAAATGGCGGGTTCGAAATGGCTAACTGACTCATGAAAATGAATCCAATATGTGTAAAAAGATTGTTAGAATGGTTCTCGCGGTCGCTAAAGTACAATAATAAAATTAGTAAAATTCAATTGAAGTAAAAAGTAAAAATTAAAAAATTAAAATTAATTAAAGAAGGAATTGTAAGTAAAAATATGGTTTTACGTAAAGTTCTGTTTTCGAAGTTGCTGAATACAAATATTGCAACGAAATTCAAAACCGCTGCTTTAAAAAGATATATCGGATTTAGAGGGTAATAATTTTTTTTAGGGGGAAATGTGATTTAAGAGAGTTTTTGACTTCCTTGGTTCATTGATTTACTTAACGTATAAAAAGTGAACAATCATTATGATCGTAAAGTAGCATCTGCGCACCTTTTACTGTGCTCTGGAATCTATACACTCTTCCTTGTCCTACACTATTTTTTTAAATTGAATTATGAAAAAAGGGAGCTTTTGATAACATTTGATATATTAACTGATCATATTAATTCTACTAATGTTCTCTTCTTTGAAAAGTAAAACCTACAATGTGTCATTCACACTATAACTTCATTGCGTTACAGACACTATTATGGCAATTTATGATTTCACGTCTTATCCTAAATACACCGTTATTAACGGAATATCTTGCTCAAAATCGTGGTGATTTTAGAATATCTGTGCAAATCCTAACTATCGTTGGGCATTATCTCTTCATTCTTTTGACATAAAGGAAAAGAGGCAGTGAAAAGAGACACATAACGTAGGAAGTGGATTTACTAACGACTGAAGACTCCTGGGAGATCCAAACTGAGCATGAAGATCATGACACCGGAAAACAAAGATCACTTCGATGCGTCACTGCAAGTCAGATGCTCAAGAAAGGAAATCTTAAAAAACATGTCATTCAAGGTCAAAAGGGCCATCGGAAATGCAGTGACACACATTTCCTTGTATCACGTGGCGAACAATTATTTACAAAAAATTATTAGAGGTAACTATACTCACAAATACGATAATGTATATGAAATGCCCGTAAAGTACATATTGACGATATAAGAAATATTTCAAAAAATATTTTTGTTTAATTTAAAAAACAACAATAAAAGAATATATCACAATGGTATTTATGTCATGTTATTAAGTCCGTTTGGAACTATCCGTTTGAAAATTTTAAATCCAAAATCTGGAGCCCTTTTTGAGAAAATTGCACTTGAGCGTTTTTGAAAATGCAAAATGCGGAATGCTAGATACATTTACAATAGTATAATTATATTATAAATCATATGTGTATATTTACGTGTTTCTCAATTGCCACCCATATGTCGGGAATCAACGCTGTACAGGCCTAATTTCGTCAGCACTTATTTATTGAAAAATATTACATGTTATTGAAAAAAATGGTCAACTGTAGTTTGAGATAACATCATTAAGCTCACTTTTACGCCCGTAGAACTCTTAATCTTGGTTTCTACGACAAGAAAATAAGAATCTTTCAAGTACACTAAAATCTTAAAGTGCTCGGTGGCTCGTATTAATATTGTTTAATTATTCCAAAAATTTGTTTCAGTAATTTTCTTATTAAAAGTAATTATCAGAAGAAGAAATCGAAAAAAATATACCGAAAAAATAAATCCCCGTGGCGTCGAAGACACTTCCGGGATATCTAGTGTTAAATCTTGCTATGTAGCATTGCAGTGCTATAAAATAGTGTGTGGCTATAAAATAAAGTGGCTATAAAATAAAAGTTGCAGACAAAAAAAAAATAATCCACAATAAACATGACTAACATTGTTACGCTACACAGGTTAGAATTCAGATATTATAATAAATAATTAGACACTTTTTCTTAAAAATATACTTAACTTATAGTCAAAAGTGTCTTCTATTCGCAAACACGAAAAGAATCCATAGAAAAATAATTTAAACACTTTTGTTAATTTAACAAAAGTACTCGACAAGAAGCAATGAATTCGCGTGTTTCGAGCTACGGTAACTTTACGAGACCGTAAGGACGACAAAAATGATTGAAATAACGTTTTGGAGCTAAAGTAGTGTGCTCCAATGCTTCCCAAACGAAATTTGATTGGTCAGAATTCCGGACGCGCACTTTGAATTTTGCCATTATGGCCAGGTTTTTGGCCCGATTCAACCAATGTGCGGCGGCAGGATTTTAGAAACTAGATTTTCAACTATTCAGTCGCTGTCTGGAAGGGAATTCTAGGGACCAGCTGCTCTGATCAGTAGTTTTCGGTGGTTTCCGTAGTCCAATCAACACCAGGCGCATGCCTGAGCAGTACCTTAACAAACAGACCTCGCGCGATCTTTCCTTCCTCTTTCTTGTCTTATTCTCACCCCTCACATACTTACAGTAACATACCCTACACTTGCAAAATATACAGCAGCACATACTTTCTCGCAATATTTTGCAGCACATCGTATAGACAAGATTAATTTCACTTATAAATTACCGGGAGTGGTAGCTCAGTGCATCAACTGATGTCACTGCAGCGCCTCTGACCGGGAGGTCCTAGGTTCGAGTCTTGACGGCGGCAGGATATTCGACACTAACTTTTGAGCTAGGTCGAATTCAGTCGCTGTCTGGAGGAGAATTCTAGCGGCCGGCTGCTCTGATCGTAGTTTTCCGTGCTTTCTCCGATCAACACCATGCGAATGCCGGAGCAGTACCCTACCAAACGGGCCACGGACCGCGCGCGATCTGTCCTTCCTCTTCCTTGTCCTATCCTCTCCTCGTTACACACACACACACACACACACCCAACAGCATGCACTACACTACCACATATTCCGGGAGACCGGTCGGGGGCTTAGAGCTTGTCCCGGCTTGGGCGGTGCCCCGCTGGTGGGAGATCCTGGTTAGGGGGAAACCCCACTAGCCGACGCTAGGTCGGCGCTGGATCTCACCATCCAGCGGGGGAAGATCACCGCCATCTCCCGAGAAAAACATGCACTACACTAATGGGACTAATGATCAAAGCTGTTGACGCGCCCGGAAACACGAAAAATCAATCAATCACCACACACACCGGGGGACCGGTTGGAGACTTAGAACTTGATCCGGCTGGGGCGGTGCCCCGCTGGTGGGAGATACCCGGTGGGAAAATGTCGTTAGTCGAGGGTAGGTCGGCGCTGGATCTCGCCATTCAGTGAGCGAAGATCATCGTAACCTACCGATGAAAAACATGTACTACACTTACAAGATTAATGACTTCAGAAGTTGACGTGCCCGGAATCACTAACAATCAATCACTTATAAATACACTTATAAATTGAACATCCAGAACTAAAGGCCATTCATTACGTACATCGCATTATGAATGCATTCGAAAGTAGTATACCAGTACCTTATTTATATCTGTTTATATATTCTCTCTGACTTCAATGAAGTTGAATATACCATTTTATTGAACCTAGAGACATTGTAATAAAGTAGAGACATTGTAATAAAGTTAAGAAAATAAAGCCTAATCTTATCTCTATGTCACCAATAATAAATATCTCGGAGTACCTTCTCAAACATTGAATGGCAAAGCCGCATACGAAGGTAATATACAATCATCATAATGAAAGTTCGTACAAAATTATGGTACTCAATTTTTAGCCCAAATCCATGTTTTGTGGGTCCTTGATGCCGAAAAATCGATTTCAGGCAAAACGTCTGTCTGTCCGCCTGCCGTCAACGAGGATTTTCTCGTAAATTGATATTCCCAGATCGACCTGAATTAAATTGAGGCTTTGAGCGATTTAAATGAATATTTTGATTTTTGAGGGTGCCTAACATAACGGCTCAAAAACTGTTTCAAAATTTTCTCAAAAATTGCTCCAAATATTATCATTAATTGTTTTCCTTGAATAGCGTAAAGGTGCTCCAAATATTATCATTAATTTTTTCCTTGGATAGCGTAAAGGATGCTTAAGAAAAGGTCCCAATTTTTTTTTTTTGGGCGTCCTCCTAAACTACAATATCAAAGATATAATTTTTTCCTTAATAAAATATATTTATTAAAGACAGATCTTCAGGTATGTTAATGTTCAATTTTTTGAAAATATGAGTAGTTTGCGTGCAATTTTGCGCGAAATATAGGCAATTAACATTTTTTAAACAATTTTTTTTCTAAAAATCTGTTCCAAATTGTTTTCTTTAAAGTTTCTCCTTATAGATCTCTCCTTATATCTCCACCTACTATTGATCGAAGAAACCACGGTAAACTATTGGTCAGAGCAGATTAAATGTAAAAAAGGGAGAGTAAAAATATGGTGCTGGTCTCATTTTTGGCTACCCGTCCATTTTTTTCTCCGAAAGTTTGCAAAAAGTTAATGATTCAAAAATAGAGTGGTATTACAGAATGACACAGACTTTTAGGTACTACTTAGTTTTCTAATTTCTTTGGTGTGGGTAGCTTTTCGGACTTGCCACATTCTTTTGCCAGCTGCCATCTACCGCTGCCCAAAATGCATTTTTTGTGAAGTTTTCTCAATTTCTTAGGTTCCCTAATGGTATATTGTAAATATTACTTTGAGAATATTAAAGAATATTACGAGTAAAATCTCGTCCTATAAGGAAATTTTCATTGAAAAATCTAGAATAGTTATTAAGAAAAATCGTTTAATCTCAAGTGTAAATGCGAAATTTGAAGCTCTTTTTCACAGGAGTCTTTTGATTTGTTGTTAGTGATTCCGGTGCGTCAACAGCTTAGGTTATTAGTCCCGTAAGTGTGGTGTATGTTTTTTACTCGGGAGATGGCAGTGATCTTCCCCTGCTGGATGGCGAGATTCGGCGCCGACATACCGCCGGCTAGCAGGGTTTCCCCCTAACCAGGACTCTCTCACTAGCGGGGCACCGCCCCAGCCGGGACAAGCTCTAAGCTCCCGACCGAGGTTCCGGAGTATGTGGTAGTGTAGTGCATGTAAGTGTAAGTGTGAGCGTGTAAGGGGAGATAATAGCACAAGGAAGAGAGAATGATCGCGCGCGATCCGTCCCGCTCCGGCATTCGCCTGGTGTTGATCGGAGACTACGGAAAACTACCGATCAGAGCTGCCGGCCGCTAGAATTTTCCTTCAGACAGCGACTGAATTCGACCTAGCTGAAAAGCTAGTAGGTTCCCACTAGCTCGAACCTAGAACCACTCGGTCAGAGGCTGCAGTGATGCAGAGCACCCAGGTTGATGCACTGAGCTACCGCTCCCGGTAGGAAAACGAAAAACTATAAGAAGTTATTTGAAACACATGCATTTACAAATGCAATAATGTATACAATTCGCTGGAAATGTGCGTGTTAAAGAGGTGAGAGATATTTCAAAACCATTACATGTAATTTTTGTAAAAACAGAATATAGCAAAATGTTTTTTAAGGTTGCTTTGCAACTGCTCGGTCATGTAGCGACCACTATAACCTTTGAACTTGGGGTAACGGTGTAGTAACAATACTAACACCATACATAAATATCCATGCCGTCTCCAATAAAGAGAGCAGGATTTTCATTTAAACATTTTGATCTTCTAGAGATGATAGTGAATTCCGATTTAGCTCTTGAAAGGGAGAAACCAAAAAAACTTGCCCATGTTTGAATTTTGTTCACATTTTCTTGGATTATTTTAGTTTGTTATGCGGGGATCTTTACCGCAGCATACAATGGTCACGAAAATGTGCATAAAACCAGTTGCTAAATTAAGAGAAAAAATCCTCTAACACGTGGTGTAGTCAGAATTCCTGTTTTGTGGGTCCTTGATGCCGAAAAACCAATTGGAAGCAAAACGTCCGTCTGTCCGTCCGTCTGTCCGTGTGTCCATCAGTCTGTGAACACTACTAGCTAAAAAGTTTGATTTATTTCCGCCGTCTTCCTCCAATTACAAAAGTAGAATAGGGATTTTTCCTTCATATGAAATTTGTTGCTCGTAATCAGTTCTTTTAACAAGGTCATGTAGATTTTTGAACGTTTTTGTAGTTTTCGTGCAATAGGGCGTGCAATAATTGCAATATTAAACTACAGGTGCTACAGAATGGCACAGAATTTCTCGCAGACGAATGGCAAGGTCTTCCTCCATTCTCTGGCCAACTGCCATTTATCGTCACCGAAAGTACATTTTCTTGACGTTTTCTTAACCTTTTGAGTAACTGAATAGAAGAGATAAAAATTAAAGAAGAGAAAAATCTCGTCCAAAATAGAAATGTACATTGAAAATTTTGAAGCCGTTTTTAAGAAAATGGTGATTAAGCATTACTGTAAGTACAAAATTTGGAGCTGTTCTTCACAGAAATCTATTGAGTTTTCGAAAAATCGAATCAAAATTTGGAGCTGTTCTTCACACGAATCTATTGAGTTTTGACGTTCTTTGAAGCACTTCCACTCAGAAATGTAATTATGTATACAAACCGATGGAAATGTGTATATTAACGGCGTGAGAAATAAAAAAATTAATTGTGATTTTTAAAAAACAAAAGAATACAATTAATTTACGTCATAATAAACAGTGCAATTAGCACTATCTATTGGAGAAACGTGAAGAAAAAATTTGGAGCCATTTTAAAAAAAAAAATGGCGTTTAAGGTAAGTCTGAAAATTCATAGGGTTCATTGGGCCCTAACCCTTCAAAAAATGTAAAGAAAAAATTTGGAGCCGCTTATGAGATAATAATGTTTTTGTAATTTTTTAAAATTTCATATATTGAACGCTCTATTGCACAAAAACTACTAAAATTTTCAAAAAAGTCTACATGACCTCAATGAAAGAACTATTTATCGGTTACAAATTTAATATGATTGAAAAATCTGTGTTCAATTTTAAAATTGTAGGAAGACCTCCCCAAAAATTCAAACTTTTGCAATTTTCGAAAATTCAGAGTGAATCGTGAAAATGGGACCTACGCCACCTTTGTAAGTGTATTTTACTCTATTCTTACAAGAAATTGAGAGAAAATATTTGAAACCGTTTTTGAGAAAATTTTGAAAATATTCGGGGTTTTATGTAAAGTACCGCCAAATTTTAAAGAATGTTTTTCAAAATTTCAAAGCTTTAACTAGAGCCAGATGAACAGGGGTTGCATAATACTTTACGAAAGGATGATTCATAGTTATTATTGCTATAATTGTTGGCGAATGAAACTGCCAAATCATTGCAGATGTCTTGAGAGCCACTATATTTTATTTCATTTTCATCTTCTAATGTTGGAGGTAAACTAGTTGAAGGTCTTGGACTTTGTTGGTGTTGGAGGTTGCTAGTTGAAAGTTGATTAGCCACTAATTGATTTTATTTTATGCCACATTGTTGCGGACGGAGTTTGACCCGTAATAGGTGTAAACTTTTTAAAAGATTGTAGCATAGCATTTGTAAGAGTTAAGCGGGCTTTAGCTCTAGCCTTTTTATATAATATGCTCAGTTTTATCGATTTAAATTTCTTATATTTTCTAAACGCTTTCTTTTTTCTTTGATGGCTAACGTGCAATTTTCATTCCACCATGTGACCTGGCGGTTCCGGATAATCCCCGAAGATTAGGGATTGCCGATTAGGCAGCTGATTTAATTAAATCTGTAAAGGCCTGGATGATATGGTTAGTCTGATCTGGTGGCCACTCATTTATATCAGGAAGTTTATTGATGGTATTATCTATAGATGATTGAAATAAGGTCCAGTTTGCTTTGGTACTAATCCACTTCTGGTAAGTGTGAGTAATCGAGAATGGGTGAAAATCAGAGAGGTGAATAAAGAAAGGGTAATGATCGCTGTCATAAAGATCATTACTAGATAACCAAAAAATACGAGTTTCAATGTCATTGAATGAAAATATGAAATCAATAACACTACCTTTTGCATATCTAGTCAAAAAATACGTATCATTGCCCGTATTATGACGAATAATATCATCAGTCTTGTCTATCCATTCCTCAATGATTCTACCTCTACGATCTGTACTAGAAGATCCCCACAGTACTGTGTGGCTAATAAAATTTCCCAGGATGATAAATGGTTTAGGGAGTTGCTTGACAATGTCATCAAGTTGAGTAATGTTAATATCTTGATTGTAAGGTACAAATAGAAACAGTGAAATTAATTGTATTACTAACATGGTTAAAAAAAATTAATTACGTTTGTAGAGGACCATTATGTAAGAAAAATTCTGGTTTAGTACTCGTATAAATTGCAACGCCTCCACTCGCAATGTTGGAATTCTATCTATTAGAAAATGCAAATTTGTATCTCATCAATGAGCCACAATTTTCAAATTTAAAGTTTGTTTCTTGAAAGCAGAATATTTTTGGTTTGAATTTGTTAATGAGAAGTTTGATGAAGGGTTTTCTTGCAAAAAAGGAAATTATAATTGCATTGTAAAACTCCATTGTAACTAGCTAAATTAGTTAATTTTGTATTATCTTAAGCAATAGCGGCAAGAAGGGAGAGGGTTGGATCAGTGCTCTTCTGAATCTTGTTCCTTCGCCTTAACTTTTTCATTCATATCTGCATCAAGTTTTTTGATAATTCTCAAGCATCTATTTTTCACACCACGGTTTGGTAAGGTTTGGTGAACAGCTTTTAACATTGTTGTTATTAAAGCTGCAAAATTATCTGTGAATTCTCTGGCAATTGTTGCAGTACAGTTATTACCCTGCGTTCTGTCAAAGAAAATTTGGAGTTGATGTGGATTTAGTGGGTAATGAACATTGGGAGATTCTAAGATAGTTTTAGTATTGGATCATGACTAATCGTCAACATTTTCAGAAGAGGTTTTTGCTTTTTTCTTAATTTTGGTGCGTAGTTTCTGTATTTTCATTAGATTTATCTTCAATGTCAGAGGTTTCCGAGTTAATGTCTGGGAGTTCATTCTCGCTATCTGATTGGTTGCTAATCCGTTCTGTATTCGAGCTTCCCTCTAATCTAATTCGGCGGTCTCTTTAATCTGATGGGGGTTGCAGGAAAGGTCAACGTCCATTTAGTTTTCTTTTGAGGCAACTTGGTTGCTCGCGGCTGGCCCAAGGGTAGGGATGGTGGGTACAGGGAGGAAACTATCAATCTTATGGAGAAAACGTGATTAGACACAACGATGTTCTTAACGTTGTACACTAGATCATTGCGATTTCCTTGCTGGATAGGTACACACATAGTCTGTTCGATATTTTTGAAGCAAGCTTAATATGGGAGGAGTTAGCTTTAGTTGATAACTTTTCAATGAATTCTACAATTGGCGCACTATTTGACGAGTCTATCATGGTAGCATTTTCTTTCTGGGAAAAGAGAGATTTCATAATAACTTTAGCGTAATTAATAGTAGTCTTACTGTTCTGGTCTCCTGAAGATTGATGAACTTGGGAGGGCTCCATGATGGTCCCGAAAAAACAGGTTTAAGTTATAATTCTTCTTGCATTAAATCACATTTTCCGAAAGATATTTTCCATCCCCCTTAAATTCAAACAGTAACACATACATACATATATTCCAAATCTTATTTTTATTTCAGATTTAAGTTTTTTTAAGTACATACTATATGTTAATTTGAAACATATTATTTTAATTATATATATATATATAATTACTACTATAATTAATTATAATATATATTAATTGGTATGTCACAATATACATATATATTGTGACATACCAATATGTGGGTTATTTTTATGGCATTAAAAGTGGCGGCGTGGCTAGTCAGATTTGAAAACGATTTGGGGATTGGTTGGAGAGAGCAACGAGTCTACTACTGCGGAAGTGTGTCCGATGTTTTGAGACAAAACAGTAGAAAAGGGAAGCCGAGGTCTGGAGGGCTGAGCAGTAATAAAAATACACATTCTATCATATGTCGTGACTCTGTGCGGGTTGCTCGCGGATAGATAATTTGTGTAATTGGAACTTGTAATTTTTCAAGAGATTGATGAACGTTGGACTCCGAATAATTTACTGTGTGTTAAAAGTATATCTTGTTATTTTTCGCGAGGGAGCTCTTCTTATTGTCGAACTGATAGAATTTCGAACGTTCCCGAGCAATTTGGACTTTAATTATTTTTACAACACGCGGAAATTAGAACTTAAGAAATATTCTGGATAAGTAATTAATTTGTGGAACGTTAAAACATTTCCGCCGTGTAATCGTAAAAAACTGGGTATTATTTTACAAGTTAAATCGAACTAGAACTACGAATATTTGAAGTAGTGCGAATAAGTGGCTCGGCAACGTTTGCGTGGAAGAACAGGAGAGAAGAACGCGGTACTTCGACTCTGGAATTCGCATCACCGGGGAGAAGAGAATATGGTCCTTCCAGGCGCCGTCGATCAAGAGCGCGCGAAGTATAGTGCAGGTTCGAACAAGATCATGACCAAAGGACCGTCTTTCTGTTGTAAATTTCCATTTAAAATTTTTACATTGCAATCAGCAATAAATCCTAAGTTTCTTTTTGAAAGAAAAAAGAAAAAAAAAATTTTCATTGGCCAATTCGAGCTAATAAGTAGCTAGATCAAATATTTGTTTTCAGATTCCTCGCCACTCTGTATGGATGGCAGATTGGGTAATCGGCTATCAATAGGTAATAGCGATTATTTCAGACGCAACCCATCGACCCAGCTAGCGGGACAATATTTAGTTTTCTTTAAAGCAATAATAGCTAAAAATATTATCGTAACCTTTTTCCTGGCGCCCATGTTAACATAAATTCGGAAACGGGTTAAGACAAAACGCCCGATAATTGTAAGGAGTTTGTGGGCATGTTTCAACATATATTGAAAATCATAATTATTCAGCTATAGGTAAAAAAAGCTCATACCTAGTATGTAAATCGCTAGCATCTTGCCAAAAAATTATGTAATATATCTTTCATTCAAAACCGTGAAAAACTTGTAAAATTTGAACAGGTAGAAATAAAAGTTTTAAGAAAGGTTGTAGTTGTATGAAGTGGATGAAAAAAATTGAATTCTTGCAATTTTTGGTAAAACAGGGATTTCGAAGAAAGTGATACCTGTAGAATTTCCTTAAGCTTCATTTACGCTATCTGAGGTCAAAATTTAATCAAACAATTGGTGCTGTTTTAGAGAAAAAAGGTTTTAAAAAATAAAAGTTATTTATTTTTTATGCAAAATTACGCCAAAACCACTCAAAATGTCGAAAAATTGTTCATGATCATATTTCAGAATTTGTCTTTGAAAAACAGATTTCATTCGGGAAAAATATTTATCTTCAATATTTTAGTTGTAGGAAGAAGCCAACAAAAATTGCAAGTTTTGCAATTTTGAAAAACTCAGGGAAACGAAAATGATACCATCATCGTTCTCTTTACTTTATCCAGCTTTCATTTTGCCGCTAGCATGTTTTGCTGTCAATCGATTTTTCAGTATCAGAGACCCATAAAACATGGATTCTGACTACACAACGTATTAGAGGGAGTAATTATATATATATATATATATATATATATATATATATATATATATATATATAAGAGAGAGAGAGAGAGAGAGAGAGAGGGAGAGAGAGAGAGAGAGAACATTTATCCACATTTTTGTTACCAGGGCCTGACAATACGAGTTTTTCTGTCGAAAACTTCTGTCACTTTTCATTTAATTAGAATTTATAATAAAATATGTAAAATACTCAATCCCTACAAGATATCCGCAGGTAATAACTACTTTTTTTGTCTTCATAATTTTTAAAGCTTTTGAAACTCTTTATTAAACGGAAAGGATTTGTGAGTAGTTTAAATGGTTTTTCATTACTGCCTGTTCTTTGTTGTTTAAAAACTAATAACTTTTATTCGCTCAAATGGGTAATGTACGTCACTTGTATTTTGCATGATTATTTCCGTACATGATTTATCAGTTATGAATTGCAGATAAATGCACTTACTACATCTAATAATTTTATGGCATTGGCTAGTGATGTATGACAATCGATATTGGAATTATATCCCTTTGTGCAGTTAGACTAAGTATTTGAATTTTCTCTGAAGACATTAATCAATAATAAAACTATCTCAGCTTTCACATCAGGAATATAGAGGGTGATTCATCTTTGCTTATTTTATGGAAAATATATATGAGTCCAAACGATGTGTATTAGAAACTAAAATTTCTTCTAGCGACACTTCTATTATAGCTTATTTCTCTAGCTAATAATAAAGATTATGGATTCGTTCAGCCTCGAGATGAACCTCTTTTTACTTAAGATAATCAAGAATGAAGTCGGAAAATTCATCTCAAACCTTGATTATTCAATTATTCTGCGTTCTGTCATCAGTCCACGCTGTATTTTCGATGTACTCTTGAGATATTTTCCTCGATTCAGTGATCCATTTCGTCTCATGCTTCCTGCAAAGAGTGATTCTCGCGGAACCAACAAGCACTTCTGACGTGAAATATTGTGGGATTACCCATAACCCTTCTGCTCACCCTACTCGATAAAAACGACACCCTCGTGTTTGTTTTACAAATAAGAATTAATCCTGCAATAGTGTTGTAAACTAGTGTATCACCCTGTATAGGTTCCGTTGGCTTGACGAGTGAATAAAGATTAGTTAGGAGACTCCCCGGGATTTTAGTAGTGTGCCACCTGCACGATCGGGGCCAGTTAGGTGATAGCGTCTCGAGATAAAACCGATGTAATGCTAAGGTCGCAGGCGGACGCAATGCGAGGGCGAAGGCAGAAACGATATCGTACATAAAGGCAGTCACATCACCTCATTGCGCTTTAGTTTGCTTCATGAGAACGGCAGCCGGTTCTTTCAGCATGAAGACGTGGTGTGCTGTAGTTTTCGGTTTGTTTTTAGCTTCAGCAGGTAATTATAGTGCAAGGTAGTACAATGCGCCGGGAAAATCTCTCCGCAGCGACATCTTACTGGTGAGAGTGATAGGAACAGAAATAAGGTTGGTAGCACAAGCTGCAGCTTGAAACAAAAGTAAAACGTAAATTGCTTACTCACTACAATCATAACAGATACTGGAAGTGTCAATCACAACAGTGATCTCGTTGCTACCAACACAAAGCCAATTTTTAATAGAAGACTCTGATTCTGCTCGGCGCGGAGAGTGTTTCCTGGCGCACTGTATGTCCCTCAAAGATGGGAGTAGAGATGTAAGAGGATATTCATTGTTAAGAAATTTTTTATTTGAAAGCTCTGATTATCGTCTCACCATTCTATTGGGTGGTGCTATTCAGTGCGGTGCTAAATAGTGTGTGAGTGAAAATCCAACTCAAGAGAGGCATGCCTTCTGTATCCTTGTATATCTATAAATAAATCGTTATTTGTGTAAACGAGATTTTAGAATGATGAAAAAATGGTATTTGTCAGAGATGTTCTGTCTCGGAGTCCATGATATTTTATATTTTTCATTTGAATCAGCATTGCAATCTTGTAATGGTGTTGTGGAAATCGTAAATGGGAAACGCACTCGACCCAATCGTTTATACTTCATTTAGTATGAATATCTTACTTTCACATCATAACTTTCTATGTTTACCGCGTCTATGAAACTTGTTATACTGAGGTAAAATAATAATTATAACGCATTCATTTAGGTTTCATTTCTCAAACATTTACGTCACAATTTCTGATGTTACCATGATGTTAAATTGATACCACCAAATGCCAGTTATCAATTTTCGAACAAACAATGACGACGCTAATTATCTTTCACATTGAAAAATAATTAGTTTTTTCAACAATTATAAGTATGTTTTCTGATTATTATGATAAAGTTTCAGCGCAACACATGCATCTGGAGTCGAACAGAATGATGGAAGATCACTTCACTTCCCAGTCATCGCGTAACACGTCTCAGATGGACAACGCCCCAGCAACAGCTTCGAGTACGTCCGACTCTCTCCATGTAATGGTTGGCCAAGAACCGTGGAAGTCATCATTGCCGATGGCATTCGCCCGCGACCCGGGTATCATCAGCAATGATGCGGACTGTACGGGAGTGGACAAAGGTAGTCAGAAATGCGATAGTGAAAGCGGAGTCAGTAATAGTGATCTCAGCCCGGTGTTGACTAATGTTGCTCCCAGCAATCTCCCAGCGAAATTTTCCTATGCGAAACCTTCAGGTTCACTTCACGATTCCTTCCACTTTTCTGCCCACTCTGTTTTTTCTTCGTTCAGTCCCTCCAATATCCTTAACGGGGAATTTCCGGTTAATTCAAGACGCTCAAGATATACATACTCCTAGCGCCTCCAATATTCCCCAAGACGCCCAAGGTATACATACTCCTAGTGCCTCCAATATTCCTCAAGACGACCAAGGTATAAATACTCCCAGTGCCTCCAATATTCCCCAAGACGCCCAAGGTATACATACTCCCAGGCCTCCAATATTCCCCAAGACGACCAAGGTATACATACTCCCAGTGCCTCCAATATTCCCCAAGACGCTCAAGGTATACATACTCTTAGGGCCTCCAATATTCCCAAGACGCTCAAGGTATACATACTCCTAGGGCCTCCAATATTCCCCAAGACGACCAAGGTATACATACTCCCAGTGCCTCCAATATTCCCCAAGACGCCCAAGGTATACATACTCCCAGCGCCTTCAATATTCCCCAAGACGACCAAGGTATACATACTCCAAGCGCCTCCAATATTCCCCCAGACGCCCAAGGTATACATACTCCCATTGCCTCCAATTTTCGCCGGCTCTACCCAAGTCCGATGCCTCGACTACTCTCCCTCCTGAAAAAGCTCGAAGTATTTTAGGCGTTTCCGATCTTCTCCACATTGCCAAAGAAATGATTCTTCCAGACTCCCCCTTTTTAAATACTCTACTTTCCCCTTTCATATCTAATTCCCATCCTTATGGCATCCTCCGTGATGGCAACGCTCAAAACTCAAATACCAAAAATGTTCCTGGTGCTACGGACATCTCCGACCATCAACAAATTTCCGACGTCGATAAAGTTTCCAACATATTTTCCACTTTGGTTCCCTTTGTTTCTCAGCCCTTACGCACCCAAAATATTCGCAACATAAGCAGTCCCCCTGAAACGCCAACTGATTTAAATAATCCAGAAGCCACCCAAGGTACACATGCACCTAGCGCGTCCAGTTCTCAGCAGGTCGCCCAAGCTCTACCCAAGCCCGATACCTCCACTGTTGGTCCTAATGGACAAGCTCAAAGTTTTCTGGCGGAACCAATGCGCTGTTCAAGATCTCCATATACCTGGCTCCACCATTACTGAAGCCATATTTTCCCCCTTTATATCTCTTTCTCCCCATCATCAGTCCCAACCTTATTCCCAATTTTATGACAATAACACTCTCGAACACTCAAATGACAATAATGTTCCTGATGCTGGCGCTATCTCCAACCATCATCAAATATCCGACGTTGCTAACAATTCCATGAGAATTTCAGATGAATATGAACCCTTTGAACTTCGCAACCTAAACAATTCTATGATAAGCAGTTCCCCTGAAAAGCCAAATTATATTTCTTATATGCTCTCTCCCAGTATATCTGAGTCTCTCGACGTCGGTCATCCTGAGGCCTCAAATGCCTCCTACAATTTAGGCGAACCCGTTCCTAAAGCCTACGTCTTTCCAGAGATGCCCGATCCCTCCGACAACCCTGAAATACTGGACTCCCTCCCTACTCCTGACAATCCTAATATCCTTGCCATCCCCGACGACCCCAGAGGCGATGTGTTCTGGGCTCCAGATGACCCCGATACTTCCGATGCCAACGATGCTCCTGACGACGATGACTACTTCTCTGGCGCCCTCGGGGCGTCCGGTTCCTTTGCTCAAGATTCTCCCAAAATTCCCGACGCCCCCGAAGGCACAGAAAGTCTCCAATTCGGCAAACAGCAGAACGCGGTCGATAGTACTCTCTCGCGGGAGGATGGTTCTCTCTACCCTGCGATTCGTGTAGAACGCGTGACTACCGTCGACATCACTTTTCCTTTCGAATCGATAGTTCTCACTTTTCCTAGTTTTTTCACTATTTTTTTGAAGAATATGAGTAAAAAAGCACCCAATCGGGCAAAAAGAAGAATGGTTTCTCCCCTAGGAATGACAGGGATGGACTTTTCATCCATGCAAGGACTACAATATTTTCCCGAAGAACCTCCGTTTGAAGCGGAAGCGCGTCCGGCAAAAGTGTTTCATCAGATAGGATATAGCTCTGTGGTTTCTCTGGATAAATACAACACCAAAGACGATTCGAAAAACAAGAAAAATAGTTTAGCCAATTCTTTCGGTATGCGTTACTCACGACTGTCCAACAGGCGCGCGGAAGATATCGATTCGCAACGGTTGATAGATAGGTTAAAATCCGCGTCGCGGGCGCGGAAGATGGACTTGGTACCTGAACAAAAGGTCAAAGGCAAAAAGAGAGGTTATCCTCGCAAGTTTTAGTATCAACCAGATTCATTATACCCATTAATGTCAATTTTGAAATTTAGCAGTACCAGTTATCGAACTGATATACAATATCTGAAAGAGGCTTAAGTTTCTAGTAATAAATAATTTTAATTCACGATTAGTGCCGAAATTATTTTCATATGTTGTGAAATATCCGCGTACCTAATGTTTAATAAGCAATGGAGTTTTAAATTCTTTTATAAGATTCTATGTTATTTAAGGATTGGTAAGCCAATAGTTATGATAATAGAATTTTTGGATAAGTGATCAGCAAAGAGCAATGACATTTTCGAATATAAACAGTTTTAAAAGTTGTATGAAAGTGTGTGTAACATGATAAGTGATATATTCCCAATGTACAATAAATATAAATGTAATACACAAAACAGTAATTTATTTTATTGATCGAATTTCAATTATTGCCAAAAGCAATACCTTTCAATAAATATCAACACCAACATTTATTAGTTAGATTTGATATTCTGCAAGATGTTTGGTTTAATTAATGAATTCATCATGCCTGCCAATAATTGCACTATTATTTGATTTACTTTTAAGGAAATATAAATGAAATTATGTAAATTACTGTGTGAATATTATTATTAAATTTATTATTGTAATAACTCCATTATTATTGTTTAAACAACGCCAATCAGGGAAATTCTTGTTTAAAAATAGTGGGTAAAAACTACATTAATGATACAATGAGGTTTTTACTATCAGAGTATACGGTCCCCACAATAAGCTCAATCTGAGGTAATGTGGCTCAATCTGACATAAAACACTCTGTCGCCAACAGATGGGTTGGTCTCTCGCAAGTCTCGGGCCCGTTTGGAACTGTCTTCTAAATGCTGTTAGAACTACATTTGGATTCACCTCTGTTTTGAGAGGAAAGCTTGACAAAACCTAATAAAAAATTAGAGTTGCCCGTAACTGCCCTAAATGTGCTCTTAATTCTACGTTGTGTTATTAATTGTCAAAACTTTAAAATATATTTTAATATGAATACGTTCAAAAACATGTGTGTACGTAAATGCATTACTATTATTACTATTTATTGTTTACTTACTATTTATTGTTATTACTAACAACAAGATTTTGGCCTTATGTTTTGTACTAATATTGAATAATTTTGGTATGTTTTGTATTAATATTCCATGAGTCATTCTATCGAAAAGAAACTACATTAGCAAATTTACGGGATTTCTGTCCCGAATGTATTCTTCTAGAAACAAGTTCTTTCCCGGGTATGGTGCCTTGATTTACGCGTGCATGTGGCCTGCATTGGCGATCCATGCACGTTTCCTAAGAGGAGAAAAGAAGAAGAAAGGAATACCTTACTGGAATGATGAAACATTACCTTTCCGACTCTTTGCCCATTGCACGTGGAGTTCTTCAAGGATCGATTTCTGGCCCTATTCTGTTCTTACTTTACGTAAACGATATGCTCTCGACGATTCGAAACGGTAGAACGGTTCTCTTTGCAGATGATACGAACATCCTTTGCAATAAAGAAACCGTAAATAGTACAATATCAGATGTTTCAAATTGGTTCCGAAATAACAAATTAATAGTAAACGAAAAGAACACGGTTTTAATGCAGTTTTCCATTTCAAATAAACAATTTTGTGCTCCATTAAAAATGAACGGTGTACTATTGACTGATGTTAAGGCAACAAAATTTTTAGGTCTCTCAATTCAGTCAAACCTTAAATGGAACGTCCCTTTAAATGAATTGAACACAAAATTAAGTTCATTATGCTACGCGTTCAGAATTCTTGCAAATTCAGTCAGCCTTCATACTGCTCGTTGTGTATATTTCGCGAATGTTCATTCCCGCCTGAGATAAGGCACAATATTCTGAAGATATACATCTTTTAGCTCCCAGACGTTTAGATTACAAAACGAATTGTACGAATAATAACCAAATACCACCCACGTGATCCATGTAAGCCTCTCTTCATTAATCTAGGAATTTTACTATTGCCTTGTCTGTTTATTTACGAATCTGTGGCTTTTGTGAAAAATGACTTGCTTAAGGGCGAGAATATATTTTCAGAAAATGCCGATGCCTATTACTATAACACTTGACGCAGAAATCATATTCATCAGGTGACAGTATCAACAACTCATTACAAAAAATTCACATACAATACATCTACATTATTTTACAACATTTTGACAGATGAAATTAAACGATTAAATTCGATAGAAAAGTTTAAATCCCAAGTGAAATTGTTTCTGCTGCATAACTTTTTATACAATTAGAGACTATACTGTCCATGTTTTCGCGGCAGGAACTATTATTCCGAAGGACAACATGGATAACAGCCAAAATTTATTGCCTTTTTATCCTTGAAAATAGATTTTATTACATGGGAGTTTTTTTCCAAAATTTAAGTAGTATATGACTTAGTGTAGGGATCACAGAATTTTGAAAATGTGCACACAATTCACTTTTCCCCATAGCTCGTCATACGCAGTTTTAACTGTTTTTTTGACGCAAAATAAATAAATAAATAATTCAAATCCAAATACTAGTACAGTAAATTTAAGATGCAAATGTTTTTAATTTAAAATCACATACAATGTCAATTAAATTGAACAAAACTTGTAAATTTTCATAGATATACGTGGCCTAAAACAAGAGAAGGGTCAACAACATTTCTGTGCCTCCTTGTCAATCAAACTTTTTAGTTATACCTGACATTTTACTTGTGAACGCTATTTTTCGTGAGATTTTGAAATGTATTTTATGGCAGTTGTAGAAGTGATCTTCTTCCTCGTGGTATTTTCTCGGACGTTTCAATTATTTTTTCGCATTTCGGCTGTTTTTGTTGTTGTTCTTTTTTCAATTTTGAATTTTGACGTATTTTAATGGGTTTCTATGGAGGTTTGAACCTAATTGGCCACATTTCAAGAGTAGCTTGTAAGGTATATTCATGTTTTTCTGCCGTTACACTGTCGGTTTTAGTAACAATTATCATTTTTCATTGTTTCGTAGTTTTGGGAAAATCTAAGAATTTTTCATGTATTTCATTCCATATTTGTATGAAATACATTTAACATTGTTTCATAAAGTTTATAAAATGACTTGTCAAAACGCGTTCAATGTCACATTATCGTTATTTTTTAACCACATTACGGCGATGAATATTGACTTTAATTATTCTTGCAAGAAGAAATAAAATTCCCACAATTATTCTTGCAATTTTCTATAGATGAAAAAGATGTTTTTAGACTTCGATTCTCTGTGTTAGACGCCAATATTAGGCTCTGTTTTTTAAAAAAATTGTGAAAATAAGCTGTGTTTATATATTTTTATCTTATTTATATATTTTTATTTATATTTGGCAGTATAAAATAACGCAATTTTTTTAGATTGTTTATTTTACTTCAAACTGTTGTATTAAAAACATGAACAAGATTTAAAACAGAAGAAACACATTCAGAAATGAGATGCTATGCTAAACGTTGTAAACATTGCATTCAAACACACCAAACACGGAACACTTCTTTTTTACTCACAATCTTTTTATACAATAAAAGTTATATTTCTTTTCTATTTCACACTTGCGACTGGTGCATATTTTAATATTGAAGTAGCAATACATTTATTTTTCTCTCTCTTCTGATGCACAGCAAAGCCAGAGAATACACATTTTTTTTATGTAATTCAGTTTCAGTCCGAATTTCTTCCCGGAGAAATGATCTCACTGTTTCAACTGCAGACCCAGAGGTTTCGGAGATTTGATATACTGTTTCAATTGCAACGAACAGGCATTATTAATCTTTTACTGGAAGAATGAGGATTTTTAGGAATATATTTTGTTCCGTGATATTGTAAAATCTTGGAAGAAGTTCATAATTCGTTTCAAGTGTTTATGTCAGACGAATACATTTTTTAAATTTATATAAGACTAGCTATTGATTATATATATATATATATATATATATATATATAGATATAGATATAGATATAGATATAGATATAGATATAACCTGAACGATGCACCTCAACGATACATCCTTCCGTTTAACAACGTTTAGGAGTTCTTTGTGGCTCCATTATCAGGTAAAATTATTCTTCAGAACATGGAGAGATGTAAATGTTTAGAAAATAAATATTGTCTGAAATTGTTAGTTGATAAAAACTCTTAATTAAGTTTTTAAAAAAATTTAATTTTAATTCCCAAGTAATTATTATAAACAATTTAAGACTTCCTAATTAAAAGGGAATTATTTTATTTACATACCTCAATAGTTTGAGGAGACTTTCTACTTAAAAAATGTACTAAGTTCCCACTATAGTCTAGAAAATTCGTCAATTACATATATCATTGAAATATCCATTATATGAGAATGTCCAGACATGTCCGTGCATCAAGAAAATCTCATTCTATACTTACAGCGACATCTACCAGAAAGTCAGCAAACTAAACAAGATTCGCTTGCGCGACATCTGCTGGAAAATTCTTGAAATACTTGCACCAGAGTGTGGTCTAGTCGAGAGCAGCGGTGGCCAGATGGGAGTAGTTGGAATGCCATAAGATGACATAAATTCCATTTATTTGGTGTAATTTCTTAAGAGCAGTTTCTAATACAGGTTGTGTTCCGTTACCCGTAGAACACATGAGGGGGAGGGGTCAACGAGCCTCCCCAGAATAAATGGCCAAGATAACTGAAGAAATTTATTGATGTAAAGTCACAAACAGTTAAAAACTGCGTGAGATAAAATGTCGAAAAGTGTGTATTGTACACGTTTGCTTAATATTTTTTATATTAACCCTACCTTAACCCTGAGTATTCTGATGGAAATGAACATTTTTGGCACGAATCGGTAAGGAAATATTCGCGTGTAATAAAAACTATTTGCAAAGGCTATGGGTTTTGAATATTATTCCTCATGGTGCTCTTTGTAGGTCGAATTTAGCCTAGGCTGAAAGAGAATTCTAGCGCGGCTGCCATATTTATGATCGGTAGTTTTCGGTGGTTTGTTTTGATTGATTGATTGATTTTTGCATGTTTCCGGGCACGTCAACTGCTTTAGTCATTGACTGCTACACTAACTGCCGTTACTGTAGTGCATGTTTTTTTCTCGGAAGATGACGGTGATCTTTCCCGCAGGATGGCGAGATCCGGCGCCGACCTACCGTCGGCTAGTGGGGTCACCCCCTAACCAGGACTTTCCCACCAGCAGGGCACCGCCCCAGCCGGGACAAGCTCTAAGTTCCCTACCAGTCTCCCGGAATATGTGGTAGTGTAGTGCATGTTAGTGTGTGTGTGTAAGGGGTGAGGATGGAACAAGGAAGAGGAAGGACAGATCGCGCGCGGTCCGTGGCCCGTTTGGTAGAATACTGTTCCGGCATTCGCCTGGTGTTGATCGGAGAAACCACGGAAAACTACCGATCAGAGCAGCCGGCCACGAGAATTCTCCTCCAGACAGTGACTGAATTCGACCTACCTGAAAATCTAATGTCGAAAATCCTGCCGCCGTCAGGACTCGAACCTAGGACCTCCCTGTCAGAGGCGCTGCATTGACATCCGTTGATGCACTGAGCTACCGCTTCCTGTCGGTGGTTTGTGATCTGATCGGTAGTTTACCGTGGTTTGTCCGACGAACGTCAAGCGAAAGCCGGAGCAGTACCCTAACAAACTGGTCAAGAACCGCGCGCGACCTTTCCTTCTTTTTCTCACATCTTACACACACACACACATGCACTACATTACCGCACATACCGGAAGTTAAGTTGGGAGCTTAGAGCTTGTGCCGGCTGGGGCGGGGCCCCGCTGGTGGAAGTTACCTGTTTGGGCACAATCCCCGCAAGCCGACGTAGATCGGCGCCGAATCTCACCAGTCAGAGGGGGAGGTCACCGCCGCCTCCCGCGATTAAAGAAACATACACTACACATACAGAACTAATGACCTTAGCCGTTGACGTGCCCAGAATCATCAATCAACCAATTGAACATTCACTATGTTGCTCCGATTGCACAACTGTGACATAGACCGATACTACAGTAATCTTTTAACGTGATTTTGGGGAGGCCTGACTATAAGAGAATGCCGGAGTTTCCACAAAGCAATTACGCATGGGGGCGGTTTCGAATTTTTTGTAAACACCCGATCAACATTGAAAATCGAAACCATCAGTCAGGGTTCCGAAAGGTTCTAAAAATAGTAGTCATCAAAAATTAAACAATAACTCCTGCCCTAAATAAAGATATTGAAAACAAATGTCGCAACCCCTCCCTTCACCCTCCTTTTTGTATGCGATTGTTAAAGTGATTCTTCTTCAGCTCTGTAGGCTGGTAGTAAGAGATTTGATCAAAAGTATATTTGGGGTTACAATGTGATTATGATACATGCTTTATTTATTGATTAGTGATTCTGAGCGTGCCGACTAAAGAGGTGACGGTAAACTTCCCCCGCGGGATGACGAGATCCGGCACCAACATACCCGTCGGCTAGTGGGAATTTTCTACAGCCAGGTATCTCCCACCAGCGGGGCAGCGCCTCAGCCGGGAGAAGTTCCAAGCCCCCGACTGGTCTGCCAATATGTGTGGTAATTAATTTTTTTTAATGATTATTATTTCTGGTCTCAGGAAGTTTCTTTTCTGTTTTAGTTTATTTATAGTTGCATCAACATCAATGGTCGTTATTTGCGACCATAAGCTTTCTTTGTACTGATTTCATTGGCAGAAAATCATTATCCAATCATAAACAATCTTTTTATCCAAATATTTTTGTTAACTTCTACATCAGCCGATGTTCAATCATTTTCCAACAGTGTATATTTCTTACTGAACAAGTCTCATGAGTCGTGAAAACGTAGACACAGACTCAGAATTGCTTTAAATCTTGGAGAGAATGAGTGAGTGAGTAGATTCCGTGTGGTCAATTTCTGAGGTTATTAATATCGTAAGTTTTATGCATTCCGTGGGGTCACCGGAACTTGAAATCCGGCACCGACCTAAACGTCGTCTTGCGAATTTCCCCTCTCCAGCGAAACACCATCTCAGCTGGAGCAAGTTCTAAGGTCTCGAAATGTGACCTTGGTGTAGTATGTGTGTGTAAGTGAAGAGGACGAGACAATGATGAGGACGGAAAGATTGCGCGCGGTCTGTACTCCGTTTGTTAAGGTTCTGTTCCAGCACTCGCCACAGATTGATCGGAGAAACCATAAGAAACTACCGAGCAGAGCCGCCGACCGCTAGAATTCTCTCACAGAGTGTTGAATTCGCCCCAGTTATCTGGTTAGGGTATAAAATCAGCAACCGTTGGGACTCTAATCCTACGGCCTCCCAATCAACGAAACTACCACTAGCTAACAGCCGATGAAATTCTGGGTAACCGTATAATAGAAAATAATCGGCCATCCCTCCTTCTCCAACCGGGAGTGGTAGCTCAGTGCATCAACTGATGTCACTGCAGCGCCTCTGACCGGGAGGTCCTAGGTTCGAGTCCTGATGGCGGCCGAATTTTCGACACTAGCTTCTCAGTTAGGTCGAATTCAGTCGCTGTCTGGAGGAGAATTCTAGCGGCTGGCTGCTCTGATCGGTAGTTTTCCGTGGTTTCTCCGATCAACACCAGGCGAATGCCGGAGCAGTACTCTACCAAACGGGCCACGGACCGCGTGCGATCTATCCTTCCTCTTCCTTGTCCTATCCTCTCCCTCTTACACACACACTTACACTAACATGTACTACACTACCACATATTCCGGGAGACCGGTCGGGAGCTTATAGCTTGTCCCGGCTGGGGCGGTTCCCCGCTGGTGGGAAAGTTCTAGGTAGGGGGAAACCCCACTAGCCGACGGTAGGTCGCCGGATCTCGCCATCTCCCGAGAAAAAACATGCACTACACTAACGGTACTAATGACCAAAGCAGCTGACGCGCCCGGAAACACGAAAAAAACAAACCAAACCAAACCCTCCTCCTCCATCGAGCGAGGTTGTCACTACAAAATAACTCTCTGACCCGTGAACTATTTACAAATCGCTATATGACATGGAGTACAAATAATTAAAGGCAGGTGCTCTTTAGACTCATGTTGAACTAGAATAACGATTCAAGAACTGTTATAAATTCAAAAAGTTTGAATTTACTTTCATCGCCGTATTTACAACAATGCTCATGTTTACCTAAATGCAAAATCACTGGCTTCCAACACATCTCAATCTTTTCTTTCTTATACTTCAATGATTAATTCAGCGCTACATCACCATTTCCTTAATCGTGTACCTAACCGATTTGAAACTTCTCGGAAGCGGGTTACGAACTTGAGGAACTCCTAGCCCAACCACAATTATGGCGTCATGATTGCTGCTAATTACACTGTCGAAACTCCCGGTGTAAGCCAGCATGCCCTCGCCGAACACTCGCCGCAGAAGCCGCGCTCTTGGCCTTGACTGCTGTTGCCCGAACAAGGACCCGCTTGACGTCACAGAACACTGTCAGTAGACGGGAGGCCACACACGGAAGATTCTCAAACAACGAATTTGATGTCAACTGGAGTGTGGCTGCTTAGATATGTGGGTGAGAAAATTGTGAGAAAAGTATCTTCAAGTTTTGTTATAAATGCCGAGTAAGATTTATTTTATAAGTTTGCAGAGTTATAAAATATTTATAAATAAATTTGAGTACATGCTAATTGTGAATATGAAGTATTTTTGCTGAATAATGTTTCAATGAAAAGAAATTAACTGCTACTGGCACAAGGCAGGAAAATGTAACGAGAAAGAATAACATACTTTTTTCATAGAACATTAAATTAATTAAATAAATGAATTATCTTATCTTCGTGACTTCTCCAAAAGGCATTCTTGCGAGTAGTTCTTATCGTAAGAACGAGTAATTCATCTTGCCCGGAATATGTAGTCAGGATAAATATAACATAAATAAACAAGTTACCACTTGCAACTCCATAACAGACAATCTTGGAGGGGAAAGGAGAGGGCTCTGCTAATATACTTCGTAGATGGTATTCAGAAGTGTCGAAATGAGGGTAAGAGGAGTATTTACTTTACATTCAGTTGAATCACGCCTAGGGAATTCATTGTGAAAAAGTACTATAGATTACTGATGTTTTATCATGTATATAAGATGTGTATTTGGCATTTCGGGTTGACTGTCCGAATTTGCGGGCTAGCTAAGGGCTGCCTACATGCCTGGGCCGAGTTAAATTCCCGCGCTTGGGAAGTAAGAGAGACATAGCGAACATGACACTTTCCCTTCATCGCAACTAGCTAATAACACCTGCCGGATCTTTTCTTCGTCACTTCGTCTTTTCACATTCCTTTAGCTGCAGCTAAAGGAAAGCTACAAATCTATTTTTGCCTCGGCCAGGAATCGCACCTGAGACCACGCTGCCCGTGAGCCATCTTAGATGCTATGTGAAAAACAAAGGTTGGGGTGGTTGGGGCAAAACACATTGCAACTACTTTTTTTTAAAGAAATATCGAATCACATAATTTTATTTGTCACTTGAACGAAATACAGTACTAGACCTACCGTCGTCTAGTGGGGTTACCCCCTAACCAGGTATCTCCCACCAGCGGGGCACCGCCCCGACCGGGACAATTTCTAAGCAACCGACCGGGCCCCCGACATGTGTGGTAGTGTTGGGAATGTTAGTGTGAGTGTGTAAGGGAGTGACGATAGGACAAGGAAGAGGAAGAAAAGATCGCGCGCGGTCCGTGGCCCGTTTGTTAGGGTGCTGCTCCAACATTCGCCTGGTGTTGATTGGAGAAACTATGGAAAACTACCGAACAGAGCAGCCGGCCGCTAGAATTCTCTTCCAGACAGCGACTGAATTCGTGCTAGCTGAAAAGCTCGCGTCGAAAAGCCTACCGCTGTCGGGAGCCGAACCTAGGACCTCCCGGTCAGAGGCACTGCAGTGACATCAGTTGATGAACTAAGCCACCTCTCTCGGTGGAAGCGGTTGGGAATAATACCTTTCCATACCAAACAGCCCCGAGGTACCCATGAGAGTTTAAGCGAGGACGATTAATCGAATTTGATGTCTTGCAGAGCAATTATTGTAATTTACTCACAAACCCACATACATGATTCAAGTTCCTTCTTGCTGTTTCTCTATTCACGACGATGTACTTATCTCCTTCAATAATTTTCAAATAGGGTTGTTTCTTTATTTCTTTTTTTCAAACAAGTTGATTCGCAATTTTCTTGCTTGTAAACTTTTAAATTACAATCAGAGTCGTGAGAAAATAAAAGGAACACATCACATTATATTGCAACTACGTTTGTCACGACTCGTAAATCGTCTTCATATCTCCTTGCACAAAAAAAGATTAAAAACTAAATAGAAAAATAATGTTCGCGCTGTCTCTAAAATTGCTTCTGGAAAAATCTTGCGTGATGAGACTTTTCGTATAAATTGTGCGAAATGACTTATTAATTTCTTCACATTGTGCCATGTCGTGTTGTTCAGCAGGTAGGAAAAATCTTCTTCTCGTTCTTTCAGACGATACACAACAGGAACGGGCACGAACGCAAACGGCGGGAAAGGGCAACAGATTTGCCCAAAGGCATCGACGTTGAGAGACGAGACAGACGTGGAGGCAACGACGTCGAAAGACACGAGGCGATGAATGTCGTTGAAGCTGCATCTAATATGTGTTTCTGACTCTAGAATGCTTTGTCTGGAAGAGAATTCTCGCGACCGGTTGCTCTGATCGGTAGTTTTTCATGGTTGAACACCAAGCGAAAGCCGGAGTAGTACATTAACAAACGGGCCACGGTGCGCGCGCGATCTTTTCTTCCTCTTTCTTGTCTTATCCTTATACTTACTTACAAATATTTACACTTACATTCACTACACTCCATGCCGGTCGGGAGCATAGAGCTTGTCCCGGCTGGGACGGAGCCCCACTGGTGTGAGATACCTGCTGAAGGTAAACCTCACAGGCCAACGGGGTGGTCGGCGCCGGATCGCACCATCCGGCTGTGAAAGATCACCGCCACCTCCAGAGGAAAAGATATGAACTACACGTACGGGATGAATGATCTTAGTAGTTGAAGCGCTCTGAATCATCGATCAATCATCCTGAACGCTTATTATTAGCTACTGACAACATCTTGTAGAAAGGTAACATGAATACACAAGCTAAACTGCAATATTCCACTCTCAAATGCAAAGAGTTGTATTTGTCACTTTTCAAAGCTAATGCCGTTAAAATAAAAAGTAAGCAAATACTATTGCTAAATTATTTTAAAATTTTAATTTTAACTAATAGATTCTCATTTTTAAGATTTACAATATTGGAGATGGAATTTTCTATATTTGCTACTCCGTATTCAGTGAATTTTGATATTTATTCATTAAATATTGATAAACTCTCAAGTAATGGATACCTACCTGACTCCGTTGCTGTGGAGTTCCCCAGTTATAAATACGAGAATCAAAATTTACTGCATCGTTGGGTGTCAAGTAGAATATACGGCTTCTCAAATAGAAAATTACCTGAAATACCAACTCATGTCGGAGTTGGGTCAGTGGATATATTCTTAAACAACCCGGGCATTACAAACGAGCAAAAAACAAATATTGTGAAATAACGTTCGTCCATTTATTAATTACAAGAATGTCACTAAAATTGACTGTGCGTTTTAACGAAATGGAAACGAAGTTTTCGTGAGCAAATATAAAAGCAAACAAGCCGTCTTGAATGATGAAAGTTAAAAATCACATCATTATCTCCAGTGATCAGTCTTTTTACCACTGACCATTCGGGGTGTTTATAATTATTTCTCTAACGAGACTGAAGTATTTATCTCAAGGAGCATAACCACCGTAACTGGAGGGATATAATTATAATTATTAGAAATAGTTGAAAATTATAATTATTTTTCTTTAGTTAACGAATCAAACTAGTATCTAAAACTCACATCTTTTTAATAATTATTTTAACAAGCTCTGCTCAATGGTTGCATCCTGGATTCACATCACTGACAGCGTCTCCGAGCTAGAAGATCGAGATAATAATGCGTGAAAGGTTATTCTTGTCGAACCGGTGGAATTCCCGAGCTGTATTCCAAGAACTGAACCTTGCGATTCCAAGAGATCGTTTCTCTCAAAGAATTTCCTAATTGAATGTGTGTCAGGAATCGCAACCATTATTTCCTTAAGGTGGGTCTCAATTATTCGTCATTAATTTTAAAATACATATGTTTAAATTTCTTTGGTTTATTAACGCAATGTGTTCATTGAAGAACGAATGCCCGACGGCGGCGAATACTTGCAATGTAGCTACAGTGCTGGCAGCGTATAAACGACTCTGACAGTTCTCTCGCCACGTGCTGTGGTTCGTCATGTGATCTGCTCTGAATCAATCAGCTTGAGAAAATTTGTTTACTTTTGTACTGTCAGGATTCAGCGTTGCCGCTCATCTGACTCACACGAAGTCGCGGAGGCGATAAGATTCGGCTTTGACGAAGGTTATGAACATGATATCAAGTCGTGTCATAGTCTGTCAGTAAGTGTTAATGTTTTGAGATTTAATTAATCTGTGATGTAGGTGGTGCCACGTGTGTAGTAATGTGTGGCAAAAGCACACTGAACTGTCAGAATCGCTTATACGCTGCCGATACTGTAGGTCGAATTCGGTCATAGTGCGGACAAAAATTCCAGTGCTTGGCTGCTCTTATCGGTAGTTTACCGAGGTTTCTCTGATCAATAAAAGGCGAATGGAGAAGCAGTACAAAAGGGCCGTGAAGTAGGAGTGACCTTCCCTTTCTCATCATGGACGCCCTCCTCTCCCCTTAAACCCACTAACACATACATCTAATACCCTTCTACACAGAAACTCTCCAAGCCGGACGTGTAGGTTGATGTTCTCATATACCAACGTGGAAGCGACATTCCTAGCAGGCACTACTTTTAAGGAACTAATGACCGTAGCCGGTGACGCTCCCGAAAACAAAATGATGAACATCGTCCTTCTGGAGAAGATACAGATATATTACTACACTTTTAAAAATGCAGCGTGCTAAATTCTTTGTTCAGAAATCAATTTCTGGGATGTATATGTTCGTTAACTTACAATTACAGTATTTTACACTGAACAATTCTATTATAGTGTATCAGAGGTTAAGGCTAGGGACGTTCTCGTTCGTCCTCTCGAAGACCAAACCCAATTTGAGCATAATATCTCATATTCTTTTTTTAAAAAAAATAATGAATTCAAAGCAGCCACCGGAGAATGGTGTTATTTAACTTAGTTCTAAATTTTCCAGACAATAATATGCAAACTTTTGGGTTTACTTTTAACCGTAGTTTGTCCGGTTTTGCTGTTTTTTCATATAAATTATATTGTCAACATTTTTGGTCGTAATTACGCTTGGAAATATCTTCTGCAACAAAAAAGAAATCCAAGTTGTGACCATGTTAATGAGTAACAAATGTATTTAATTTTTAATTTGTTCAAAAGATTGGTCACACTGACCGGAATTAAACAAATTTAAGTATAAATTGGATTACATATTACAATTCAGAGCAGGTTGTCTAGTAGTATTATTTTCGTAACATTCGAAGGAAAGATTTTTTTAAAACTGTCTTTTTCGAGCATGTCAACCCTACAATATAATTCTAAACTTCTAAACGAATGAAAATGACTTTGTATCGAACAGATTTGATTGATTCTTTTCGTTTTCTCATCTCAAGCAGATTCTAAGAAAACTTAACCTAGATTTTATAAATGAAGTCGTTTTTCCTCTCTATGATGTACTATTACATTTCTAAAGTTACTCTTGCACTTCTACATTGCGTTGATACTGAATTCCCCTTACTCTTGACTTCTACATTGTGTTGATACTGAATTCCCTTACTCTTGCACTTCTACATTGTGTTGATACTGAATTCCCCTTACTTAATTACGTTATTTCCAGTAGTATCACCGTCTATTAAAACACACGCCCACCAGCCTTCTTTCCCTTGAGGCATTTCCGTTGTGGCTTCGTCATGAAACAAAACCGGATGTTGTGGGAGTCCAATTAGGAAGCGCACTTAGCTTTGTTGGCGTCTGCCTCGCCAAAGCTGCTCGCAGTATTCGCGTAAACAAGGCCGGTGTAGTTGGCAGCCCGTTAGCGGAAAATCCAGGGCTGACGAAAAAACGCGACCAGCTGGAAAAGTTCTGGGACAATGCGCATTGCGGCGACGTCGCTTATGACACACTGAATTTCGTTCTCCCAGAATTGCTCTTCCAATCGTAGTGACAGCAAACGTATTGTGACGTCATTTTGTGTCGTGTAATTTACACTTAATCGAACAAAAAGTATGAATGATCTAAGAAGTCCACAACAGAAATGGTAATATCAATACATAAATAACGATACACGGGTCCACGAAATAGAAAATCGAAATAATACAAATTAATATTTGAAAAATATCAATTAGAACATGATTTTTAGTTCGTTCCGGTCAAGGAGTTGGTGAGAAAAATTTTGATAAACTTTCATCTAGAATTCAGCCTCTCATCTCCTAAATGTATAATGCATTTTAGCGTAGTTTTAAAGATGTGCTATGAATGATAAGCAAATTAAACTGTTGTATTTTGTGATGAAATTACCTCACTAGTTACGTTGACATAGTTATGTCTTGCAATTTCACGCATCGTACCCACACGTCGCACCAGTAAATACAATGAACGTTCAATTATTTGGAAAGGTTAGAAAACATCACATTGGCGGGAAATATTGACGCCATGCCATCAAAAGTATCCCCAAGAACAAATATTCACTCACCGTGATATACGAAGTTGGTTTTCAAAAAATAAACCAAAACGAATGAAGAGGACTTCAAATTCAAAATACTTGTTTGGTCATCTCCACTCGCTATATCCATGAGTGCATTGTACACTTTGTTCAGTTTGTGGTATACGAAAAAAGTAAAATAAAATATATGAAAGAAATAGGCTGAATCTACACTGATGGGTAGTGGTGGTTGTACGTGACCCCCAGAGAGGCCGGGTCATTGGCGCTTCAAGGAAAAGGTCAAGGGAGCTCGTCATTTGTGAAGGACATAGGACAGACGGGGGGCGAATTTTTTTAAAATTATGTTTTATTATTTTATTGTTTTTGTACGTAGATCAGTTCCTATAAAACTATACATATGCAGTGATGGCTTAACTTATAACACTTAACCTAACTTAACTCTAATACAGTGGTTGAGGAAACCATGATGGCACCTCGTAGATATTATTCTAGGTCTGAAAATATTTTACAAAATATGGGAAATGGATATTTATTTTTGATGCGAGTGGGATGAGTGGGGTTTTTACAGAGGTTGAACGAGGATAATGTTTGAATATGGTGAATATTAGAGAAGAACTTATGGGATAGGTAAGTAATGTGGGGAATGATGAGGTCGAGGTTGAATTCATTATGTAATTGATGATTTGATATGAACCAGGGTGCATTAGTGATGGTACGTAGGAATTGGTTCTGTACTATTTGAATTTTGTGGATGTTTGTTTTTGCAGCATTAATCCATACTGGACAGGCATAGAGAAGAATCGGTCTGATTATTGTTTTGTAGAGTATTGTTGCTCTTTTGTATGGACGGGGGCGAATGTAGTGACAGAAGCGATATTAGAGTATGTGGAAGATGAATTAATTCAATAAATTTTGTCAATCGTGAAACGACGTTTGTCATTCCTTCGCTATAGACGAGTGCCGCCAACTCCTTAAGCCACTGCCCTATTTCGATTGTATCTATTTTCGGCAATCACACGTCGCCAACATCAGTTAAGATTTTTCCATTTTTCAAGATATTCCTTTAGAGAACACGCTACCCGTGCGCAATGCAGACGAACTTTGTCATGAAGGAGACAGGTTCCTTTCGGCAGCACCTTGCAGCGTTATTTTGGAATGGTGTACATATATAACTAAACTTGATTTTCTATACCCACTTTGTCACATTTTGCTGTGACTGAAAGGCCTCTCTGTAAATTGAAATGATTTCGCGATGAACCTCGGTGTTACTCATTTTCTTGGCGAGGAAGTAGCGTAACACTAAACGCACTTCGCAGTTGAGAGACGGAATGAGAATGCTCATGTTAAACCGTCACAACGAGAGTTGGGACGCTATTGACGTCTGTTGCCACTCGTTCGCTTCAGCAGGCTTTCCCCTATTCAACAGACGTATCAAATGCGATGCGTATCAAATGTAAATGCTATGCAACAGACGTATCAAACACATTTCCCTGAAAGAACTACGTTCTTTGTTGCCTTATTTCAGGATATCCCTCATATGTAAACATAATGTAGACATTGTATTAACAATACAAGCCGACCTGGATGGTCGAGGTGGCTAAGTGCATGTACCGTTCTTCGGTCCGAATGTCTAGACTTTGGCCTAGCCTGCTAACCCCAGATCAGAGGAACCCACAAGTGTGTAGGTGTCTAGCGTATGGTCGAATGTGCGTCCCATCGGGACGTAAAGGGTAACCGACTGTTGGCTGGAAAAAGCCAAAGAAAAAAATAAAAAACACAAAATATTTAATAAAGCCAGTTAAGATTTGAAAATATAAAAGCATTTTGTTTTAAAATTTGCCCCAAAATTATTGTAAATTACATTATCTCTAGGTTATACGGAATGTCCGAGGAGGAAACGTGGAAAATTTGAAAATAAGCTCTTAAGACAATTTTAAGCATATTTTGTCTAATAAACTTCTTGGATATTCTGAATGGCTGAATCACAATAAGCACTCAAATGTTGATTTGAAAAAATGCTTTTTAGGCAAAAAGTTGCATTGAAAAAGCATAGAAACACTCCAGAAACATGTATTTAAATTACAAAGATTTTAGTCTGCATAAATGATATTGATTCATGCCATCATCATCATCATGTTTAGCATTTCAGTATGATCAGACGGATTCATAGTTTCAACATCCCTAGAGCCCCTATATTATTATATTAAGGTACTAACCCGGTCCTGGGAGGGGGTGGTATTGGTCAAGGAGGCGTGGGATGTAGACGTGTGAGAAAAATGTAGCATGTGTCAAAATATACAATCAAACAATTCGCAATTTAAACGTAATTAGAACAACTAGCAGTTGTAGCCGTGGCCACAAGTGCATGAGTTTATGACGCTCATGTAACGTGTTTCGTCGAGTGAATACACGTCGTATTTGAGAAGACAATAGAAAGCGATCCCGAAAACGATCGAAGGATCTCGGGGTGATAACCCAAACGTACCAAGTCGATGAAAATCATGAACTTTTTGATAAGTATTTTCGATAAGTATGAGGGAAAGGGAGTTCACCAATCTTTATCTCATATGTATGTTGTTTATATCACAGAGTAGGAGGGTTACTTAATTTCCATGTACAGTAAAACAATTTTAGACTTGCAAAATGTACAAAATGGTGCCCTAATATAATAATAATAATAATAATAATAATAATAAAAGAGGGACAGGTCTGCGGTACAGTGGTAATGATGATAATGAGGATGATGGTGGTAGGGATGATGATGGCGATGTGATCATCATGATCGTAATCGTAGTGACTATTGTGATGGGTGATGGTGATAGACATCATCATGGGAATGGTGATGGTGGTGATATCGTCGATCCTCGTTGCGGTGTCTGAGAGACGACTCGTGGAAAACCCACATCACCTCTCGCGACCATTGTGTCTTCTGGGAATCCTCTCCCAGCGAGACTCCACTAGAAAAATCGATATGTGATGAATTGGCAATGACTTGCGCAGGAATTCGCGTCACGGGGGATCCAGAACTCGTAAGTTTCTTACTGGCCTTCACGTGAAAAAATGTTGCTTTTTTGCCACCCACGTGGGAAGATCCAAAGAGTGTGAGGGACGTCTTCAGTGTCAGTCTAACCGTCAACTGAACATGATTGATGAACTTGGAAAACGTACTGAAACACTAATGAATTGTGATTCTAGGTACCTTTTGTTTTTTGAAAAACGTTTTGAATTTTTTTAAACAAATTGAGAGAGAGATACATTTTGAGATACACTGTCATATTAATATTCTGTGGCGTACGAGATGGGAAAGAGGAATCGATTGATTGCGAAGACCACCTATGCGTATAAAGTGTGTTTTGGAAAATATCTTTTGTGTGTAAGTGATCACTATACGACTGCACAATATATTTCAAGTTAAAGATTATGAAGAGAAAAACAGGTGCATTTCGATGAATTTTAAATGGGTAGAGAACTGCTGATCCCAATGAAAGTCGTGGTTCTACTGTTTCCGTTATCCAAAAATGTCTCTTTAATTGTCAAATTTGAGCGACGGTTCAAATAATTTGTTCATTAGACACTGGTATTGTCTGCATTATTAATTATTCTTGTGGGACGATTCGATCTTTCTTTCTGCTCTCCCGTGCGTAGTGAGTCTAGTCACTTCAAGATTTACCTTTGTTAAGAGGATTAATATAGGAATTTAACACAAGTAAAACTTAATGAACATTGCTAAACAAGAGAAGACGAAAAGTAGTATTTTCACTTTTTATTGTTTATGTAACCATTTTAAATCGAAACGATTTTTTTACTCTTGCTTACAGTGTAAATGCGTTTTCGTTATGTAAGTCGTATTGTTATTGTATCTGCAAACAATGAAAAATAATTGTTTATCTCAATCATCTGGCGGCCGCCGACTCAATGTCGGAATCAAGGTCGCGGGTTTTATCTTCGTCAATCGCTAAGATTTTCGGGTTTCAGACTTCTTGGCACAGTTTTTTTCGAGACACAGTCTTCATAATGTAAATTTATGAATTACAAAACCTCTGAAAATCAACTAAAAAGTACGCAAAATAAAATAAACATTTCCACACCCAAATTTTAAAGCAGTTTAAAGATTAAAGTGCCTCCTTGCTGATCTAAGTATATAGGTTACTGAAAACTCGTCTATTGAAAATGATGTAAAGTTGAATTGAATGCCAATTTTTTTACCACATTTGTGGCACTGCCAAGTTACGTTAACGATGTTCTGAAATACTCGTTCAACACGCAACCGAATAATAATGAAAAAACACCTTGGATGTACCTAACTAATGAGAAAGATTAATAAGAATTAATTACAGCAGAAAACAAGCCGATAATGCTCACGATAAGCCGGTGCATTGCCAGTAGTTCATGGTTGCTGACTCCACTCTCTCTAAAGAACTTTTTTGATGTTACATAAAATGAATACCAATTAGTGTATGTGCGTCTGTGATATATATATATATATATATATATATATATATATATATATATATATTAAAAAGTGAAAACCATGCAAATACTTATAGACTAATCCTCTTGTTTCCTATATACAATACAGCATGGTATGTGGGAAGCAAATCACTAGGTATCATGGAGCTCGGTTCATTGATAACTATGTTAATATTGTATTATTCAAATATAATTCATGTATAAGATAAATCAATACAATATATATTGAAGTCTATATTAATCCTCCCGTTGCGTTTCAATTTTCACAATTTTATCTATTTGTAATTAAAAATTTAAATGTATCTTTTAATAGTAATTTAATATGCTATCTTATTTTGTATTTTATTTGTAATTTACTTATATTTTTTCTGTACATTCTAGACTGATGATGACGGCAAAGCCGTCGAAAGCCGGCTATCTCAATAAAAATACTACGTTGACGAAGATGACCTCTTTTATTTATTCACGCATGAGTTATGCGGATCAAGAAGGTGTAAACAACCTGATGTAAACAACCGCAGTTCCTTATCCGGCAATCGTTAATTGAAAAAAAATTGTACAGTGCTGCCTGATATTTTGAAGATCGTGAGGGATTGGCCATTTGAGGATGTGTTCACTCCATCACCACGTACTAAGGGCGAGAGGAAGGACAGTGTGGAAAATTAGGATTCACTTGCACCCCGTGGCTCGAAGTGCAAAATACTCCGGTAAACGTTTTGATGTAAACCAAGTATTCGGTAACAATGATCCACAAAACATGGATTGAAGCTACATAACGCGTTAGAAGAAGCAATTTACTTTGTACTCCTAATGCATGCATCATTCACATTTTCGGTATCAGGAGCTCACAAAACGAGTTTTCGGTAAAAATTGCCCTTTGTTGCTGAATTATAAGATTTTCTCTATTCTTCGTGCACATTGTACGAGAAAGAAACTACTTATGCTACAGAATGGCAACATACTTTCTCATACTAATTATTTTGCTTATCTCTCTAGTCTAGGCTGGCTTTTCGGTGTTGCTCCACCTCTTCTCTGCAGCCTATAAAATATTTTTCGCATTTTCTTACTTTTTCGGCCTCCTAATAATGAAATTAAATTATGACTTTAAGAATAAAATCTGGTGTGCATATATTTCTGCCGGTCTGCGAACAACGCTAGCGACTAAAATCTCGCTAGCCGACGGTAGGTGAGCGTCGGATCGAGCGGGGAAGATCACCATCACCTCCCGAGGAAAACTACACATACGGGACTAATGACCTTAGCAATTGATGTGCCCGGGATCACAAACAATCAATCAAACGAGTACATATAATGATATTTATAACATGTTATTCAGCGCATTTAGCACCATCTTTACGCAAAGCTTAAAGAAAATTGTTGAGTCGTTTTTTTTTGTTTTTTTTAATCTTGCCCTTGTAATTTTTAATATATAATTTGCACAAAATTAAGCAAAAGTGTTATTATTTTCAAAAAATTGAACATGATATTGATTAAAGAAATAATTGTGAAGAAGAAATTTAATTTAAATAAAAAATCTCCATCCTCAATAATGAGTAGTACGAGGCGGGACTTTTGCAATTTAGAAGAATGTAAAACGTTTGCAATTTTCGAAAATTCATATGTAACCATAAAAATAGGACCTATAATATATTTAATTTCACTCTATTCTTACAAGAAATTTAAAGAAACAATTTAGAGCTTTGTTTGTGAAAATGTTGAAAATATTCTAAGAGCTAAGGCACTTTAAATTTAAAGTGCCTCTAAAAATCAACGGATTCGTTTCAAACGCAGGGCCTTGAGTCAGTCCAGAGAAGTCGGGAAATATTCATTTTCGCAAAATTTCTACGAATAGTTTAGGCACCTGTGTTGTTACGACGGACAGAAAGACGGACAGGCGTTTTGAAAAACCATTTTTTTAGTATAAGGAGACCGCAGAAGTCGTATTTTCATTAAAATCTCGAAATCGATTTTGAACAGCATTATATAACCCTCTTGTTTTGTATATTTTCCTATATACGTACGTATATGAGAAAGTAATAAGAGGTGCTATGGCAGAATGGCACAGACATTCTCGTAGCAATTTTGTATAATTTCCTTGACATGGACTAGCTTTAAGGTCTGGCTCCATTTTCTAGTCAGCTGCAATCTATCGTCGCCCTAAAGAATATTTTTTGTCATTTTCTCAACTTTGCGCTTTCTTAATAGTAGAATCGAAATATTACTTCGAGAATCTTAAAGAAGAGTAAAACCGCGTTCTAAATAGAAATTTTCATTAAAAAAAATGTGAAGCTGTTTTTAAGAAAATGGCGATTAACCATTACTGTAAATGCGAAATTCGAAGTTCTTTTTTACAGGAATCTATTGAGTTTTCGAACACGTTTCAATACGTGTATTTTCGTTGAAATCTCGAAATCGATTTTCCGCAGCATTACATAACTTTCTCTATATTACGTATATACGTCCGTATACGGGAAAGTAAAAATCCGTCAATAGGAGCAACCCAAGCATATACCCAATGCAGTTGACCTACGTGTCGTAAATAACATCTAGTAGCTCCCACCCTTCAAGACAGCTTGGGAGAAGGCGCCGGTGACCGCTGAGTGGCCTGTTGCGGCACGGGAAGTTCCCGGCCACGGGCGAGGAACAGGCAGCTCGTATCCGCACTCCTTACGTAAACGCCCCGGGCTCCTCATTGTCGCTGGCAGCGCCAGACCGCCGAAATATCTTAATTTTTCAATGTGGATGCTGTTCTTATAAACGTCTTTAGGCCGGTAAACAGCAAGTAACGATCGCGGTTGATGTTTTTAAAACGGACGGTATCCCAGTCAACCGAGTCTGTTATTTGTGATATGGGCCGTGTGTCATTCACATAATACCTTCTTCTTATAAGAAAGAATCGTGTAAATAGAAATCATATTTATTGGAATAAGACGACTGATATGCAACCATATGCTACAACTCATTTTCTTCTATTGTTGTTAAAAAAACGGAGGGCTGTTAAATCCTTAAGGGACACTGGCCGTTTGTTGAAAAAACAAACGGAGTGTTGTTTCGTACTTCTCGTTGAGTTAAGTCGATATAACAGTACAATATGATAAAAAGTAATTTTAACCGTTTTCAGTTCAGCTAATATTAAGAGCCTTTGGGTGTAATAAAGATCCTGCACCATAGGACTTCCGTGAGCAACAACAGTTACATAAAACTCTGTATTATAGCATAACGGAATTCTCAATAAAAGGGAGTCATTAACGATTTCTCAGAGTTAAAAAAATCACATTTCAAGCAACCCTAAAATTTCCCTAATCGACTACTTGCCTCATCGTAATCTTCAATTCCCCTGGTGTCACGTTACGGAGAACCGCCGTGAACAACATGGCTGAGAATGAAGGTGGTGGCGAGCCTGGGAATTCAGCTTGGAAGGAGGCGGCTCCGCGGCGCACGTCCTCCGCGAGGCCCATACGCGAAGGCATCTGGGGAAGTCCTCGGCGCGCGCCGGCCGACCGTTCGACGGACGCGATGCGATCTGCGCGCGGATGCGAAGGTGGCGCTGGCGGCAGCGCTGGATTGATTTGATTTTTCGTGCTTCCGAGCGTGTCAACTGCATTGGTCATTAGTCCCATTAGTGTAGTGCATGATTTTTCTCGGGAGATGCGGTGATCTTCTCCGCTGGATGCCGAGATCCGGCGCCGACCTGCCGTCGGCTAGTGGGGTTTCCTAACAAGGACTCTGCCACCAGCGGGCACCGCCCCAGCCGGGACAAGCTCTAAGCTCCCGTGCGGTCTCCCGGAATATATGGGAGTGCAGTGCATGTTCGTGAGTGTAAGTGTGTAAGGGAGAGGAGAGGACAAGGAAGAGGAAGGAAAGATCGCGCGCGGTCCGTGACCCGTTTGGTAGGGTACTGCTCCGGCATTCGCCTGGTGTTGATCGGAGAAACCGCGGAAAACTACCGATCAGAGCAGCCGACCGCTAGAATTCTTCTCCAGACAGCGACTGAATTCGACCTAGCTGAAGAGCTTGTGTCGAAAATCCTGCCGCCCTCATGACTGGAACCTAGGACTTCCCGGTCAGAGGAGCTGTGCAGTGACATCAGTTGGTGCACTGAGCTACCGCTCCCGGTACAGCGCTGGAGATACTAGCCGCGCACGTGATCTTGAGCCCTCGCTTCGCTAGTTGCAAGGGGAGAGGGGGGAGTTTGGTGGTTACTTTGGCAAAAGGAATTTCATATCAAATTTCTTTGATATGAACGTTTTTCGTTGAAAAATTGTGTCTGTTACATGGGAGCGAACTCTTTTGATGATCAGATTTTGTCTACAACGCTTGTAGCTATCATTTATTATAATTCAACTAATGTTGAGAAAGCAGTGGGGGTAGGCAATCCAGGATTCAAGAAAACGTGCGGGTATAATTGCAGCGTTTGCAGCGACAGTGCGGTGGTGGCCGCGGTAACGGGGGCTGGGCGGGACCGATGCGATGCGATGCGATGCGATGCGATGCGATGCGATGCGATGCGATGCGATGCGATGCGATGCGACGCGATGCGACGCGATGCGACGCGATGCGACGCGATGCGACGCGATGCGACGCGATGCGACGCGATGCGACGCGATGCGATGCGATGCGATGCGATGCGATGCGATGCGATGCGATGCGATGCGATGCGATGCGGTGCGATGCGGTGCGGTGTGGTGGTGGTGGCGGCGGTGGCGGCGGTGGCGGCGGTGGCGGCGGAGGCGGCGGTGGCGGCGGTGGCGGCGGTGGCGTGCCGGTAGCGCGATGGTGGTGGCTGCGGTGATGCAGGTCGTATCGGTGGCATTGGTCAAGTCGATGACCACAAAGCAGGGGCCAGTTCCGAGAAGTCGATTAGCGATGCCCGCCGCTGCACTCGGCGCCGCCAGCGACCCGTTTCTACAACCTGCTCTGCGTCCGGAGTTTTGAAGCTTCCGATACATCCGTTCATCATTCCGCTGCAATTTAGAATTTCTATCAGGCCTACGCCGGCTGTATGTTCATGCCAACAGTGTTATTTATAATTTCCTCGAAAAGGTTACGGGAAACCCAGATCTGGTTGTTTTTATTTTTGAACGTCTTGGGAAGGAGGTGGATATTTATCCTCTATATTTTTTTAAATGTTCGTGCCACAAAAACGTGCGCAAACATTCCCCTGATTGAATGTTTTTTCTTTGCCTTAGGGGGCATAATCTTCCGGTGGAACCACAGTAATTTAATTCATAATCCTGATTATGAACTCCAAAGATAAAATAAAAATAGTGCAACGCATTAGCTGCGCCAATAAAACGGCAATAGCCAAACAGGCTTAATCAGGTTTCCAAGGCCAACCGATGGATTCTCTGTAACGACGATAGTTCTCTTGAATTATAGTAAATAAGTTCTGTACTCCGAACGAATCTCATTGAAAACTCTTATATAAAAAGCAGGTATTTTATAGATATGTTGCAAATTCTTAGCAAACTCTCCCCACGTTGAAAACTCGTAGTTAAACTAGTGATGCTTAAAACCGCACATTCTTTCTCCCCCTTAGTAATGTTTACGTAATACTATTAAAATGCAATTTCCCTCCAAATTAACACATCTCAGTCATAATTTTTTGTGAAACTGAAATATTCGAAAAATTGTGCTTGGCTTTATTTCAAAATCAATTTAGGAACAAATTTGTTTGAGGGAAAAATCTCTATCTTTGATATTTTAGTTGTAGGATGACGCCGAAAAAATTTTGAACCTTTGCAATTTTCGAAAAATAAAGCTTTTCTACGAACATGAGAACTGTACCATTCTCTTAAACGTCCTTCACTCTATCTAATAACAAACTTTAATCAAAAACGTGAGAGTAATATATTTTAACATTTTGAAAATGCCCTAAGGCTTCGTTTAAAGTACTCCTCAAAATTGAAATATCAGTTTCAAATTGAAGGGGTCGCGACATTAACCAGATCGATTAGGGAATGTCAATTTTGGAGAAAATCGACTGAACGGTTTAGCTGCTAATGTTGTTCACCGACGGACGGACGGACGGACGGACGGACGAACAGACAAACGTTTTGCCAATCGATTTTTCGGTATCAAGGAAACGCAAAACATGGATTCTGGCTATATCACGTGTTGGAGGATTTTTCTAAATTGAGCAACAGGATTTATCCACGCGGCGGCGGGGCGGCGGCGGCGGCGGCGGCGGCGGCGGCGGCGGCGGCGGCGGCGGGCGGGCGGCGCGGCGGCGGCGGCGGCGGCGGCGGCGGCGGCGGCGGCGGCGGCGCGGCGGCGGCGGCGGCGGCGGCGGCGGCGGCGGCGGCGGCGGCGGCGGCGGCGGCGGCGGCGGCGGCGGCGGCGCGGCGGCGGCGGCGGCGGCGGCGGCGGCGGCGGGCGGCGGCGGCGGCGGCGGCGCGGCGGCGGCGGCGGGCGGCGGCGGCGGCGGCGGCGGCGGCGGCGGCGGCGGCGGCGGCGGCGGCGGCAGGCGGCGGCGGCGGGCGGCGGCGGTGGGCGGCGGCGGCGGCGGCGGCGGCGGCGGCGGCGGCGGCGGGGCGGCGGCAGGGGGCGGGGGGTGGCGGCGGGCGGCGGCGGGGCGGTAGCGGCGGGGGGCGGGGCGGGGCGGCGGGGCGGCGGCGGCGGCGGCTACGGGGCGCGGCGGCGGGCGCGGGGCGGCGGCGGCGGCGCGGCGGCGGCGGCGGCGGCGGCGGCGGACGGGCGGCGGCGGCGGCGGGCGGCGGCGGCGGCGGCGCGGCGGCGGCGGCGGTGCGCGGCGGCGGCGCGGCGGCGGCGGCGGGCGGGGGGCGGCGGCGGTGGCGGCGGGGCGGCAGCGGCGGCGGCGGCGGCGGCGGCGGCGGCTGGCGGCGGCGGCGGCGGCGGCGGCGTGCGGCAGGCGGCGGCGGCGGCGGCGGCGGCGGCGGCGGCGGCGGCGGCGGCGGCGCGCGGCGGCGGCGGCGGCGGCGGCGGCGGCGGTGGCGGCGGCGGCGGCGGCGGCGGCGGCGGCGGCGGCGGCGGCGGCGGGCGGCGGCGGCGGCGGCGGCGGCGGCGGCGGCGGCGGCGGCGGCGGCGGCGGCGGCGGCGGCGGCGGCGGCGGCGGCGGCGGCGGCGGCGGCGGCGGCGGCGGCGGCGGCGGCGGCGGCGGGCGGCGGCGGCGGCGGCGGCGGCGGCGGCGGCGGCGGCGGCGGCGGCTGGCGGCGGCGGCGGCGGCGGCGGCGGCGGCGGCGGCGGCGGCGGCGGCGGCGGCGGCGGCGGCGGCGGCGGCGGCGGCGGCGGCGGCGGCGGCGGCGGCGGCGGCGGCGGCGGCGGCGGCGGCGGCGGCGGCGGCGGCGGCGGCGGCGGCGGCGGCGGCGGCGGCGGCGGGGCGGCGGCGGCGGCGGCGGCGGCGGCGGCGGCGGCGGCGGCGGCGGCGGCGGCGGCGGCGGCGGCGGCGGCGGCGGGCGGCGGCGGCGGCGGCGGCTGGCGGCGGGCGGCGGCGGCGGCGGCGGCGGCGGCGGCGGCGGCGGCGGCGGCGGCGGCGGCGGCGGCGGCGGCGGCGGCGGCGGCGGGTGCCGTGGCGGCGGCGGCGGCGGCGGCGGCGGCGGCGGCGGCGGCGGCGGCGGCGGCGGCGGCGGCGGCGGCGGCGGCGGCGGCGGCGGCGGCGGCGGCGGCGGCGGCGGCGGCGGCGGCGGCGGCGGCGGCGGCGGCGGCGGCGGCGGCGGCGGCGGCGGCGGCGGCGAGGCGGCGGCGGCGGCGGCGGCGGCGGCGGCGGCGGCGGGCGGCGGCGGCGGCAGGCGGCGGCGGCGGCGGCGGCGGCGGCGGCGGCGGCGGCGGCGGCGGCGGCGGCGGCGGCGGCGGCGGCGGGGGCGGCGGCGGCGGCGGCGGCGGCGAGGCGGCGGCGGCGGCGGCGGCGGCGGCGTGGCGGCGGCGGCGGCCGGCGGCGGCGGCGGCGGCGGCGGCGGCGGCGGCGGCGGCGGCGGCGGCGGCGGCGGCGGCGGCGGCGGCGGCGGCGTGCGGAGGCGGCGGCGGCGGCGGCGGCGGCGGCGGCGGCGGCGGCGGCGGCGGCGGCGGCGGCGGCGGCGGCGGCGGCGGCGGCGGCGGCGGCGGCGGCGGCGGCGGCGGCGGCGGCGGCGGCGGCGGCGGCGGCGGCGGCGGCGGCGGCGGCGGCGGCGGCGGCGGCGGCGGCGGCGGCGGCGGCGGCGGCGGCGGCGGCGGCGGCGGCGGCGGCGGCGGCGGCGGCGGCGGCGGCGGCGGCGGCGGCGGCGGCGGCGGCGGCGGCGGCGGCGGCGGCGGCGGCGGCGGCGGCGGCGGCGGCGGCGGCGGCGGCGGCGGCGGCGGCGGCGGCGGCGGCGGCGGCGGCGGCGGCGGCGGCAGCGGCGGCGGCGGCGGCGGCGGCGGCGGCGGCGGCGGCGGCGGCGGCGGCGGCGGCGGCGGCGGCGGCGGCGGCGGCGGCGGCGGCGGCGGCGCGCGGCGGCGGCGGCGGCGGCGGCGGCGGCGGCGGGGCGGCGGCGGCGGCGGCGGCGGCGGCGGCGGCGGCGGCGGCGGCGGCGGCGGCGGCGCGGCGGCGGCGGCGGCGGCGGCGGCGGCCGGCGGCGGCGGCGGCGGCGGCGGCGGCGGCGGCGGCGGCGGCGGCCGGCGGCGGCGGCGGCGGCGGCGGCGGCGGCGGCGGCGGCGGCGGCGGCGGCGGCGGCGGCGGCGGCGGCGGCGGCGGCGGCGGCGGCGGCGGCGGCGGCGGCGGCGGCGGCGGCGGCGGCGGCGGCGCGGCGGCGGCGGCGGCGGCGGCCGGCGGCGGCGGCGGCGGCGGCGGCGGCGGCGGCGGCGGCGGCGGCGGCGGCGGCGGCGGCGGCGGCGGCGCGGCGGCGCGGCGGCGGCGGCGGCGGCGGCGGCGGCGGCGGCGGCGGCGGCGGCGGCGGCGGCGGCGGCGGCGGCGGCGGCGAGCGGCGGCGGCGGCGGCGGCGATAGGCCTCGGCTCCTTTGTGACACGGAGACGCTGCGAGGTTGTCGCGTGTAATCGTTGACTGGCTTCTTCGATTGATCGGCGTAGCTGTGGAGATCCTCTGCGAATGCACTGCAATGTGGTTCTTGGAAAAGGTTGGTTAAGGATCAATTATGTCGTATTAACGGGAAAAGGTTCCTTTTCTGAAAAGTATTTCTGTAATGACAGGTACAGGACAAAAATTTTGAGCGTAAATATTACTTGAATATTGAATAATGTTATACAGAGTTGCGTACCTAAAATGTTCCCTTTAAATATTTCCTGAATCATTGCAGATATTGAGTTGCGATTTCCACTAAAGCGATTGCATGTAAGGGGCACGTTCAAAGGTAAATGATATTATCCAAAACACTCGCGGTATGATATAACAGAGACGTACGTTATTAAAATTACATTTTTCAAAAATATTGATAATTAAGATAGGGCAATATTTACAAACTCGTTGCGTCACGATCGTTATTGTGGACTAAAGAAATATGTAGTATTCCATTATAAAAAAGTTGTGTTCTTATCTCTGCAATACAGGAGGCAATAAGACAATAATACACGGCGTATGTCCCCCTAGTTGTAATACAAGGCGGCTCTAGAAGTACGTACGGAGCTTCCCTATCTTAAGTATTCCCGAGTACTCGCCGTGTGAGACTGAAAAATATAACTAAGCGTTAATGCCATACCTTCTGCACTATCCGTATAATGTGATTCAAATTGATTGAAACTGAAAAACCATGATAAATTAATATCATATTTATTATATTTGATATTTTTTATTTTGTTTATTTTTTCGTCAAAACAGTAAAATCTGTGTAACATCTGAGGGAAAAGAATTTTGTACACAATTTCTGGCATGAAGTGGAACTTGACGAAAAAAAAAATTGTATACATTAAATATGGTCTCTATTTGTTGTTTACGGAATCAATTTTCGTAACTTCGTTTTAGTTAAATTGATAACGAAAGGAACAAAATGTTTATTTTTCTAATTTCACATTTCATTGAAATACCGTTACTCCAGGCTGCTGGTGCGCGTCCATCGATGAATATTTACTGTTTGTCGAGTGAATGGCTGGAAATTTTGTGGAGTTTTATTTAGAAGAATTTCTTAACCTGTTTACCCTCGTCTCACGTGACGCTCTGCATTGCACATGGAGGCAACAAACGAGTTCTTCGGACGACGGAAGTAAGCGGAAGGCGAAGGCTGGTCGAAGGGTGTGGCTGCCGAGGAGGATGTGCGGACTGCAGCGGCATTACTCATGCTGCTGGCGTCGGGATGACGCTATTAGTCCGCGATCGCGGCGACTGATTCCATATTTTCGAGACCGCAGTCGTGTTATTTGCGTCATCGACGACACCTTCTCTGAAATGTATGCTTCATTGCATTTGCACTTGTTGAGGAAGGCTGAAGCGTATTGCTGTGTGAACAGTCGCATTTCAATGAAGGGTGTGTGTCAACGACGCACCTCAGCGTAGTTTGTGTCGAATATCTTTGCTTCGGTGAGGAGTTACTGTTTGTTCGTTTATATTTTTTTTATTATAACCTTTTCGATTCCTTATTGATAGTTTCGTCCTTCAACGCTTATCGGATGTTTACAAAAAAAAAATTCGAAATCGTCGATTCCTTCAATCGTCGATTCCGTGATCAAAAAAATTCGATCGCTTCCGTGAAGTCAGCGTTTTTACAACCTGGCCTGTATTACATATTCACGTTAAAATCTTTTAGTATCTGTCGTTGTAAGAAGAGTTGTTCAATGGGATTGGCTAAGTGAATACTTGACTAGATTATCAAAAGAGGAAATGGCCATCATGTCTCCCCGGAAAAGAAGAGCGTGTACAGAAAATGTTGAAAATATATATGCTCTTCGCACATGTCAAAAACTGAAAATATTTTTATAGAAATTTACAGAAAATTATTGTAATGTGTTTTAAATACATATGACATTAGTTCTTGAATATAAATATATTCCTTCAATTATATTACGATTATTTACAGGATCCGCCATTGAACCCAATTGATAGTTTATGGGATCCGGAATGGTATAAGTATGTGCCTGTTAAGAATCGTTCTTTAGTGGTTGAACAGCAATGTTTAAAGAGTTGGAAAACCGGTTTAACAATGAGAGCTTTGTGGATATCATTGACTTCTATTCTATATGTAGTAAACTCACACCTCGTTGTTCCCAAACGTCAGCGTCATGTAATTACTGCTTTAATGTAAAATATCATATTAATTCTAGATGACAATCAACTTTGAACAGAAAAACGCCTTGAAGAAAGCTTAGGGCTGGAGCGGTGCCCGCTGGTAGAGACCTCGATGGGAAAAAGAACTCGCAATCCGGAGTGAAGGTCAGGGTCGCATCCTGCCATTCAGCGGGAAACCACACTGCCACCTCCTTCATTAAAACATACACTACATTTAAGAAACTAAAAACCATAGCAGTTGACGCGTTTGGAAATACAAAATAATCAATCAATCATTTTATGAATTTTCAACTTAGTTGAAGTCAGTTCCAATAAATAATCAGTGAATCAATCTGATTTCTGTGGCTGTTTTCACAATTCTTTCTTGTGATATGCTAGAAGTACCCTCACTCAAAAGTACACATTTTCATTTTAGTCCGTCACTTTTCATTTTAGTTTTATCCATGTTTGTTCTTGTGCCAGATTTCCCTAAGACAGGAAGCATAACTAATAACGTAGCGAGACTTTCTTCCCAAACTATTTTATTAAGCTGTGATTAGGTGACATGATCCACGTCTCCGAAGATTATCATTTTTACATTTTATAAGTTCTTATTTCAAATCTGTTACATCAGAACAATAGACATTTTTTTAACAATATTACATTGGCATGTGAAGGAACCGGGCATTCACAGCCCTTCATGGATTCATTTTTAGAAGTGAACAAATAAATAGTAAACACTATAAATTTAACATCATAATACACATATGATTAAGACAGAAATACGACACACAATGTATAAATACATTAACATTTTGGCAATCATGAACATAATTATGTTTTAACAAAATCAAATAATTCCAAGCTATTTTAGTTAATTACAGTACAATTTTCTACAGCAGTACATATCATCTTCAGTTAATGATTGAACCTATTTAAGAGATCCAGAGGATGAAATCTGCACAATCTTCTAAGTCAAAGTCTTGGCTATTGTCGAGTAAGTTTAATGTTAGATAATTTGGGTGATTTTCTAGGCGCTTATAATATTTTTGGAAACTGGATTGGACTTCTTGGTATATTGTGTGTCATTGTGCAATGTTTTATTTGAAACAAACCACGGGGCATTGCCAAGCAATCTTAAAGGTTTTGATTAAAATCGCTGTAATATTTCTAGGTTTTATTTGGCCGCACTGCCCCAAAGTTGTATTCCATAGGTCCAAACGGGTTTTGATATTGATTTACACATCAGAAGTTTATTAGACAATGAAAGAGACGACTTTTTGCCAAGAAGCCAATAGTAGTGCTTTATTTTGATTTCGAGAGCTTTTCTTTTTGTATGTGTCTTCCAAGTCATTTTTTCATCAAGATGTAGACCAAAGTATTTTACGCAATCGACCCGCTTGTAGTATATCCTTGTTGTTGATTTGAATCGGAGGACATCTATTTGGTCTGAGTGCAAACGTCACGTGGACAGATTTGCTTTCATTGGTTTTTATACGCCACTCTGTGAACCATTCCGGAAGAAGAGTGAGGTGTTCTTGACGTTTTGGAAGGCATTTTCATGGGAGGTTAAGAAATGCTGTGTCGTCAGCAAACATGGTTGACGTGATGTCCGTGGAAAGAGGTAGGTCGGTCGTGTATACTAAATGCAGTAGTGGACCGAGAACACTTCCTTGAGATACACCGGCGGCGACGGGATAGAATGATGTTTCTTCCGTGAATTTTATTTGGAAACACCTTTCAGTAAGATAAGAGCAAAGTAGTGCAAAACATGGGTTGGGTAATATATTTTTGATTTTATAGAAGAACCCTGAGTACCACTCTTTGTCAAAAGCTTGGACTACGTCCAAAAAGACGCTAGAACAATATAGTTTTTTCTCCAGCGCTTCATTGTTGACTTGTACTGTTGTGTGGATTCGTTCAGTAGCTGCATGTTTCAACCTAAAGCCGAATTGGTAGTCTGAAATTATAGTTTTCTATTATGATTGAACGTATCCGCTTGAGGAGAAACTTTTCAAAGACTTTTGTCAAGATTGGTAATAAACTTATAGTCTATACCAAGATACTTTGGAAATATGGTTACCTGGTCCCGTTAGTGTAGTGCACGTTTTTTCTCGGAGATGGCGGTGATCTTCCCCGCAGAATGGCGAGATCCGGCGCCGACCTACAGTCGGATAGTGGGGTTTCCCTAACCAGGACTCTCCCACCAGCGGGGCACCGCCCAGTCCGGACAATCTCTAAGCTCCCGACCGGTCTCCCGGAATATGTGGTAGTGTAGTGCATGTTAGTGTAAGTGTGTGTAAGGGGAGAGGATAGGACAAGGAAGAGGAAGGAAAGATCGCGCGCGGTCCGTGGCCCGTTTGTTAGGGTACTGCTCCGGCATTCGCCTGGTGTTGATCGGAGAAACCACGGAAAACTACCGATCAGAGCAGCCGGCCGCGAGAATTCTCCTCCAGACAGCGACTGAAAGCTAGTGTCGAAAATCCTGCCGCCGTCAGGACTCGAACCTAGGACCTCCCGGTCAGAGGCGCTACAGTGACATCCGTTGATGCACTGAGCCACCGCTACCGGTCCCTCCTCCGAGAGTCTTCTTTCTGTTGCGTTAGAGACATTTCCTTTAACTACTGTAGGTCTCCTCACTGGGCTTCTTTATGCTCCCGCGTCCTCACGAGTCGCACATTTCACCGCTCGTGGCTACCAAGTTTTGTCATCTATGTTGGATGCGAGTTTGGAAGTCACACACAGATACCCACTCTCCATTGTTTGCACTCCACTACATTTCATCAATTTTTTCACACTGCACTCTAAATAATATTGTGAAAACTACATTATGCTTAACGAAATTAATAATTTAGGTGGTGAACGCACAACAAAAAAATCAGAGCAACCGGAGAAAATATACATTGAAACTACTTCGCGTCCTCGCCTGTAATTGAATTTCCACATCTCAAATGGGGCTCGAGAGCATTAGGGAAGACAGACATTTCATAATTAGGGAAGACCTCCCGCAGACGTCCTTGACCTAAGCTGTTGAGGTTGAGTTATGTTGCGGTACGCTTTACACAGTTAAATAGTATTTGTCCATTGAACTCTTACTTCCATCATTTATATGAATTAACACACAATCTAGCGATGTAAGTACAACGAAAATAAAATATCTTTACAATTTCCAATTACAAATATTGTGCTTTCAAAACTCATGGGAAGCGGCGCTTCCATCCCATTCATGGACGTTACGTCCCTCGTAACTGGAGATGGTGCACAAAAAAAGTGACGCGTATGAAAATATTTTTCCATTAAAGGGAGAAATGTGTTTACAAAAGAGTCTATTTTTTTCAGTAACATTTGGTGTAATTTTTATATTCATTAGGCATTAAGTCTTTATCTTTGACTGAAATTGACTTCTCCGACCAGGATAAAACCGTTCAGCAAAATGACAATTAACCAGATGTCGCTTTGCATGAGCATCGCTTATATATAATATTTGTTTTTTATATCAATCATCACTTTTGTTTTTATAAATAAATGTTTTTTTATTTATTTATTTTACGTCAAAAAAGCAGTTAAAAACTGCGTTTGACGCGCTATGGGAAAAAGTGGATTGTGTGCACATTTTTAAAATTCTGTGACCCTACACTAAGTCATATACTACTTAAAATTGAAAAAAAAACAACTCCCATGTAATAAAATCAATTTTCAAGGTTGAAAAGGCAATAAATTTTGGCTCTTATCCATGTTGTCCTTCGGAATAATATTTCCTTCCGCGACAACATGGAAACGATAATTTGAATAATTGTATTTCCCACTTAATTCTAGAAGACGTGCACAGAAAATGAAGTTACATTGTTCATTTCTGTGCACGAGTATGGTGACATATCCTGATACTGCTTTAGTCACTTGTTGCTCAACACTGAACAAGAGATCCATGCTTGATATTTGTGTTTCGAAATATCGGAAAAATATCACTGGTTGCAGTTTTCTTGGTAATTTATTGCTATTATTAATTTTTCTAGTTTTACTGTCTTATATTCATTTCTTGGCACACTTTTGTGTATATCATATTTATATTTCATTCTAGTACTTAAGTGGATCGGTTATTGGCCGGGGCAGATCCTTTTGTTTTAGGATAGACTATACACCCAAAGAGTAAGCACTTCTCTTTTCTTGGTCATGCAAGAATTCCCCAGAGATGACTTCGAACATTTGCCTCCAAACCACGCCGTAAATTAAACAATTTTCTCCTCGCGACGTGACAAAGAGCTGCGTGATTTGTAAACTACCCAACACTTCCGAAGGTCAAGGATGAATTTTAATGACGGAGACGAACGACACACATAATAGTTGGCACAAGTATTTATGTCACTGCCTAGGAGACGCATTGATCAGTAGCTCCATTCTTTCAATTTATGACGCAAATATGAGTGACGTATTTCCCCTATTAAGCAGAAAAGTGATAAATTTGCCTGGTATATTTATGAAAACTTGCAACATTATTTTATCTGCAAAAAATTCATTTTTTCATAATACTTGTGGAGAACTAGTGATGATTGAGGTACTTGTATTCAGTCTTTTTCGTAACAAATCAATTTAAAACAAGAATTTCCCAAAGGAATTTTTTTTTTTAAGTAAATATTTAATGTTCTATAAACTATTGTGTGAAATTGATAACATACGTACAAATTACATTGAAGAATAAACAAATACTATTGAGTATATTTTTTTTCTTATCCTCCCTGTCCAACTTATTTGGCTAGCCTGGAACTAAAGTGGTCTATGATACTATGGTCAAGATGACTTAGACCACCTAAAAACTCGCTAACATTAAAACTATCTGCCAATACTAAAGTGGTACTTTTATTATGCGGCACCTAGAATTACAAATGACACATAAACCACTTTAGAATATAAGGTGCTCACTTGTTGAGATCAAATTTACCGTAATCTGGCTTTTAGCCAAAATGTTTCATGGACCACTTTAGTTCCAGGCCAGCAATTTAATGCGTTATTGTGAAGTACAGCCCATCGAATAAATCTGTATTCGTCAAAAATATGTAGGCATTTAAACATTTTCTTCAATATTTGTTCATCTTGAATTCTATGTATTAAACATTTCTTTCGTGCGACATAAAATGGAAAAGTGATTAGATTGTTGAACACCACGCAGTCTGTTTTGCTAACAATCCTAGCCATGGCAAGGTGCTGAATGTGAAACATGGTGGCCCAGAAAATGCTCAGATCATCTTCAGGACCCTCTCTTCTTCCTCCTCACACCTCAGTTTCCTTCCCCTCACCCGTTTCAGCCCAGCGGGTGCCCTTCGCAACGGCGTCACCACTGCTGCGATTCGATGAGGTCGCCATGTGTTCCTGGAAACCAACTGCAAGGAATTGTTCAGAAAACACTGCAAAAGAAACGGCAGAAAATAGTGAAGGTCTGTGTTGAAGAGTGAATCCTGAAAACAAGCTAAAGGATACTATTCTGAAAATACTACAAATGAAACCAGTATAAATAGTAGATAGTCTTTGTTGACTAGAGAATACTCTGGCGTATTTTCTCCGGAAACCGTTAACATGGAAATAAAACAAGTTTCCTTTACCTTAATGCCTGATAGAATAGTTTGAGACAAGCATGTCACATTGGCCCGATTGATAGTCAACTGCTATCTATGGCCACTAGTCCCTTTAGTGAAGTGATTGTTCTATCTCAGGAGGTAGTAGTGATTCCTTCCCCACTACATGGTGGAACCGGCGCCGACCTACAAATCGGTTTGCGGGGGATTCCCCCTTCCACGTTTCTCCTCCAGTTCACCGCCTGAATCGGAACAAGTTCTAAGTTCTTGACTGGTCCCCCGACTTGTATGATAGTGTATTGCTTGCAAGTGTGTGTGTCTGTGTGTGTGTGTGTGTGTGCGTGTGCGTGTGTGTGTGTGTGTGTGTGTGTGTGTGTGTGTGTGTGCGTGTATGAGGAGGGAATTGGACATATGTCCAAAGAGGAAGGAAAGATCTCTCACGGTTCTTGACCCATTTGTTAGCGTACTCGATACACCCGCATACACCTGGTTATGATCGGAGAAACCACGGAAAACGACCGAAGAGAGCAGCCTGTCGCTAGTATTTCTTCCAGACAGCGGCTGTATTCGCTCTAGCGGTTTTAGCTCTAGTGTTGAAAAAACTCCACTGACGGGATCCAAACATACGAATCTCCAGAGTCACTGCAAAGTGAGCGGCCATGTTGTCACTGAGCCGACAAGCTTTGCTGAGGTGACATCAACAACAAAACATCGATGTTCAAAATAAAAAAGATGTTAATAAAACATAGATCAAAAACCATCGGTTTTTTAAACATCGATGTTTTAAAGCTTGTTTAGTTACCTCTTATTTTAAATTCGGGCCCAACGAAAATCAATTTGGCATGGTCGTGTATATAAGTTTATAAGTAAAATTTAACTAAAAATAACAAAAAATCGCCTCTCGATGTGCGAAATACGAAGGAAATACCTGACTCGGGGTCACCTTAGGCGAGAGATAAATGATCCATCTAAAGGTAAAATAAACAGCATTCGTTTGGTTCGAATACAGAACAGTGGTGCCAACAGTTGTTATTTCGAATGTATAACTTCACATAATTATGGTTATTTGAATTTTTCGTCCACAAAACAGCATCGAAAACGTAAAACATCGAGCCCAAAATATCGATGTTAAAAAAAAATCAGCTCCCATACATCAGTTTTTTTAAACATCGGCATCAATGTCGCATGTCGGTTGTGCATGGCTCCGCTGGCAACCCGTAAGCGCAAGGCTGCTCTTGGTGTTTTGGGCAGACGTAGTGATCGAGTACCGTCCCGTCGCAGCTGTTTCCTGAGTGGGTTGGCGAGGATAATATACAGGGTCATATTAATTTATAATTAAAATGTAACTAAAAATAACGAAAAATCGTCTCTCGATGTGCGAAATACGAAGGAAATACCTGTATCGGGGTCACCTCAGGCGAGAGATAATATGCTCCATCTAAAGGTAAAACAAGCCGCTTTCGTTTGGTTCCAATACAGAACAGTTGTTATTTCGAAAGTTTAACTTCACATAATTATTGGAATTTTTCGTCCACAAAAAAGCATCGAAAATGTAAAAAAGTTGAACCCCAAATATCGATGTTAAAAACCGCTGGCAGCCCGTAAGCGCAAGGCTGCTCTTGGTGTTTTGGGCAGACGTAGTATGCGAGTGCCGTCGCGTCGCAGCTGTCGCCTGTGTGGGTTGGCGAGGAGGACGGGGCGATGAGGTTCATCGGCGTCGCGACGCAGAGTGACTGCGCGTCCTCGCCGACCTTTCAGGGGCGCGCGTTTCATGGCCGGCGTCCCGCGGCGCATTTACTGCCTCCTCCCCGTCCTCCCCAACCTCCCCGCTTTGCTCCCCTCCCCCGCCATCCTACCTCGTCCCACCGGGGAGAGGGGGCTCAGCTGATGTTATTGCAGAGCCTCTAACCGGGAGGTCCTACGTTCCCACTCCCACGACGGCAGGATTTTCGACACTAGCTTGTGAGCTAGGTCGAATTCAGTCGCTGTCTGAAGGAGAATTCTAGCGGCTGCCTGCTCTAATTGGTAGATTTCCGTGGTTTCTCCGATCTACACCAGGCGAATGCCGGAGCAGTACCCTAACAAACGGGCCACGGACCTCGCGCGATCTGTCCTTCCTCTTCCTTGCCCATCCCTCCTTACACACACTTACACTAATATGCACTCACTACCACATATCCCGGGAGACCGCTTAGAGTTTGTCCCGGCTGGGGCGGTGCTCCGCTGGTGGGAGAGTCCTGGTTAGGAAACCCCACTTGCCGACGGTAGGTCGGCGTCGGATCTCGCCATCCAGCGATGGAAGATCACCACCATCTCCCGAGAAAATAAACATGCACTACACTAATGGAACTAATGACCAAAGCAGTTGACGCGCCCGGAAACTCGAAAAAATCAATCAATCAATCAAACGGTGGCAGGACTTTCCACACTAGCTAGATAACTAGGTCGAGTTCAGTTGTTTTTGAGCGGAGAATTCTAGCGCCTGGATGCTCGAATCGGTTGTCCCTGGTTTCGCCGATCAATACCAGGTGAATGCCGGAGTAGTTCCCTAACAAACGGGCCACGGACCACGCACGTGTTTTTCTTTCTTCCTCTCACCTCTTTCCGGGTGACTAGACGGGAGTTTAGAGCCTGTTCCGGCTGGGGCGGTGCCCCGCTGGTCGGAGATTCTTTCTGTCTTGAAATCTTATTAATTTTCATAATTATGAAACGTCAGCGTATTTCACGGCCATTCATACGATGACGTTTGGATATTTAATCTACCTTCACGGCGTCTATATTGCATTCACTTTTCGTGTCATTTCTACGTGCCCTCATCTTTCCGGTGATTTTTCATACCCGCTTACCTTGAACCCCAAATATCGCCATGCAGAAACGCCAGTGCATGACGAATTACGATTTACGAGACTGCAAATTAGATTTCTTCAGTGTTCGATTAACGTAAGTTATATTTGCTGTGTAGGGATGAAAAAATCATTCTAGTATAATGTGAACGATTCTTCATATAAAGTTCATTAAACTGTCGGTAGTATATCTAAAAAAGGTCTCAAGCGATTATTTTGCCAAGGAGACTGAGAAAGGGGTGGATACGTATGAAAAGAATCACGGAAGGTGACAGTCTAAGGAAGAACAGATAAAAAAGAATGTGCGATAAACAGTATTTACTAAAACTAACTATGGGGTGAATTATTCTTGTAAGTGGAACCGAAGTCTGTAGATCTAGTCTCGAGTCTCATTGGCAAGTTCAAGTCTAATGAACATTTTCATCGTGTTGTGGTTGGCTTCTCATACCACTGTGTGCCCCATGAGATTCACAAACGTTTTGATTATCTTTCATCACATTTTTGATTCTTGCTCGCAACCACCATTCAATGAAAAGCGACAGCAAACCATCACTGTGTGGATCTTATGTAAATTGGTGGCCAAATAATCCCTTCATATTTTCTCCCATAAATAGCTTTTTAATTCCACATATAAATTGGGGACCAAATCAACCCAAGTAAGGAAAGAGACTGATTGAGCACGTAAGCACGTTAAGACGGCCGCCGTCGCCACGCTGCTGTACAGTTTTTCCTTGTGCAGTATTGAAAATATTCTAGACTCGCCCCTGTATCAAAATGAAAAGCAAAGAAAGCTCTAGAAGAGTGTTCCAATTTCATGATAAGCGTTATAGAATATTAGAGAGAAAAAATAATATAAAAGGGGCAAGAATATAAGAATGCAGAATTAATTAAATCAACAAATGGTTGGTTCAATTGAATGAAAACCAAATTTAACCAAATAATATCTCGAAAGAAATATGCCAATTCTAAGTTTGGAAAAATTGATATGGGAGTTATTTAAAAAATAATGACTTAGAAAATGTTCTTCGAAAATAAAGTGTCACCTTCTACTTTTACCTGGTAGGCGGTCCTTAATTTAGTCTCTGGGTTAGTCCCCAATTTATATATAGGTTTAACTTTTGTTTTCCTTCTGGTCCCCAATATACTGTGGGTTCTTGTCAGGAAAAGGGAACTCACTAGCCTCCTTCCTTGCCTATATTTCTGTTTCTTACTCAGTAATGAATATGTCACTCTGAATCACCATCCACTGTCGAGACATTCCACTTCACTTCCTGTAGCTAGATTTTGCACGGCGAAGCAATCGACAGAACTATCGATCTCCTAGGCATGAGCAGTTAGAGCATACCTTTTGTGCATCTGCGCATGCGCAGATGATCGAAATTGCAGTCTTATCTCTGAACGTTATGCCATTCAAAAACCCCCTAGTGTGCTCGATAGTGGCGCTGACCCAAACCACGACCTCTCAAGTACGGAGGCGTCGGAGCTGCAGTTCGGGTTCGACGCGGCGCACCGGGCCGGAGGGGTGATGGAGGGGAGGCGAAACGGAGCAGAGCAGAGCGGTGAGGGACACGGGGCGGGCGCGGTGCGGCACGGCGCGGGGGCTGTCGATCTGTCCCCGCCGCTTGGCGGGGCAGCGGATCGCCGCATCGCCGGCGTGAATGGCGATTTCGGAAGCGGGCCAGGGTTGTTTCCCGCAGCGCGGCCTTCAGAACCCTTCCCAGCGGCCCAGCACTTACGCAGGGCAGGGGATGGTAGCGACACGCGAGCGCTCACTAAACCCTTCTGAACCCTGCCTCTGCTCTTTCCAGGCTTTCAAATGCGGATTGTGGGGATGCTGATTAGGTCTTGTTGACACGATTAAAGGATGAAATTATTGAAGACTTAAAATAAAAAAGGATGCAAGTGTCATTTCTTTTAAATCTTCGTTTTACCATAATAATGAATGAATCACGACTTATAACATAAATAAGAACCAAAGTCCAGACGCTCTTCTTGAGCAATATAAACAGCAGGAGTTGTACTTGCCAATAGGTTTAATGTATATATAAACTCATTTTTCCGGGAAGTATGAAAATGGCACTTATATTCTTTTTTATTTCAAGTCTTCAACTGAAGTCATCTTTGTCAATTTAGATTTATTCAGAGAGCCGTCTTTCGACATATTTGCTGTCATCATTTATTATTTTTAAACTGTCGAGATGGCAAAGCCGTCAAAAGTGGGGTCTCTGAATAAGTTGACAAAGATGACGTCAATTATTTCATCCTTTCCAATAAGGTTCTTATCGTTTCCGAGGCTTGGCCGTAATATACCCGCTCAGATGAAGAGGAAGTTGCCGCACGGCATGAAACCTAAAATTGTGGGTTTTAAACATGTTTTCCCTTTCGCTTTTCCGGGTGTTGCGATGTGGAAGGCTGCGGTAAACCACATCTCCTGTAGTAGCATCCAAGAAATATTCTTCATTTCATAATTGGTAAAAGCAAGTCCCGTAGTTCCACATAGTCTACAGGTCACGTAGTTTTCAATAGGCAAGGATTTGCGCTCTTTATAAATCGTACGTAGGTCAACCAGCTTGGAAGGAAATTCAGGTTAGACTAGAAAAACCAAGTTATTTCGGCCGTAGTGATCACACTCACAAAATTCGAACAAGGAAACAAAATTCAGATCTTGGGAAATTTTCCTTTTTAGAGGAGAGATTAGAGATTGGAACAGTTTACCCGCAGCAATTTTCAAAGATTTTCCTCTAAATGTCCGAAGTTTCAAAAATGAGTTAGAACAAGATGAGAGTAATAGGTATTCAATGAGTAAGTGTTGTTAAGTGCGGTGAAGTGCTGTGAAGTGCTGGTCAGTGTAATTCAAAGCAAAACAGTGTAGTGTAGTGCAGTGAAGTGTAGTGAATGCGATCAATGAATTAAAAATAATCTAATTTAGCCCCCGGGTCATATCCAATTGCAGTTCAAATAAATGTGCGTATGTATGTATATTCCGCTAAGTATGTTGCATTTGAAGTCGATTAGATAATTTGATACTTTACATACATTCTCTTCCAACTATTGAATGTTTCGCTGAGATTTGGCGTGAAGGCAGCGCGTAATGTCGCTAGTTCTTCTTCTTTTTCTTCTTCTCCCCCGGATGCCTCAGTGTCGGGTAAGCTATTTGACATACTTCTTTTTGTCTTGTGCCGTGCGTTTCACCTCTCCTAGTGTAGCTCCGCTCCTTTGACATATATCCTGTATATAGGCGTCCCATATTCCTCTTGGCCTTCCACGTGGCGTCTTTTCTTCTGACCTGGCTTCGATCATTTGTTTCGGCTTTCTATCCTCTGCCGTTCTAAAAACATGTCGTCGCTAGTTCATATACAAATAACATAGTTTAATTGAGCTCCACGGGAAGTTAAAGTCGTGTTTTATACATAACATTTACAAAATATTGGGAGTGCCTCTGTAGGGCAGAATACTTTCTGTAAGAACTACTAGATCCGAACGTTCTTTTCAATTGCTTTTCGTTTGGTCTTGTTAGTACCTCCTTGATTTCGATTTTTAACATTAAAAAGTTTTCTCAACAAGGTAACTGCCAATATTGAAAACAAAAATGTAATCCTTGACTTTTCAACTTTTCACTCATTTTTTGAGTCATCTAGGTGCTCTATTATTTGCAGTCACATTCTATTGCATACATATTTCAAAATTCTAGCTAATAACACTCTAAAATTATATTCTCAAAAATAAAGAATCCCAAATTAAAGTTAATAACTATAATAAATTCTGGTAATTTAAAAAATAACTTAAACATTTCTTTGTTGCATTCACTGTTTTATCTGAACATTTGAGCATCATCTCAGTTTTAGCACCAGTGCTAAAAATTGAATTTTTAGCAAGCTTTGCATGCTCTAAAAATAACGATTCCACTAGGGACTGTCTAAACAAGGTATTTTGTAAATTGGTAATTTATGTCTGAAAGTCTAAATGTTTCACGTGCTTTACAGAAATATTAAATTGCTGTAATTACATCTTCTGTATCTTATAAATAGAATAGGTTCCAGAAGGGTCATTATGGAATACACGCAACTCATGTTCTCTGTACTATGGCTGACTGGCATTTAACGTGCGACCTTGAACTTCTCCTCCAAACTTCGAAGAAGTTCTCTAAACAGAAGAGGTTTTCTGAAGTGATTAACAGAACAGACGATGGTTGTTCATCGGAGTAGACAAAAGGTTACTAGCTAAACAAGTTCCAGTGGACGTGTTTGAGGAAAGTAATCGTCCTGCTGTATAGTGCTGCACCTTCCTCCGATGGTTAGTGTCACACATTCTATTGTCAACCAAACAATTGGTATTCTGGAAAATTATTATTATTTGATTTTAATGTGGAATTAATCTTATTATGGAATTTACAAAGCAACAACTCAATAAAATAAATAATTTACATAGTACACAGCGTGAAAACAAACTATTGAAATACTTTTAAAAACCCGTATTGGTCACTAATGAGTCCAAAAATGAACCTCAGATATTATGTAAAGGGTTCAGTATTAATATAATGGGGATAAAAAATGCCCCTTGAAATACAATAATTAAGAAATACCAATTTGTTGTAATATGTGAAAAAATTGGTTGGTGATATACAAATATTTTTCAATACATAACGTAACATAATTATATTTAATTTTCAATTCCAATGCGAAAAAATTACAACTATCACATCTGGCCCGAAAATCCTGAAGAAACTATTGGCATTTCCATTTTCATATTAATGTTGCGAGTTATTATTTGGTTTTCAACTTTCTGTGCCATATTCTCACAAATGGGAACTTGCTCATGTCCACCAAAATCTTTTTTACAATTCACAAGTTTTTTTTACAATTCACTCAGAATTATAAAATTCCATATGGCGAACGTTTTTGTGAAAAAATGCAGATCATTGTAACAGAATGAATAATGGTTGGGTTTTTTTCCTCAAATGAAAACACTTGTAACCTGCTGTGGACTATCGGCAGTTCTTTTCATTTTTTTTGAAGTTAAAAATAATTGCAAATTTTTGTATGACTATTTCTAATTTTTGCCTCGAAAAGCACTGGTCATATGTTTTTCTTCCTAGGAAAATAGTTCTCTGCAAATAATGTGAAAACGTAAATATTACTTTGAACTTTTCTATTGCTTGTTTGCCGTGTAAGTTCGGGCTAATTTCCATTTGTGCGGAGAATTATAATTTTTATTTTTTAGAACAACCCAATTTTAATGTCGGACAGAAATAACATACATAAAATGTCACTTGAGCGAACTATTAATGTGACCAGAATGAAATTTGATACCCTGATTTTGTTCTTCCTTCCCTTCATGCGGCAGGAAAAGTCTTGCCTGCGTGAGTTTATGTATCAAAATATAAAGTTCTACTGTCATAGTTCCAATTCTCATACCTTACACACTAGTTTTGCTTATTTTTGACAATTGGGTTACGTAGAAGAGTAGATATGTAACATTAAAATTTTTAAGAACGATGAAAAATACAAGAAAAATCTTATTGTACATGTAACGTCATTTAGATAAATGACGAGATCATGAAAATGCTCACTTGTCAAGTATGTCTGTGAGTGAGAAACATAACAGCAAGGTTAAGAGTAGCTTACCCCTACAAGAACTCTCACATGTTAAACTCCACCCTCTTCCCTATCCTTCAATTTCCATAGTAAACCCGCAATATATATTTTTCTTCAAGACGCTCTTATCCTCCGTCTTTTCTTATATACGTCTTCTTGTAATTGCACTAACTGAACGTATTTTAACTTAACAGTACAATACACCTTCATTAATAAAAAATATTTTCATTCAACTTTATTACCCGAGTGGCGCACCCGTGCAATTCAATCGCAAATAATATAAAATATTTAGTTTAATTTTACACTTACAGATTACAGTTTCTGAACTCTGAGGTAGAATTAAGAAGCATTGAACCATCAAAAATGTAATACAATCTCCAAGAAGATCTCTCACTGTAGATTATGATGTGAGGAATGTTACTTTGAAGCTTTTGACCTTGAAAACAGCCTTTGAGGCCCTAGAATACTGCGTTTTGTTGCTACATAACTATATAGATTTCAACATCGCTGTCCTAGTGTTGCGGGTTGCATTTGACGGGACACTTTAGATGCGTTTTTTTTAATCCTTCATATTTTTAAAATGAATGTGCAATTTTTCAAGTCTTCGTTAAATACTCTTTCTTTTGAGACCTTATTTATAGAGATTGGTTGCGTGAGAGAGTCGCAAAATTCGTCTCTGCTACTGTAATAATATAAGTGATCATTTCCAAACATTTAATCTTCCAATAGTGTACGAAATCTACATAATATATACATTTATAAGGCCACACATTGAACAATAAATTCAATCTGCGTAACACTAGGAATGAGGTTTATTCTTATTAACATTCTTTATTCTTACAAAGTCACTCTCAAGAGTAGAATTACTACTAAATTTCATTAATAATCCGTTCACTTTCTAAAATTATGTTTCCCTTCTGAAATAAGATGACGTCTCCGCCTCAAAGCAGCGTCCTTTTCAGTCCTCTTTCAAGAGGCGTCCGGCAAACTCCTCCATCGTGACTAATCAGAGTCATAGAGCTTCTCGGCACGCCTGCCCCACTGGCCCCTGCCGGCTGCGCGTACACGAGCAGCCGCAGAAAAGTACCGCGGCAATTGGCGCCACTCGGTCTGCACGTGAAGCACGAGCTGGGAGTGGCTCGTTGAGGCTCTTGAGGAGCAGCGTTCTTGTCCACTGAGCAGGAGTAGCTCTCGCCTTTTTGCTCCCTGCTGAGGCGGCGGAGACGTCTTCGTCGTCGTTGCCTCCGGAGGCGGCGCGGCCGCCGCCGCCGCCGCCGCCGCCGCCGCCGCCGCCGCCGCCGCCGCCGCCGCCACCGCCACACCCCCGCCACCGCCGCCCCGCCCCCCCCGCCACCGCCCCCGCCCCGCACCGCCACCGCCGCCGCCACCGCCACCGCCGCCTCGGTGCACAAGGACATTACCGCCCGCGCGTATTTCTGCACGACACGTCATCCATTGACAATAACTACCTCGAAAGATTCGTAGAATTTTGAGGTCGGTGTTGCCTTGCAGAAATAACGGAAAGGCGCAATAAAAGGGGTGTGTTCCCTTTTAATGTGTACATTCAAACCACGTAGATGGAGCGTCGGTTCGTTTAGAAATTGGCATCTTACTTCGCGTATCGTCAATTGAATCGTTTATTTTAGAAACCCGTCAAACGCCAAATTTATCATATCGAGAAAATTGAAAAAGGTGTCCCAGTTTTTCGATTTAAAAATATTTTTTAATATTAAAGTAGTTAATAAATGAATATTTCTCAGGTAAATATGGAATAAGCGATGTGTCTATCCTCCTGGAACAATATTCCACCGCTATAGCGCATGTTAAATTTTGGCGTTTGAGGGGTTCCTGTAATAAACGATTCAATTGGTATCTGGGAGGTTTGGGACCACCGTAATGACGTACAAATTGCCAGTTGGCGACGTACGAATTGCCTGTTGGGATAAATATAGTAAGTCGCATTGTTGCCATATGAAGATGGTATTGTCACATGGAAAATCACATAATAATTCGAATTTAAAACTTCAATCTACAAACCGCCCTTTTTTGATAATAAAATTATGAAACTACTGAAATTCTTGATATTATCTTGAAACATAAATATGTTCGTCGGTTAACTCTACCCAATGATGAGATATTTAATTCCGCCAACTCATATAATTCACACTTAGAGTAAATTCAAAATCTGAGGATTGAGAAAATGAGCTAGATAGTGAGGAATTGTATCTCCATTTTCTAAAATAAATATTCTGAACATCATGCTGACAACAGTAAAAATACTTCTGGACAAAACAACAAAAAGTGGTTTTCCAAAAACGATTATACACAATTCTTCAAAACAGCAAATAAAATACTCTCATGCGACTGCAATAAATTAAATATCTTAACAAAAACAGATTTTTAACTTTCCATTTTACTACTGTACCGAATGTAAAATAGTTAACATATTCTCCATGATACTAACATATAGTATAAATATTGCAATAATCTGATAGCTTAACTTTCAAATGTCTTTATACGTAATGCAACTCATCCAAATGTTAGAAAGAACATATCCAAAATTAAAGAATAAAAATATAAAGAGAAAATTTACAAATCTAAAAAAGAAATTACAAAAACACATTGAAAGCAATGAATCAGAGTACTCTAGTGATACAACTTAAGACATCTTCCCCCTTAAATTAAATATTAAATAACAATGGTTAAAAGCATATTACAATGGAATATCAATGGATTGAGGCCTCAAAGAGAAAATCTATTAATTCTAATTAGTAAATATAATCCAGATGCAATATGTTTACAGGAAACTAATAATTCAGAAAGAGTGATACCACAATTAAAAAATTATTCTTCAACAGGAAAATAAAAATCCCAAAATCAAAATTATCATGGGAAGAAAATATTTGAGTATCTGTAAAATCTACCTCTCCAACAACTATAATTTTTCAGAAAATGAAATATTAAAAATCATAGATCAGCTACCTAAACCCTGTATTATGGTTGGTGATTTTAAAAGGTGAGGATCTTATAAAGATGATAGTAGAGGAAAGATTATAAAAAAATATTAGAAGATGCAAATATATTGATACTTAACAAAAAACAATGCATTCACCTTAATAATACACATAAAAGGTTTAGTGCTATTGATTTTACTATATGTTCATCCTCTATTGCTTCTAAATGGGACTGGAGTACTACTGAAGACTTGCATAGAAGTGACCATTTTCCCATTCTCATACCATCAAATCAGAAAATATGGTATGAACCTCAAAGAAAAATGTTCGATAGCAGACTACCAGTACTCGCAGTGGACTACAGATGCAGAGGAAGAAAAGATGCGGAAAGGCCCAGAAGGAAGTGGGTATCGGAACAGGTTCTAGAACTTAATATTTGAAGTGCAGAAGACGGAGAAGATGAATAAATGCTAATAAAGTCATGATGTTTGGTGAATGACGAAATGAGAGCCAGCGTAAACGAAAGGACCAGAGGAAGCCTATCGGAAATCGGCTTTGTCTACCTTAAATTTCAAATAAATCGACCTGGTTATGATCGGCTATCTCCGATGTCAAGTGTTCTGACCACTACACCACGGTTAACTTTCCTATCAAGTAAAATTAGGGTACATAGTTGTATTGTCATACCCCTACGCTCGAATCCATTTAGCTCGTTCGTTACACTACCTACCCACATGCATATCCGCCGACTCGCCATGCTCCGCCCCACCTGCCCTTCCTGGACCACCCCCCTGGCCCCATTATTTTGCCTCGCTTCGCATATCCCTCTGTCTCGTCCGGTCCCACCCCGCTCATTCCCCCCAAATTCTCGTACGTTTCCTGTACATTCTACTTTGGTTTCGCACCCTTTCTTCGTTCATGCCCTTTCCACGTTGCGTACATGCGGCCTGGCCGCACTTCCGTTCTGCAATACATAAAGCCTAGATCCATTGCAGATTGAATTAAATAAAAAAGAGCAACATTCATATTTTCTTGTTTAGCGGATGAATTTCCCTGGTCCATGCCCCACCCAACCCCTCCCGACACGATCTCTCCCAGCCCTGTTCCTCGTCCATCTGTCTTGCCCTAATCTGTGAAAGGTTAGATTATTGTCGAACAGACTGCTGAAAGATCTTGTGCCGCTTACGGTTGTTTCTTAATTTGTTCTATACGAATGGAAGATAAGACCAATACTTAAATTATAGAAAATGAAAAAAAAATCATATGATACAGAGAGGTGGGAGAACGTAAATTGATAAATGTATGAGAAAAGACACTTAAGATGTGTATCTGCAAATAAATAGAAGTAAAGATAAAATGGTGTGCGAAACGAGCATGAAATCGAAACGAGCATGAAATTATTGCATTAAATAAATGTGTATAGATTTTTTAAAAAAAGCAAAGATTCCCAGACCAAGGGCTTTATATAGTTATAGACGAAGTAATAAAAAAGATTGACTTACATTTAGGAAGTTAAAAACTGACAAATACCAAGGAAGGTGCAAAGAAGAAAGATCACCAGATGTGAGAGTTGCATCTTGTAGGTGTGAAAAACTAAAAACGAAAGATTAAAAACAAGTTTGAAATATATTGATTTGAAAACCTATATGCAACATAATTGGGAGAGAAAAGCTACATTTTGTGTTCAGAAGCTAAGCAAGGGACAATTTCAGCAGTTTTTCAATGGTTCAACGGAGAGGGGATGAAAACTGTAAATTTGATAGGTGTTGTATAATCAAAACAACATTATAAATTCTATATTAAAATAAAGCAAAACATAACAATTCCTTTAGAATTATACAATTTAAAATTCAGCTTATTCATTTAACATAATAGAAAAAAGTAAAATAATGACCAAATTATATACGGATGTTTTGTGGTGTACCGGGTGGATGTTTTGTCCTGTATTTGGAGATAAAAAACAGAGTAAATAAAAAGAAAGGTGCGAAGATTCCCAACTGTAAGCGTTTCTAGGAGCTACATGCAAGCGTCCTTCTGCTGGCCTCCCGCTTTCCAAGAGGCGGCCCGCTCTCGACGAGGCTCCTCGCCTACCCGCGCGTCGGAGTCTCCCATGCGTGGCAACGCGGGCGCGCTCCTCCCGCGCTGCGAGGAGCGTCGGCGCTGGCGCAGGCGGAGGCGGAGGGGTTTCCCGCAGCGCATCCGGTTCCTCCACTCGACGACCGCCACACGCGCTTTGCCTCGCGGGCTTTGGAAAAAGTCCGCGCGTCGCGAAGGCTGCCGCGCCGCAGCCGTCACCACTATCGCCGCCACTTACGCCTCCGCCATCGCCGTCCCCGCCTTTGCCTGGTGTTTACTGTTCACTGGTGCTGACGCTCTCTGATAACGCCCTTGTCGCTGCCATTATCGTAATTCATATCGCCTTTGCCGCAATCGCCTACCTGCTTTTGCCATTGCTGCCCCTGCTTTCCCCATGCTCACCTTTGACCATGGGTGATCCAGGCACACTATTCTTCTCATTATGTCGTTGACACTGCCCTTGCCATCTCCACTATCGCCGCCACTCATGCCTCCACCATAGCCGTTCCCCACCTTTATCATTGCCGCCACTGCCTCCATCGCTGCTCCCCCACCGTCGCCATATCTGCCCCCATCATCGGTGCTACCCCCCCTCTCTCTCTGTCTCTCTCTCTCTCATAACGCTGTTGTCACTACACTTGTCGTCTCTCATATTGCTGCCGTCTCCCCTATCGTCGCGGGCGCTTCCATCTCCACTACTGCTTCCATATTACCGCAACTCCACCAACGCAGCTGCCGCCTCGAACGTCAGCACTATCGCCTCCTCCACTGCCACTACCGCTTACACCGTTGCACTCTTCCCATCTCACCAACGGCACTTTTCCCACCATCGCAGCCACCTTCGTCATTACCGCTCATTGATACCCAACGCCGCAGGTGCGTTGATCGCTGCTGCCGTTTCCACCATTGAAGCTGCCGCCTCCACCATCGTCACAGTCACCTTCAGCATCTCCACTGTCGTCTCCACCAATCCTCCGGCGGTTATGCTGGTTGCAACGTTTAATCGTTCCCCAGAAGCCGTGCTAATGAAAAATTTACCACTTCCTTCAGGGGAAAGCTAGCGTGTGACTTCATAACCATGTTTTGCAGTTCAACACTACTAAGATTGCTTTTGATGTGACAAGTTTTTTTGATATCTTTGTATTTTCACAATAATCGATCATTTTAATAGCTAGAAATTACTTGAATCCACTAATGTCAAAAATGTCTTCCATTAATGTACAAAGGTATAGCGTTTTCTTATGCATAGTAACAAAAGTGATGGTTGAATTGATATTGATGAATGAACACATACACTGCAATACATGCAGTAAATTGTTTTTCTAAAATCTGCCGTTTTTTTCGCGCATTTCATAATTATCTATATACTACGTATATTACTCCGTATACACGTACGTATGTGAGAAAGTAAAAATGCCGAATCACCCACCATTTGTTCACATTTTAACATTTTCTCTGTATAGCTACGCAAATTCAGCTCAGAGTCTCTAGAAACGGCTTAACAAAGAATAAAGCTGAACTGCTTGACTCCACACTCAAGGAAAAGAACATGTTAGTAGCTGGAACTGCAGTTCATCTGAACAGGAAAAGAAATGATCAATTTTTCTCATTATTTCAGCAAGAACAGGATTTAGTATATTGCTGGAATATTGCCGATCTGGAGAATGAGTTCGGAATTGAATACAAAAAAGAAGAATGGAGGCTGTTTATCGATTCCTCTAAAACAACTTTAAAAGCAGTTATATTAAACAATGGTAACACTTATGCATCATTACGTGTTGGTCATTCTGTATGCATGAAGAAAAGTTACAAAAACCTCAGTGTAGTTTTAGAGCAAATAAACTACTCTGCTCACGGATGGATGATATGCGGTGACTTAAAAATAACATACATACTTTTTGGACAATAAACTGGTTTTACTAAATTTTTGTTTCCTATGTGAATGGGATAATAGGGCACGAGATCAATATCGATCTAGAACGAATTGTTCTCTAAGAAAATCTTTAAAGCCAGGAGACAAGAACATTCAACGGGATCGTGTGGTAGATCAACACAATATTCTGCTGCCTCCATTGCACATAAAATAAGGCCTCATGAAACAATATGTGAAGGCCTTATCTAAAGATGGACAGTGTTTCAAATACCTTTGTGAAAAGTTTCTTCACTTGTCTGAAGCAAAATTCAAAGAAGGGCCTGATATTAGAAAAATGAATTAGAAAAAAGACCTAGATCATTAAGCAATTGTTGCCAATATGCTGGATGCTTGCAAAACATTGGGATGTTTAATGTGCCTCAAGGTTCACTTTTTAAACAGTCATTTAAAATTATTTCCGGACAATTTAGGTGATGTAAGTGAAAAACAAGATGAGCGTTATCATCAAGATATAAAAGTGATGGAAAAACGTTATCAGAGACGCTAGAACATTAACATGGGAGATAACTGTTGGTCACTTCACTCAGAGTCAGCAAACGGAGCCTAGAAGAAAAAGCTGTATAAGGAGCTTTAAAGGAAAGATATCACGTCACTCCTTTGTAGAATGTGATGGTAAGAATATAAAGCCATCATCTATGAGTAATAAAATTCTGTTGGTATTTTAAAAATAGTTTACTTTTCATTTTTATTGCATAATTTGCATAATTTTTCATATATTACTTAATCAAATTGTGACTAAACTGTGGGTGATGGAAACGAAATGAGTTTAGATGCGGATTCAGCACACAAACTATAAAAATCAGCTATCAAGATTCAAAAAGTGATTTGAAAGCGTTATTTTGTTCGCCTGTGCTATTTATTGTTCACGTTGCTACGCGTTGAATCAGTTTGAGACGTTTGTTGTGGTTGTCTTCCTTATTCACCGCAGCGACCTTGCAGTAATGAAGTGACATACTTCTTCGGTGCATGGCTGATGCTGGAAGAACATGTAGTAGTAAGAAGTAGCAGAAAATACTCTGGAAATTCCCGGAGATGAGTTTTCCCACACGTTAAATATTGCGTATGAAATAAGTGTTCTGAGAAATAAAATAGTATGGAAGTCCATTATTATGGTACTTCTTTTGCCCACATACACTCACTGACTTAGGTGGCTCAGGGAATCAATTGATGTTAACTGCAGTGCCTCTGACCGGAAGGTCCTACAGTTTGAGTCCTTGAGATAGCTAGATCGAATTTACTCACTGTCTGGAGGAGAATTCTAGCGGTCGGATGCTCTGGTCGATAGTTTTCCGTGGTTTCTCCGATCAAAACAAGGTGAATGCCGGAGCAGTACCCTAACAAACGAGCCATGGAACGCGCGATCATTCCTTGTTATATCTGCACCCCGTACACACACTTGCGTTTTACATGAACCACACTACCACACATGCCGGGAACTTAGAGACTGTTCCGGGTGGTGCCGTGTCCCGCTTGTGGGAGATATCCAGTTGGGGAATACTTCGCTAGCGGTCGCGTAGGTCGGCGCCGGATCTCAGGAAGATCATCACCACCACCTCCCACGATAAAACATGCGATACACCTACGGGAATAATGACCTTAGCAGTATGCCTGGAAATATCAATCAATAAAAAAATACATCTAAAGAATCAAGTTTTTCATTATCAATCATGATCAAGATATATATTGTGTTAAACGCTGTGTAAAAATAAATTTTAATGCCACATACAGTTTATTATATTAAATTATATTTATTCTTATTATTTTCATACTACTCACATTTCACTTACCTTATTTTTAAATTACTTATTTTTAATTTGTTAATAATGTATTTTTTTTATTTGGACCAGTTAACCAAGAAGTTATATCGTTGACAGGAATGCAGCCTTATTTCAAGCCAAGCACAGATAACACTTTGCTTGTGGGTAGGGGAAAGAAATCTACAATGATTCCATTGGGTTAAAGCTCGTTGTCGGCAAAATGAATGCCCTAATTGCAGTGTGAAATCAACAGGAACCTGACATCAATGCAAATGCATGTTTTCCCCTGTAATAAGAAAGTATGCTCACAGGGTATGGCGTGAATCACCAAATATAAAATTATTTAAAAATGATTTTGTGATGTGTATATATTGCATATTGTGCCTATTTCCTTAATAGTCATAAAATATCTGTACATTTCTAATAATCCTGCATATTTCCTTTTTTTTTTTCGTTTTTTGCTATATTTACTTTAATACATTTAATTTTTTGTAATGTGTGTGTCTACATACGGTTCATAGTAGTTCATCAATTTCCTTATCTGCATTATGCATGATATTCCTCACGATCGTTCAGAAATCTCGAGCCTTCGAGTTCATCTTAAACTCCGATGACTTAATACACGTGATTAAAAATCACAGAGGCATTCCTCTAAAACCGTGTGCAAAACAGAGTGCAAAAAAGAAAAGAACTTCCCATTTCATGATACGAAGTTTGCTGCCAAGGTGTTACCGTAATTTTGTACAAACGTGACTCCAATGCTAATTTTTTAATGTATTTTCGACTGATATTCAATTCAACATAACGTAAGTAATATCTAATAACAAAGACTGTTCTTTGCAATTTCATTTAGCGATATAGAAAGATTAATGTGTGGGATGAATCTACTGTAGGTTAAAATTGTGAGAGGAGTTAATATCCCCAAATATAGCATTTGTAGTGTATATTTTGAAGCGTTCACAGCTTCATGCATACATATTCTGTATATTATAATCTGTAGAATGTAATAATAATTCGTGCATATAAATCCGGCGTCTAGTGATATGGCAAAACACTTGCTACACCACATCAGTGTTGCGTAATAAACATAACGAAATTCTGACAAATGGGATCGTGAGTTTTCATGCCCAAACACTCGAAGGGAGAATTCCGGGAATTTTATTGCAATTTAATGTTACTTAGTATGTAGGTCCCCTAGTAGGGAAAAGGTTTTAATTACTTTCTACATGTTAACGTATACCATTCAGACGTAATGTGAAATGTATGATGATGTAGGTTTGTGTCAAGTGACGAGAAAAACAAAGATCGATCCATAATGCGTAAGACGAATCCACAAACATTTGACTCTACACTCGCAGTTTCGACCTTCAGTTTAGTGGTCGCCATTTTTCTTTACTGCCGTTCATAACTACTTTATTCACATGTAACCTAGTTTAAAACAGTAATCAGTCCACATTTGGCTTGAAAGGATTTCCCCAGAAATCTCTTTTGATTAACAAAAAATATTGAATAATTGAATTAAATTGTTTGCGAAATGATATTTCCTATGAGTACGCAATGCTAAAATATTTTTTGATATCAGCCCATCATTTTTAATACTGAAAGTAGTTTCTATAGCCTACCGATAGTTTAATGATATTTTCTGAAAAGAAAAAACGAAGGTAAAGAGCTACATGTAACACGCAGAATCTTTAAAGTTATTGAACTTTAAAGATTCTGCGTGTTACATGTAGGCAGTTATATGTGAAGTTACCACATTTACAATATAATTATTAATCATGCACAATATTATCAGTTTTGTTCATAGACATAGCTGAACAGGATGTTATATGCAACTTTCCTCCAGATAATTTGCCGTTACCCCTTGAGCTTCACATAATGAATTATTACTCCTCGAGCACTAGGTTATAGAGAAAACAGTGCCGGTAGAAGCAAACAGCATTCACAATAACTGTGTGAACGACTGTGTTCAAGATGCGAAGAGAAGAATCAAAAATCGTGTTCACACATTACGTTAACAGTATTGCAGGCTTGATATCACCATCACCGTTACCGCTTTCCGTGTTCGAACCTTTCCCCAACGCAGACTCCCAGACATCATAACGGACACGCGTGTTCACCAGCGCCGCGATTGGCGTGGTCCCGTACTCGCTTTATCGGGCACGCGTAGCAGAACTGCACGCAACGCGTCGCAGCCGGCGAGCGCGCCTACAGGAGCGCAGGAAGCAGAACCCGAAGCCGCGGGCGAACGGCTGGGAACCGCCCGCGGGCGGGGCTTCTCGCCCGTCCGCACCGCCCTCCCCTCCGCCCACTTGCCTCGCGCCGCCACCAGGTGGTCACGAAGGTGCCGGCCGACGACCTCGCCGCGGCTACTGCGCGGACTGCTGAGGAAGGTTGCTGGCACAGCACAGCGCAGCATAGCACGGCTCACGGAAACGTTAGGGCGCTATAGGCGAGGTACCTGCTGAAGTACAGGGCACCAGGGAAACGTTAGGTTGCTGTTGGCGAGGTACCTGCCGAAGTACAGTTAGTGGCGACTCCTGAAACGTTAGGTTGCTGTTGGCGAGGTACCTGCCGAAGCACAGGCTTAGGTGGCGGACTCCTGAGGAACGTTGCTGGCACAACATAGGGAAACGTTAGGTTGCTGTTGGCGAGGTACCTGCCGAAGTACAGGCTTAGGTGGCGGACTCCTGATGAACGTTGTTGGCACAACATAGGGAAACGTTAGGTTGCTGTTGGCGAGGTACTTGCCGAAGTACAGACTTAGGTGGCGGACTTGATGAACGTTGTTGTCACAACATAGGGAAACGTTAGGTTGCTGTTGGCGAGGTACCTGCCGAAGCACGGCTTAGGTGGCGGACTCTGATGAACGTTGTTGTCACAACATAGGAAACGTTAGGTTGCTGTTGGCGAGGTACCTGCCGAAGCACAGGCTTAGGTGGCGGACTCCTGATGAACGTTGTTGTCACAACATAGGGAAACGTTAGGTTGCTGTTGGCGAGGTACCTGCCGAAGACAGGTTAGGTGGCGGACTCCTGAGGAACGTTTGGCACAACATAGGGAAACGTTAGGGCCCTATTGGCGAGGTACCTGCCGAAGTACAGGATTAGGTGGCTGACTCCTGAGGGAGGTTGTTGGCACAGCACAGCATAGCAAGGCTAACGGAAACGTTAGGGCGCTATAGGCGAGGTACCTGCTGAGGTACAGACTTAGGTGGCGGACTCTTGATGAAAGTTCTTGGCACAACATAGAGAAAAGTTAGGGCGCTTTGCGAGGTACCTGCCGAAGTACAGGATTAGGTGGCTGACTCCTGAGGGAGGTTGTTGGCTCAGCACAGCACAGCAAGGCTCACGGAAACATGAGGGCACTATTGGCGAGGTACCTGCCGAGGTACATACTTAGTTGGGGACTCCTGAAGAACGTTGCTGGCCAGAACAGCATAGCACAGCACAACACAGCTCATGGAAATGTTAGGTGCTATAGGCGAGGTACCTGCTGAAGTACAGGCTTAGGTGGCGGACTCCTGAGGAAGGTTGTTGGCACGGTGCGGTATAGCACGGCTCACGAAATCGTGAGGGCACTATTGGCGAGGTACCTGCTGAGGTACATACTTAGTTGGGGACTCCTGAGGAACGTTGCTGACCAGAACAGCATAGCACAGCACAACAGAGCTCACGGAAATGTTAGTGTGCTATTGGCGAGGTACCTGCTGAAGTCCTGGCGTAGGTTGCGAACTCCTGAGAAAGGTGGCTGGTACAGCACGGATCAGGAAACGTTAGGGCACCATCGGTATGGTACCCACCGAAGTATCGAGTTCCGACGGTGGCAGGATTATCGATACTATATCGGCTTAGGTGGCTCGGGAAATCAATTCATGTCACCGCAGTTCCTCTGATGGGAGACCCTAGGGTTCGAGTTCCGACGGTGGCAGGATTATCGATACTACTTACAGAGCTAGATCGAATTCTGCCGCTGTCTGAGGGAGATAGCGGCCGACTGCTTTGATCGAATGTTTTCCATGGTTTCTTGGATTAACACGAGGCAAATGCCGGAACAGTACCAAAAACCAAGCTAAGGACCGTACGCGATTTTTCTTGCAACTTTCTTGTCCAATTCTCACCTCTTTCTCACACTTACTCTTACATGCTCTACAGTACCATATATAGCGGGAGATTGTAGTTTGATCCGGCTGGGGTGGTGTCTCTCGAGTGGGATATATCTGGTTGTGGGAAAACCTCGCAAGCTGTAGGTCGGCATCGAATATCGCCATCCACCGAGGGAAGATCACGGCCACCTCCCGCGATAAAATCATGCACTGTACTTACGGGGCTAATGACCATAGAAATTGATGCACCTGCAAACAGGAAATAATTATTCAATCAATACCGTCCGAAGTGAAGTCATGTACGCGAGCAATGCACGAACTCTCTACTCTAATGAACACGCTACTCTAAACAACAGCGTATTTAGGAGTGATAACGACAAGTTTGATAATATCAAGCCAAATTCTACTAATTAATAATTATGTGTAGTGGTAGTATCTTCACAAACATATAGCTCCCAATTTATTCGAATCCTCCTATACAACCCATCATAGTTTAGTATTTTAAGTAGTTCCACACCTTATTAATTCAATAAATGAGACAGATGTGACAGTACAGATGTGAATTTGTTTTGTAAGTATTTTGGATTGTTGAGAGATAATCCTCCTGAGGTCAACATTGTGATGTTATCTTATTTACAAGCCAACATTTAGTTTCTAGCACCCTTTGAAAACTATCTATCTGGAGAGTTGGCAAATGTTGCAGATTCGTAAAAGACACTATATTTAAATCACTTTTGTGGGGCATCAACGTTTTACATTCAACGTGTATATATTATAAATCATATTTGGTGTCCTTAGTTTTGAAAAGGGTAAAAATAATTTGTCCAAGAAGATTTATCTTCATCCAAACATACTCCAGCTGAAGAAATTGTCTAGAAATAATGTTTTCAGGATTAAAAAGTCCGTCTCATTGTTAAAATCTGATCTTTCTGGGACGTTCATATTTGGATCTCAGAGAAAGGAAACAAAATATAATTTTTAAACTATAATAGAACTTAGTAGAATGAAACTTCTTGATAGATATTGACTCATTAATTTCTAGTTTCGCTAACAGTTAAAATGTATTTTATAAATATATTTTATACATTTAAAATGTTCTTTATATATCTCTTAACAATCAAATGTGACAAATTTTATCCAGAAATGTACTTTGTATTCCTCACATCAAAATACTATCACCTATTAATTGCGAGTAGCATTCAATACAAACAACTCAAATACATTATTATTACAATTGACAACACCTTTTTCCTGGTGCGATATGAATACGTCTTAATACTAACGTAATTTGTGTCTCGGTGTTACAAAATATAGAATTAGCTGCTCACTTCCCATAATATTTTTGGAATCTGGATGACTTCATTTTCTACTGTGACATTCCTAACACTGAAAGGGCACTGCTGTGTGATTCAGAGATCGTACACTGCTGTTAAGATTTCCCCAACTATCAACTGTTCATGCAATCCACAACGACCTTTCTGAATACAAACGAGCTATGCATCTTTCCATTCACATCGTGATGTCGAGGACGACTTGTTTTGTTCTTCCGTAAATTTCACTTCCTTTGTTGGACTATATCTTTTGGAATTTTCTTAATTTTATCATATTTGGAAACTGATCTTGATTCAAAATAAACTCAGATTTTATTTGTCTTTCTGAACATAAAGAATATTAGAGTTTATTTTCTAAAATATTGTCATACGCTCACAAAAGAAACGCATATATATGCAGAATCTGAGCTGGTTGATGCAACCGTTGCACCAAAACGGAGCTCCAGATGTCGGAGGGCCCGAATAAACTCCTTGAAATAGAATTCCTTGCGTTCCCAAATAAAGGCAGAGTTCCATTTCAAAAAGATTTTGTGGATGCAAAAGAAACCAGAGCACAAGTAACAAGTCAACCAAATATGTAATATAGATTAGTCGTAATTACCGCAATTTCATGTGAGAGAAATATTTTGAAAAAGCAATAAAGTATGTATTCTCTTGGCGGGATAGTGGTTAAGTAGGGGTATTCCCAGCCCGTCCGCTGTACGTTTGTTTGTTTGTTTGTTTGTTTAAGCATGTCCAGTCCGCTGAGCGACATTTCCAATGATTACACTGGTGCAGAATCAACATTTTCGAAGGGAAATCTAAAAGTGTTTGTTCGTAAGCTGTGGGATATAAAACTGACAAGAATACGTAATGAATATATGAGCGACTTGCGTTGCTTGTGTTTCACATACAATGAGATACATTTGTGCTGCGCTGTTGCCTCTACTCGCATATTACATAGTTTTCAAACAAAAATATTACATTATGAGCCAGACAATCCACGCTTGAAGCGACATACTGTGGCAAAAGTTGTAAGTTGTCTGGTGACCGCAGTTGTATTCCGCATACATGTTGAGTGTATTTGAGAAAATCTGTGCGTGACAATCAGTTAATCCACGAATGGAAATTTTCCTTCGTGTACTGGCATTACTCTTGCCCCATCCTCCTGCCAGCTGCCATCTACCGCCGCCCAAAGTACATTTTTTGACATTTTCTTAATTTTTCATTTTCCTAACAGTAGAAGCGAAATATTACATTAAGAATGTTAAAGAAGAGTAAAACTAAATAGCAATTTTCATTGAAAAATTTGGTGCCGTTTTTATGAAAATGGCGTTAAAGCGTTACTGTAAATGTAAAATTTGATGCTCTTTTTCGCAGAAACTTTTTGAGTTTCCGAAAAACTTCATTTAAAGTAATTTGAGGCATTTTAACTCACAAATGTAATAGTGTTTACAAATTGCTGGAAATGTGCACATTAACTCATTAACGCCCGATGGCAACATAATTGCCATGTCGAATAATTTGTTCTAAATTCGCAGAGTTGACGCAAAAGTTTTTGATTGTTGTGTATTGCAATTTCATACTTCTTCTTCGTGTCTTCCGGAGAGGGTTATCCCTTTCTCTTTAGATCTGGTTCTGTTACATTTCATTTCTCTATGTGCGCACATGCTAAAACCTGTTTCTCCAGTGTTATGTGGAATGTAAGTTTTGTCTTGTACGTAGTAGCTTTATTTGTGTTCATGATATATTTATAAATGATAATAGATTCAGAAAAAAAATTAGATAAATTTTAAAAAATTATATTCGTTTTTGTTAATTCAATATCATATTTGAAAAAATATATTTGCGTGTAATCTCACATTCCAAGATTTAAAATTTTGTGTATGGCATTTGTGTAATGAAAACTAAATTCCAATGATGAATTATTTTGGGTAGCTCGACTTATATTTTATGTTTTGACACGTTTTCTCCAGGCAGAAACGGAGATGGTTTGCTTTTGCATGAAGTGCTAGTTTTAGAAAATGACAGCTTGTGCCTAGACAATATCGCTAATTGTCCGCCTGTTAAACATTCTAATGCTGATACGGACAAAGATTCTGACAACTCTGGTGAGGAAGTAACTTGTGAACCTGATCATCTTCCTGCCCGGATGTTGCGCTCCAAAACAATTTTGCAATTTTCAAGAAATGAAGAGAGGCATCTTATTGCTGACAACGTGGAAGATGACGTAAGAGTAAGTGAAGAAACCGCTTCAAGGAGCTCTAACTCTGACACTGTAATTCGTCGCAGTCAAAAATCCAAACGAACATCCTCTATCGAGTGACAGGAAAGCAACGCTCTGTCAAAGTATTCCTGAAATGGAATCTGAAAGACATCCAAATGTATTAGATTTCTTAAAGAATACAATTTTGGCCCCACCAAAGATTTTCAGTCTTACTTCAGCAGTAATCTTTTAGATCACATTGTAACTGAAACAAACAGAAATGCAGGTCAACATTTACATCACGATGTATGTGTTTTCACCTGGTGAGATTTTATGCACTGCTGGCGTTATGCTTCTGTTCGGCTATCATTGCTTCCCTTCAAGAAGGCTTTATTGGAAGACTGATCCCGATGTACGTGTGGCCATAGTTGCAAATGCAATTTGTCGAAATCGTTTTGATTAAGTCATGAGTGTCCTACATCTAGTAGACAATTCTACCAACGATGGAAGTGGCCGGTTATACAAAGTGCGCCCTCTCTTTAATATTGTGAAGTTCAATTTCAAGCATGTTAATCCGGGTCCGACTTTTAGCATTGATGAATGCATTATACCCTACTATGTAGACATGGGGCCAAACAATTTATTAGAGGGAAGCCGATATGATTCGGCTTCAAAGTCTCGGTGGCAGCTGATCCATCGGGTTATGTTCATCATGCCGAACCACACTGTGGCGCTTCTACTTGCTTACCTACTACAGGCTTAGGTCAAGGAGCTGGCGTGGTTTTAGGCCTTGTAGAACATTTAGATCTAAAAGAAGGTGTTAGACTTTACTTTGAGAATTTGTTCACATCTGTAGTACTTCTACAAGAACTTGCATGACGGGGATCAAGAACTTGCATGACGGGGATTAGGAGCTACAGGAACTCTACGAGAGAATCGTTGTCAATGTAACATGAAGTTGCCACAAGAAATAATGGAAAAGCAATGAAGAGGAAGCATGGCAGCATTCTCCAATACGAATTTGCTTGTAGCGCGCTGGAACGACGGCAATGTCACAGTTCTCACGAACTGGAAGTTAATCCCATGATTACTGCCAGCCGATACTCACGTGCGGAAAAGTAAATGCCAGAACTAATACACAAATGCAATAAGCATGGGGGTGGGGTAGATTTATGTGATCAGTTCGTGCCAACCTACAAAAGCGGCATGAGGTCAAAGAAATGGTGGTGACTGTTTTTCGCATGGGGTGTTGACTGTTTTTCGCATACGTGTTGTGTATAAGGATGGCTTTCTTACCGACGCTGTGGAAATAACATTTCTCTATAGAATTCAAGCGTCAATGTGCCACCCAGTTTCTTATATCTTTTGGCACAGCAGCAATGTCGCCCGGCGTACGAAGAACCTCTCCAAATGCAATTCAAGAAATACGTGCAGGTCGCAAAGATCATGAAGTAGAGAAAGGTGAACATAAGTATTGTCGATGCAAAGTCCGCATAAAACGCACTATATTCATTTATAAAAAATGTAATGTATCACTTCATCCAGCAAATTGTTTCAAAACATTCCATAGTGCCTAGAAGATAAGATTTTCCTGATTAGAGCCATCGAAATTATGTAAAATGATTATGTTTAATGCTCAATTCACAGAAGAAAATATATATATTTCAATATTCTTCATGAGATTATTTTATCGTTTACTGATACCGCTGTATCCCAGTAGCAACGTAAGTTGCCAGATATTGAATCTTGTTTGATTTTGTACTCGAAATATGTTGTAATAAGAGTTCAGAAGTATTCATATTTCAAAACTATTCAGCAGAAAATTACGGGCATTAATAGACAAAGGGTGCGAGAGATATTTCAAAATAATTACATTCGTGTAATTTTTAAAAAACAAAAGAATACACCAAAATAAACTTTACGTCATTTTTAGTACTCTCCGTTGGAAACGTTATGGTTGGTACTTCTACCATCCTGTACTTATAATCATGGAGTACCACAATATCTCTGCTGCCACTACGGACTTTATGGAAAAAATATTATAATTTCTTTTCGGGATATTTTTGGGTAGAGCCTCAGGATTAGGAATCTCTGGGGTTCAAATTACATAGTGATTTCTTTGCTGGCTAAATTATTAAATCTGATTTGTAATGTGAAGTACAAATTAGATTTAAAACTCCTAATAGTGCGTTAAGATTTGTAGCCAGGGGTTTCATTTGAACCATCTACACAGGGGTCTCCGGCTACCTAGCTGCCATTGTATACCTGAAAATATTGATTTGAACTACAATATTGTTTTGAATAAAATCATGAAATCGACGCACTTTGATCGTTATTTCTTCTTAAGTTTAAATTTCTTAAACTGTTATAGTTTCATTGAAATGACTAGGGCCTAATATATCTAAACAATTGTAAGCTAATATATATTTTTTATTTTTAGATATTGTGTTTTGGCTTTTGAATTACTCTTCCAATATGTACATTTTCTGTATTCACTATCAACAGATATTCATTTGAAGAAAATTCAATGAACGTAAAAAAATAAATGAGAATATTAGATTACAAAATAGGAAATAGTAAATAGAAACCAGTATTATAATTACATCATTATTTTACAGGTTCAGCATTTCTTCATTTTAATTTATTAGAAGTATGTCAAACATTGCAAACCCAAATTGTATGTCTTCTTCAGCAATAGCCTCACAGTGGAACTATGTTTTTCGTTTGGATCAAGCGCAACTCAAGACGTAAGAAAGGCTAGGAGTGTCATTCATGTTTTTTCCTTACTATCGTGGAGTGAAAGGCAATTGATGATCTAAATAAATTATCACATCGCATTTCTCAATCATCAGTCTACCAATCACCCTTTCTTCATTATTTACGAAGAATCATTTAAGGAACATATATTAGAGAACAATACTACTTATTGTGGGCATAATAATAATAATAAATATTAATAGAAATTTAAGATTTCATTAATGGTCATTTTGAGCATGATTTAATTGTCTTCTTATAACTTCTATAACTGTTTTTATTAGGAATTTGATGAACTTGATGAGTAGTAATAAAGAAAATTATGATTGAAATACACATAGGATTTATCTTTTGGAAAATAAGATATCATTCTAAGAAAAATCGTTGAATTCAAGAAAGAAGGCATTGTGTTCAAAGAAAAAAGGGTTTAAGAAAATCAAAAGGAACGCCAGTTGCATATTGCACCTTTCAATTAGAATGAATAACACAGAGATTAGTTGCTTCCTGCTTGAAAGAGGGAAATGCAGTGGAACTGCCTTCGCATGTCGATTGTTCTGAAATCGGAAGGATGTACTTTTCCGCAGCAAAGCTGCGAACAATAACCTTCTATGACTATACCTCATGCTTCAGTGCATTGTCTTCTTTAGATGATTTTATGTTAACATTTACTACATGTTAAATTAGGATTATTTGTTCTACAAAAGGGAAGTGAAATGGAACTGGATGATGTTATTTTACATTTGGAGCTACTCCGCTTATTATAAATTTATCATTGTTAGATCCTGAATTTTCGTGAAATCCAACATTTTTAATGTCTTTGAATATCGAATTGTTCGGTAGTTCGGAATGTGTTTTATTTTATTTTATTTGTGCAAACAAGTTTCATTTTGGTTAAAATATGAAATAACACTTACATTTCGTGCGTATTATCCGTTATTTGATCTACGTTTTTAAGAAAATAGAATATGTGGTGATTTAATAAAGATGATTCAATTCAATATCCGATATGGTCTCTTAAGATTTAAAGATTCTTAAATAAAGGCATACTATTTGCAAGTACGAAATCAGGTGCACAGAAAAGCAAGTCTCTGAGCAGATAGTCAGTGTTCGCAAATAATGCAAAAATATTATTTGGCTTAAGTGAATATGGGGAAGAAATGAAAAACAATTGAAAAAGAGGAATAGTTATCTCCTCAGTACACAAGAATAAGCCGTTAGGAACACCGCTCAACTGAAAGTGATTTCGTTGCTATTGGGTTCGATTCGCATCAAATGCATTTTGTAACACTCCTCTCTCATTCAGAAACATTGAGGCCTAATTTTAGAACTCTACATCACGCTAACACATAGTCACAATGAATCTCAAACAACTGAAATTCTTTAACCTTTTAAGCAAACACAAATAGCACATACATTTATTACTGAAACGCAACACTGGAAATCGAAGCCGCGATATTTAATTCGGAAATTCATCATCCAGCACATACGACACTCAGTCCACATATTTGCTCGGAGCATGCATGCAATTCGCGTGCGAACCGGATGCCGGGATGTTTCCTGGGGATGCCCAGGACGTCCCTCTGGAGCCGCGCGGCGGGCGACGCACTCGGCGGCGGCGGGGCGGCGGCGGCGGCGGCGGCGGAGGCGGGGCGGAATATCCCGTCAGCGGGTGCTCGGCGGGCGGCGTGCGCGCGCGGCGCGTATAAGAGCCGGCGTCGCGACGCCGGGCCAGTCAGGTTCCACGATGAGAGCGCCGGTAGCAGTGGTGTGCGTGGCGCTTGTGGCGGCGGCCGCCGCGACGCGGCCCTTTGTGCACACACAGCGCGCCTTGAGTGTGGTTGTATTGAAGTTATGCCGCTTAATTATGTATAATCTGAGTTTATGCTTACGCCAAAAGTCAATTCTGGAATATGGAATATTGAAGTTGATGCCGCTTAATTATGATAATCTGAGTTTATGCTTACGCCAAAAGTCAATTCTGGAATATGGAATATTGAAGTTGATGCCGCGTTAATTATGTATAATCTGAGTTTACTGCTTACGCCAAAAGTCAATTCTGGAATATGGAATATTGAAGTTGATGCCGCGTTAATTATGTATAATCTGAGTTTACTGCTTACGCCAAAAGTCGATTAGAGAGAAATCCGATGATGTTTCCGGCAACACTAGAGCGATTATCGTGTCCCGGCGGCACTATAGTGAACGTTTATTTGATTTAACAGAATTTTAAAATAATATTTTAGAAATTTTGTGGGTGTTTTAAAATTCACATAAATTTTTGTCAAATATTTATACATTTATCACTTGAAATTTGAAGCATTTAAAATGTAAATTAATATTTGTGCATTTCTTTTATTGAACTCTCGTCGGTATATTTGAAACTTTTCTTATAAAAAATACTTATGTGCATAAATGGTCATGCTTTTTATACAAGTATATGTGAAGGTATGACACAAACTGTGATCAAGTTGACTGCAATTCATCTTCATGATTCTGCATGAAAATAGCTTGTTACTTTTCAAATATCTCTGAAATATCGAGGAACGTGTTGTGGTACAAACAACATTAAAATTAATTTTCAAATTTTTGCCCAGAAGGGAAAAAATGTATTTTTTTTTTAAATATTGAATTTTTTAAAAAAGTATTTTAATTTTTTAATGCTGATAGTTTAATGTATGTAATTTGTTTATTTATTTATTTATTTATTTACGTCAAAAACAGTTAAAAACTGCGTATGACGTGAATTTTGAATTTCGTATGACGTGACGTTTGAATTTCTAATTAGATCCCTTAAACTACTAGTTACACTAGACATCTAAGTAGAATAAAATCAATTGCGTAATTGTTGTGACTATGTATTATCAAGAAGAATGTTGGTATACATTTTATTTATTCTTGACTTAATGTCGGAGATAATAAAATGTAACGATTGGGAGAGAAAACCCACATTTTGTGCCCAGAAGGAAAAAAAAGGGGCTTGGCAGCATTTTGTTATCGAATCTAGGGAGAACTTACAATGTTGATCAGTCGTAAATTAATAAGTTGGTTAACACTTTATTTAGTTTTTATTTAAGATCAAAAAGGAAAAAATGTGGTGTTCAGGTCAATGTAAATTTCGTTCCCAAAAGCAAAGTAAGAGTCTTGCTAGCAATTGTTAATTGAATCGGGTTAGGGAAACATTAAAAGCGTTCATCAGTTGCACTTTAATACTATGTTCGAAAATATTTTATTTATTATTTCATAATATCCGAAAGAAAGAAATTTTGACACAAGAAGCGCTACATTTCGTTCCCATTAGCATGTCAAGAGGTTTTGCCCATTAGCATGTCAAGAGGATTTGCCCATTAGCATGTCAAGAGGCTTTCAATACTCATTGTATTGACGGGGCACCCAGAGAAAAGAATGCCTGGGGCAACGAATCCACGGGGGTCCTTTATTTCAAACAAAAGTCCCATCCTCCAATTAATCAACAGAATTAATTTAGACATGCAAACAAAAATAAGTTTTAGCCATTAATTTCAAGAACAAGTAAATCCAGACCAAAGAAATTAGAAAAATAACCAGTACGAGAAAATCTAGTACGAGAAATTGTGTAACACCATTAGTTTTATTTGCTTTCAATGAAAACAATGTGGGGCCCCAATTAACTCGATTGTTTGATAGTGATTCCGTGCGCGTCAACTGCAGAGATCATTAGTCCTGTAAGTGTAGTGCATGCTTTTTCATCGTGAGATAGCGGTGATCTTCCCCCGCTGAATGGCGAGATCAGACTCCGACCTACTGTCGACTAGCGAGATTTTCCCCAACCAGGTTTCTCCCACCAGCAGGGAGGGGGGCGCCCCAGCCGAGGCAAGCTCTAAGATCCCGACCGGTCTCGCGGTATGTGCGGCAGTGTAGAGCTTCTTAGTGTAAGTGTGTATATAAGGGGTGAGGGATAGGACAAGGAAGAGGAAGGAAAGATCGCGCGTGGTCCGTGGCCCATTTGTCAGTAAACTGCTCCAGCATTCACCTGGTGTTAATCGAAGAAATCACGGAAAACTACCTATCAGAGCAGCCGTCTGCTAGAATTCTCCTCCAGACAGCGACTGAATTCGACCTAGCTGACGACCTGGTGTCGAAAATCTTGCCGCGCCGTCGGGACTCCAAACTGGGAACTCCCGGTCAGAGGGCAGCAGGGATACCTTGAGCCACCTCTGCCAGTCAATTAAGTCGACACCTAGAGCAAGTTGTCCCATCTGCCCGCTCTTCTGGTCCCCCTGTGTGTCGTTGCCAATGTTCATCGGTCGCGCAGCAGGAAACAGCGGGTGGTGAGCAAAGGCTAGGGAATGTCCCAGCGGGGGGGGGGGCGCGGGCGTCAGCGCGTGCAATGGGACGCACCTGCGACCGCCGCGCCGCAAGGTCGCTTTCCACCCAGGCCTTGTCCTTCCCGCGCCTCCGGACGCCCTGCCCCCGCCGCCGCCCCCGGCGTTGCGTAACCCTCGGGCTGCTTGCACTACTAGTGCATTACCGGTGCGTGCTCAGTCATTTCTTGCTGTATTTGAGCCCACTGGTGAAGTATGTAAACAAGTTGCGTCATTGCATCCTCATGTAAGAGGGTTGAAGTTTGTAATCGGACGCTGGAGATTCGATTTGCGCTCGTATTCCCTTTAGTTTTGCAAACATTTAGTGTTGTTCATATAGCACAGAGGCAAAAAAGAATTCGATACTTAAATGTTTTTAGAAATAGTACTTTCGTCTCTAAATCTGACTAATTTCTAAGCGATCTATGTCAACCGTACAATTACGTATTCCATAGATAAAAATCGTAATACGTATCTCGAAAACATGAACATTTGCTCATAGCATCTTGACTTCAATATGCTTCCATAGCACTTCAAAATCTTTAAAATGAAATTGAGGTAAACCTTCGCTTTTTATACCATACGATTGTTAGTTATCTTCAGAACTTATTCACAAATACGCAAATAAATATTTTCTGAATGGAATTGAAGAGATAGGGTGATGCGTGATGTGAATTGATTCAACTTTTTTCGAAATGTATATATTATTTAAATTTTTAAAGCACATCTTCAGAGTCAAAGATTTCGAATGAAGGGATGAAGTAATAATTATTTACCATCACAAGGAATTTCAACTGCATTTACTTACATAATAATTTCAAACTAATTTATTTTCTAAGACGTTTATTTACTTACATAATCGCCAAAGGATTCATTTCAGAACTCAAGAAGTTGCAAACCAAGCTTCTTCATTTAGCCAAAGGAAGGATTTAGTTTATTAATACATTTCGGGCCTTCTAGATTTTACATTTGGGTTTCACGAACAACTTGTTAGTATTAGCCAGATCCTTAGTAATTAATTAGCCAGATCCTTAGTCATTATTAAGCAAGAGATTCCGTCTTAGAAGCTTCATAGAATGAGAAGTGTTAGATTCGAATCCTGGTCAGACGACGCCATCTTCTAGTTGAGGCTGGCGGCTCGGCTCTGATATATCAATTTCTGGGATATCGAAGCAGTACGGCCACGAAATTAAAAACGGCAATCATCCCCGCGTAGTCATCCTTCACTTACCCTCCCCACCCCCTTATTAGGGTCTGCCAATGACGTGATGCACTCTCAATGTCTCCCCCCAGAGTATGCTGATGTAGGGCAAACGCCGGACCTAGACTGCAGTACTATCGAAAGGACAGGCAGAGAGTCATTGAAAGGGTGATGTATACAGACAAAGAGAGAAGGAGAGAGAAAAGAGAGGAAGAGAAAGGAGGAGAGAGAAAAAGAGAATTTGAATGTGATCTAATGTTTTTGGCGATAAAATATTGTATTTTCCCATTTCACTTTCTCGCTACGGAGTAAAGAGAAAGTTATGTAATGATGAGCGAAAAACGGAGAATTTTCGGCAGAAAAACTCTAGTTACAGGGCCCTGGTAATGAAAAAGTGCGTAAATCCATTGGCTAAATTTATAAAAAGTTCTCTAACACGTGGTGTAGCCGGAATCCATGTTTTGTGGGTCCTTAATAACGAAATATCGAATGACGGCATAACGTTTGTCCCTCCGTCTGCCTGTCCATCTGTGAATAATGCTAACAGCTAAATCGTTCTGCCGATTTCCTCCAAAATTAATATTTCCCAATCGATCTGGCTGAGTCGCGGCCCCTTGAATTTGAAACTGATATTTCAATTTTGGGGATACTTTAAATGAAGCCCCTGCCACATTTTTCAAATGTTCAAAAAATGGCTCCACCGTTTTGATTAAATTTTGTTTTTGATTTGTGTGAAGGACGTTTAAGAGAACGGTGCAGGTCTTATATTCGTCGAAAACCGTGATTTTTCTAAAATTTCAATAGTTCAAAATTTCCTGTAACTAAAATATTAAATATAGAGATTTTGCCCTTAATGAAATCTGTTCCTTAATGATAGATTTTGAAATAAGGTCATGTACCTTTTTTCAAAAATCTTATTACTTTTCTTGTAATTGTGCTTGAAAATACGGACGAGAAAGAACGTGCTGTTTTAGCACCGTCTTCTAAATTGAATATTTATGGGGACCCAAAACAGGAGATGTTCCTTGTTTTGAAGACAGTTGCTTGTTCGCGGGTCGTGTACATCGCGTGACATCGGCGCGAGAGTCCTCAGCTAAACTGCACGTCGTGGCAGCGGCGGTGCATCTTCTCCCCGCGGCGTCGCACGTCCACTGTTACGTCACGACCCCTGGGCGCTTGGCTCCTGCCCAGCGGCCATGACCGCGTCGGCGCGGCGGGTGGGGGGCGGGGCGGGGCGGGGCGGAGAGGGAGGAGGGCCATGGCAGTTGCTGGGGAAACACGGCGGGTCACCGGGTCACGGCGGACACGAGATACAATCACGCAGCCATGCGTTGCCGCATTAACTACAGAGAGTGCGGATTATTCACATCCCGGGAATGGTCAGTGATTGCAGGTGTCTTGTCCGAACGTACAGGAATGAATATGCTGCGGGTGGACAGGGTTAATCGAAATGTTGAAGTCTGTACGTCAGTGTAATGTCACGTTTCCGGCGAAGACATCCTCCTACTTTTCCTTGTTCCAGACGATCATAAAAACACCTTCGAGCACGAATAGTATACACACACCGTTTTTTCTGTTAGTGTCACTATAAATAAAAATAGATACAAGATTTTTTATACTTCTGAGCTGAGAAATTGCCCGAAGTTTTTCGTGGAAGATGAGAATAGAAAGAAATGAAACATTTCCAAGGCAAATCAACCACATATTTGTAATGAATATTGCTACGCTTTAAACGAAATAGAACACAGATTTCTAACAAAATTTTTCTAAACTAAAAATTTCTAACTAAATTTCATTCTGTAAAAATCATCCTGTCATTCACTGTATGTTCCAATTCACAGAAGTTTGTTTTCACTAGTTCGAACTAGTTCTTTGCTTCTCTAGAAGTGGAAAGCCTAAACAATAACTGGTAGTAAAAACAAGTGTTCCGCCTGGTCCAGGCGTCCCACCGCGTTTCCGGTGAATCTGAATCGATGCTCTCAGTGCCGGCAAGTTGAATTGCAAGTGCGTTTTTTGAAGTCGCACTCCGGGGGGCGCGATCGGAAAGCGCACACAGGAAACGCGTGTGTTTCTCGCATGTCGACTCTTTGTTTACAGAAGCGCACAAGTTAATAGCATTAGCACAGACGTTACACCTCACGGTAGACCTCCTCGCAGCGGTCAATCACCTGCCTATTCCACGGAAAAGGCTCAGTTCCTCTATTCAACGAGTATTTACAGGATGCCATTGAGCATGTAATTGCGCTAGTTAAATTTCCGAGAAAAGCTTCTGCAGTGTTTTTCAATAGTTCGGTGGACGTCGAGAAAGTAAAAGTTATTTTGAAGTAAATTGGTATTTACGCAATCTACAACAAGGTAATGGTTGTATTTTTGTATTCATTTACGTTTTGTCACAATGAATAATTTCAAAAATGACTAAATACTTAGACAATAAGTTTTCCTAATACAGTCATAAAAAGAAAACAGTGCTTGTCTTGATATAGTACAATATATTTTTTGCAAAATATTATCTAAAATTATGACTAACAGATGTGTGGTCGTCATAGTCATTCATAACGTACGATCACACATTCATAACTACAAGTTTCACAGACGCAATATAAATGTAGGTGTTACAAACGCATAGTATTGTTATTTCTGTTTGTGCCTTATTAAAATTGCTTTTTGTAGTGTTCACCTTTCAGTAGAGAATACCCCTATTCTTTCCACTGTAGATTACTATTAGTCCTCTTGCTCATTAGTCCAAACGCAAACTTTTTTTTTCGGCTGTGTTCGGTAATATGCTCTCTAACAGCTGAGCCGCGGAATGCGGAAAGGTCGGGAAGGAAAACGAGTTCATCTCTTCGCTCGCTTTCCCGCCGAAACTTCGACAACGCAATTTGACGGCAACATATGCCGTTATTGCCCATTATTGGTTGTTGCAGAAGAAGTTTTATCATTTAGCTCCCCTCGTGTACCGTCTTTTTCCAAGAGGAAATCAGCATAAAATGGAATTATGTTCGTGTACATTTTAATATATATTGGATTAATGACGATTGTAGACGATGTTCATCTACTCATAATTGAATAATTTTCGTGATTACTTGTGAAATTTTAACAATTTTAACAATGAATTATAGAAGAAACTGAAAAACCAAAACAATTTGCTTACAATGTCAATGATATATTGCTCAAAACAATTTTATTCAACGATATATTTTAATACACATATGAAAGAATACAATGTCAAGAGTTCGTATAGTGTAAACAAAAATCCATCTTAAATTTGTAGCGTTCTTTTGTTCGTGTTTGTCATCATGTTGCCAATACATTCTGCAAACTCTTGAGTTCCGTCTAAAATAAGAAACTGTTAATTCTCTGCGACAAACACCGTACTTCAAAGACACGATTTCTAAAATATATTTAATTGCCGTTACTACTTATTGGGAATTGAATTTAAGCAGGCATTGGGTTGTCGCTACTCGATTAAATCGTTGTATTCATAGAGTCCAATGTTTTCTTCTTGAACCCGGAGCTTCAAACGCGTGAATTTTATGACTTTGCTTGGAAACCTCTTCCTGGACACGCCATTATTACCTAATGACCTCTTCTTTGATGGAAATACGTTTTTCTAGAGGTTAATGAGTTGAAACGAGTAGTTTATTGCTGTATTATAATTTCTTCTGATAATTTAATAATTGCAGTAAACAATGAAAAATAGGAATAGTTACGTCATTAAGCAAATACCCGTGAATTACATATTAAGAAAAATCGTTTCCAACTCCATACAAGTTGATAATTACTAGTGTAGCATAAGGTCAGTGAATAATAACTTGAAATGAGGAAACTCAGATTGACAGATTCCGTCCAGCAGGGTCTGTACACACATCACACTAGACGACTGACGTAGTTGTTAGAATTTTGGTATAAGGAATGGTAAAATACTTAAGTCCAGCAAAAGCTTCTTACAACAGGGAAGCTGGTGAATTTTCATAAAGTCCCCGCTAAGAGTATGAAGTATCCTATTCATAAATGTATTGACAAAAAATAATCGTAAAAAGATTTCGTCGAAGGACGCCAGCTACGTTGTAACGCAAGAACAAAAGAAAAAAACATTGTACATTCCTTTTGAAAGTACATTTGAGTCATCTCTCATCTTTGTCAGGCATTGGATTTATAGCCACGTATTCATTTTTATTACCAATTTTCGTCCGAAACAAGCATCGCTTTTGGATGGACAATTCGTCCTTTACTAAAAAAAAACATGAAAAATGAATAAAAAGTTTTACATTTCAAATTTAACACAGAAAAAAATTGATGATACTAAAACAAAAAAAGTTCCTTTAATTAAAGTGTGTTGATCAAAAAGGATTTTTAATTGCCATAGGGGTACAAAATGTATAATCTCAACCGGTTTATTAAGAGATCCCGCAGAATCTCAACGTCCGTCAGAATCTCAATCACACCTTCCAGAGAGATTACTGTAAGAAGAAACCGACAGCTACTACTTGGCCACTACTGGCAATATAACTGCAGATTACGTCCATACACTCACTATGTCAGTGCGTTCGTTCCAAGTCAGCTCATTTGCAAATGGCTTCATAACTATTTTTTGTACTTTACTATTACTATTACTTGCACTTTACATTAACTATTTCTTCGTGACGTTTATTTGTTTCCCGACCTGTCGCAAAGTACCCTTCTTAGTGTAACTCCTTGACAGCAGATATAATAAAACAAAAATACAACTATCGTTTAATTTCTCTTAAACGGGAAGGCAGCTTTTCAACCGCAAACAGAGTCAGTTTGCGATTTCATGAACAAAGAAAAACACCGCCTACCAGCTTCATAGAAACGATGTTGTGTGTTTGCAGGTCGTGTTCGGCGCGGGCTGATCGGCAGCTTCTTGGGCAAGCTAGCGGGCGGCGGCGGCGGCTCCAACGCCAACTCGGGCTCCTTCAGCATCGGCGGCTCGCTGCCCTTCGGCTTCTCCGGCGGCATCTCCGCGTCGCACTCCAACGCCCACGCCGGCGGGGGCGGCGGCGGCGGCGGCGGAAGCGGCGCCAGCGCTAGCGCCAACTCCAACGCCAACCGGAGGCGGAGGTGGCGGCGGCTACCAGCCGGGCTTTGTGGGCGGCGGAGGCCACGGCGGCGGAGGACATGGCGGCGGCGGGTTCGTGGGTGGAGGCGGCCACGGCGGCGGCGGCGGCGGCTACGGTGGCGGAAACGTTGGCGTCGGTGGAGGTGCTCCCATTATTGTGGTCGTCCCGGCCAAAGGGCCCCCGCCTCACGGCCACGCCCACGGCCATTGGAAGAAGCCTCACCACGGAGGATTCGAAGGCCAAGGAGGATTCGGAGGGCAAGGAGGATACGGAGGAGGCGGCGGTGGCAACTTCGGTCTCCACGGCGGTGGTGGGGGGCGGCGGCGGAGGAGGTGGTGCAGGCGGCGGCGCCAACAGCCAGGCCCGCGAGGCCAACGCCAGGGCGCTCGGCGCGGACTCAGGAAGCAAAGCGAGCGCCAACGCCGGAGCTAACGCCGGGCCGGCGGCGGCGGAGGGGTCTGATCGGAGGCGGGGGGGAGGGAGCAGGCGGCGGCACGGTACGGGGCGCGCGGGGCGGATTCGGGGGGGCCAGCGGCGCCAACAGCCAGGCGTCGGCGTCGTCCAACGCGTTCGGGGGCGGCGGCGGCGGCGCCCACAGTTCGTCCAAGGCGTCCGCGTCGGCCAACGCCAGCGGCGGCGGCGGCGGGTACGGCGGCTCGCGCAGCCAGGCGTCCGCCTCCGCGTCGGCCGACAGCGACGCGGTCGTCTTCGCTTGAGCAGCGTTCGCGCGGACTCTATTTATGATCGGATGTCTTCCCCCATGCTAACAGTGCATGCTGTGTTGCCTAGTGAAGTGAATACTCCAAATAACAAAAGCCTAATATTGCGCATTTAAAATGCGGCTCAATGTATGCAGTATTTTCCGTTCGGAAGAAATTTGTCAAATCTCTCTTCAGATTTCGGATCACTTCTGCGAGTCCCCAGATGTGATATGTCTCAAACTTTGGGCTCACTTGATACTGCTACTTCTATTATCGCCATCTCTAGGCACAGAAATATGCAGCTTATCTAATGGTGCCCTACATAAAGTGTTCCTCGCCTAGTTCCTGCCTTTTCATAGGCTTTTTCTTTTGGAGGAAGGCCAATAATTTTTTTTATTATAGGAACGGCTTCCATGACAATTGTTTTTTCTGTACATAGTTTTTAAGTTTTTTTCTGAGAAGTAATGTCATTAAAATTCACGTTTTAAATAAATCAGATTACTTCCTTTTGTAATTGTGTACCCTTATTACTCCTTTCAATAGTATTACATCTGAGGAAAATATATGAGCCCCCGACCTTACGCAAGGTTTCGTTCTCATCCCTCACGATTCATTTGACACCCCGTACTTCTGTATTGTGCATCACGAGTAATTTCACAATTAACAACTGTATAAAATATAGATTAGAAAGAAGCGCATGAAGTATCCCAAAAATAATAAGACACTAGTTTCATAAACATGAATACATTTCCATTAATACCTAATACATTCAAAATTAAGTTAGAAAACTTTACAAAACGTGAAACAATACGATATAAATGTGACAATATTTGTAATGAAACTATTTTTTATTCATCTTCTTTTTTTTGCATTTAATAGCTTGCAAATTCTTTTTCTGCACCATTTACTAAAAATTGTTTTCATAATATTCAAAGCATTGTAACTCGTAAATTTGAAGAAATCCCATATTAAGCATACAGCTAATTTTACTTGATAAGATAAATCTGATATAATTGCTGCTGAATAGAATTGAGGAAATGGATATTGGAAGGTCACATGAAGGATAAGTGTTTTGAATAAAAAGGCTAAATCGGTTGTTGTTTTTACATTATTGCTTGTATTATACTCATTTTCATACATACAGTCATTATTTTTATGATTCAGTACGCAATCCACAAAGTAAATAAACGGTGCCGACGTGGATGGCCGAGATGGCGCGAGTACCGACTCAGCGCTTCGGTCCGAAGAGTCGCGGGTTCGAATCCCGCCTTGGACATGATTGTTTGTCCCTTGACTTTGTATGTGTTGTCGCGGAGAACCTCGCGTTCTGCTGACCCCAGATCCGAGGAGCCCGCAAGTATGTGGGTATAGTGTATGGTCCAATATGCGCCCCATCGGGACGTAAAGGGTAACCGGCTTTTGGCTGGATAAAAACCGTAGAAAAAAAAACGGTTGGACAAATTAATTGAAACATTTCTAGATCCACTAAAGAATCCTTCCATTTCTCCAGAATGATTCAAACTGAGAATAAACCTGTTACTTTTGAGTTCTGTCACGTAAAAAGACATACAACTATTTGTAAATACTTCGAAGAACAGAAACTCGTTTCCATTCAGCTCATTTTCTCAAGAGCAGCGTGCCTAGCCCAACTTTGAAATAAGGCGGCGCCACCCGTGCTGGCCAGAGGCTTCCCAGAACCGCGCTTGGCGCTGCGAAGGTCTGCGAGGACGCCGAAGCCGTGTGGTTCAAAAAAACCTTAATTGGCTCGCGGAGTTGTTCTCCTCGTCCGGGGGAACGCGGTTGCGGCGGAAGGAGATGCCCGACGCGCTCGGCCGCCTATCTCTGGCCTGAGCCGCTCAACCTGTTTTACTTCGTTCCCATCGTGACGTCGGCCTCGTACAAGGTTTCTTTCCCGTCGTCATTTTTTTTAAGGTAAGTTGTTACTCTTCTCCATTTGGTATTCATCCGCTCGCTAGGGAAATTACAAAATTAGTACCATGCCGAGAAACCAGACGGTGCTAAGAAAGATCTAAGTGACAGCTGCCCAAGGACCAAACCGGCGGCGCTTTAAATTATTTCCTGTACGATCACTATCTCAGACGTGTTGGCTGTACATTAGATGTTTCCTGGATTTTACTGCTCAGACAATGATGCTATTCACAGTAGCAATCAATTAAGGAACCTTCCATGAGATAAGCCATTCAAACGGTATTTGTTGCAATTCAGAAGTACCTTACAGCCTATTAACCAACCAACGCCCTCTAAAACAACGTTAACATTTGAAGTCGTAGGATTCCGCGGCCAGTCTTGCGTGTGATCTAGGCTGTCCGGGTGACGCCGCGTCGAAGACTGTGATCCCATCTTTGCCTTCATCACAGCCTTCGAGGTGGTGTCACCCGGATAGCCCGCAGCATAAACATTTTCTTTTCAGTATTGCGAGAAAGCGAGAAATCAATGATCAGCTGGAGGGAAGATACTTAATCTAGGCAATTTTTGCCTGTAGTTGGTGCATTATGCCTTATTTCTACTTGTATTGCTCATCGTCTTATAAATGCAGTATGATGTAGCATTCACAGTAGATGATCTTGGCTGTTCGGCTGCCAACCAGCAGACCAGCTCTGAGGAAGACCACAAAATGATGGTCGAAACGTTGGCAACACAGCCTTCGACGCGGCGTCACCCGGACAGCCAAGATCATCCACATGACTCCGGACGCGGAAGCCTACGACTTCAGCATTCACAGTAGTCTCCCATCATGTTTACGTTCCACCGATCCTGGCATTAAATCCCTCTTTCAGATCATTAAGATCTGAGTGGAATCGTACTTCTTCCTTCTCGCTCATCGCACCAGGAGTTTGAAGCACTGTACCTAAATGCTCATGCAGAAAATGAATGTCCAAGCGCATCAAACAACCATGAGCCTTTGAAGTTCTTCAGAATGTTGTTAACTATGATTACGAATTTTGAGTCTTTTTTGTATCTCAGGAATTCTTAACCACACTTTTAAATAAATGCAAGCTGTATTTCATTGTAAGGTAAATTCTTCATTTAACATTAGTCACCCGTTTGTCACAATGAACATTGTATCATTGCCTTAGTTTCTGAAAGGTTCACTGAGATAGGTAAAGCTCATTCCAGGTTTTGACAAAGCTATAGTTAGCTAACTATTCCGAAAATCTCAATTTTATATCCAGAGATGGTATGTAAAAGGATTTTCTTTGTTTCACAAGATGTTGTCTCGAAATGTTCTTACTTCCAGGTTCGAACGTAGTTTGTTACATGTGTCGTCTGCGATTAATTGGAGAGATATAACGAAAATGATGGGCAAAAAGAGGTTCAAGGTAGCTCTATTTATGGGGAGAACCAGTAAATTGTAGCTTGCATTGCAGATCCCTGTATATGACACGTCATACGGGCGTATGACTGAGCTGCATTGTATTACGTAGGATGCAAGTAACTGGGCAATAAAAACATGAAATGAGGGAAAACATGACACATTTAATCAAAGAATAGAACAATGCATAAAATAAACATTAATCACTGGGAAATTTGAATTGAGACATTAATCATTGCGAAATTTTGTTGCATGAATCCATAAAAAGTCGCTAATCATCCACTTTGTATTCAAAGTTCATTTTATATAAAATCCCTGAGGTATTACTGCAGTATGCTTCCTGTGAAATGTATCGTATAAATTCATCTGCCCGGATACAGATAAGTAGTTTTTCCTGTTGCTATTATTTTTATCTCTCAACCTGGTGACCAAGAGTTTAGCTCTTTCTTTTTACCTTTAGACCACAATCATTGATCCTCCTTTCAGATATAATATTTTGTATGGTGCCCTTCATTTGTTTTGATCTCCCAATTTCACTCCAAAGTAAGCACTCTTTTCGTAACCTCTTAATATTTATTAATAAGTTCATAATAAATATTGGAAAATTTGTCTGGGTCATTCACACAACTTCTGCTAGTCATCTCGTACACTCTGGAAATAAATTTGAGGTTAGTGGTTATAGCAAGTAAGGCGCTAACTTCAAGAAAAACCCACCTACCAAGTACCTATCGTAATCTGCAGCAAACAATGGTATAATGCTTAGTAAAGAATAGGTGATCACTTTTTTGGTTACACCTTTTTGTTTTGCGTACCTGATCTGTAAGTCAGAGATTCACACTCTTAAATCGTAAACATTTTTTTACTGCCCTCAAGAGGCAAAATTGCAGTTCTGTAGCCTATTTTCTCATTGTATTTACGATCCGTGTGGTAAACTGTCAATAACCTATTAGACCATCAATGTCAAATTGTGAAAAAATGTACATAATGGAGCTTTTTTTACTTTTTCGATTTCAGCGCTCAAAAATACATAAGAAACAATTAACATTTTGAAAAACGTTTTATTCATCACAGACGTAAATAATTATTCTGAGTTTTCCCAAAATTACAAACCATTTACACTGAATTTGTTCTAAACAACAATTATTGGGAAGAACAAATTACTACTCTTGACGTAGTAAGCGTTCAGAGGTCCACCTTAAAATTACTGGAATATTTTGTCGTCTAATTCTTATGGCCGCACTCTGCGAACAAAAGTGCAGAGCATCAATATCTTAAACATTAATATATTTGTATTTTTCATATATTAAAGAATGCATATTAATTTAAAAAACACTATTGTTATTTTATTAGTAAATATTCTGAAATAGAAAAAAGGGTTTTCTGGTTACGCTAAAAAACATGTTGGGAAGCAGTATAAGCATTTGTTTAGGAAAGTATCATAAAAACTTTCAAGGTGCCTTATTCCGCTAGGGTTTAACACTTGTTACAGCTTTATTACATTACGTAAAACTGATTTCGTAATGCTTGGTGATTCTGAACTTTTTCCATTGTTTTCTAACTATTTTCTTGACTAATCGCTGTGTGGTCAACATACTATATATAAACTCGTCCAGTTTAGTTGAAGTTCTTCCCTTGCTTACAAACAAAGTAGACAATTGGGACAAAGGGACAAATGAACAATGGATAAAAGTACAATGGGAGCAGAGGAACAAATTAGGAAAATGGGGGCAAATGAATAAAATGGGACAAAGCGCAATGTGACAAAATGGGAAGCGTGGTGCAAAGGGACAGGTTGGACAACGAGAACAAAGGGACACATGGGACTGTGGTCAATTGGACAAAATGGGATAAGCGAACAAAATGGGACAAAGGGACGAAATGGGACAAAAAGGACAAGGGAACAAGTAGGAAAAAATGTCAGAATCGATTTCTTGTAATACTAACGAATATACATGTCACGGCTTCTAATAGCAATACATTTCGCGGAATGTTAAAAAACTGTAACTTTATTGTATCTACACCAAAAATAATTGTAAAAATAAATTTTGTTTACATGTATTCCCAAAAAATTTAGTTTGTGACATCGACATATTTATCCAAAGATTTACTAAGACTGGTAAAATTTAAAACCGAAAGTCCGCTAAAATATGTTTATTGGACTCACGAGAATTTAACGGCTGTTGTTATGGTCGCGGTCTTCTTGGGTTGTTTAGATAGTTGGTTGCTTAGGAGCTAAGCGCATGTTTTTACAACATAAATAACAAAACATACATATTGGAGCGAGTCGAAATTTGTGACTAGTTCATGTCTGGCTTCAAGATGATATGTGTATGCTTGGCCTACTGAGATAAAAACACAGGCTGGCAAAGTTTTCAATGTCATATGACGGTCGACTGAAGAAAACGAAGGGGATCAACGACCAGATAGAAAATGGACGTTCTGGAATGAGGACGCAAATGATAAGAGCATTTCAATCGGACTGGAACAACTCAGTGGAGAATTTTTGAATTGAAAGTAAGAAATGTAATGGGATATTGTCGGTATATTTGATTAAGGACAATATTACGGAAAAGTAAATGGACTAAAGTATTTGCAAAGATTCATAGTGAAATGTAGGTACTTATAGAATAGGACATAAAGAAAGGGCTTTTAGTTGTTTGAAAGGTGAAGAAGGTATACCTAGGTTTTGTTCTTGAAATTTGTTTGTATTGTTGTTTTCAGTTTGCAAACTATATTGTGCCAAGTCTTTTTGTTATTTTTACGAATAAAAATTCTCTTTTATTTTGAAATTGAAAGCGTTTCGAATTTAAATTTCAATAAGTTACCATTTACAAATTTATGATGTATACCGAAGAATCATCAGCCCTAATTAAATAATTAAATTGATATTTTTATTTTCCTCATTATGTAAATTGTTTAATAGCAAAGTAAAAACCATCTCAAGATGTTGTTGAAAATCATATTAATTAAAAAAAAGAATTCGCTGTTTCAAAAGATTTTTTCCTCTCTAAACTGTATACAGTTTTAAATAACATTGCTTAGTCATTATTTGTATTTTGTGAATTAATAAACATGTATTGATAAGTTTTGTCATTGAATTCACAAGAAATATCAACAAACTCTAAATAGATTTTAAAAAGTCATGATGAAAATTCTTTGGAAGCCTACTTCAGAACTGAGGGTAAAGAGTTATTGGAAATACGTAAAAATTATAACACATAAAAATACAGGTTGTGTAAATATAGCGGCCTAGCAATATATGTAAATATGGGGGCCTAGCAACGGTAGACGAGTAGTCAAAGTCAAATTTCAACACATTGACAAATGAGCCCTTGGCTTGCAAAAAAGAAAAACAAATAACGCAAAAACATAAATACAAACAACATAAAAATAAGCTCATTCACATTTAAAACATCAACAAACTTTTCATGAGGAATGCGCATTCTGTCGTGACCTCATCTTATGGTTGTAATTTTAATTATTTAATTGCCAAAACTTGATCTTCGACAGAATCTTGGCGGATTTTGTCTCGAGCATAAAAAAAAATAAAGTATATATGCAACTCATGCAACTTCCCTTTGCTGCGGCGTCGCGCACTGTCAGCGCCCGCCGTTGCCCGGTGTCTCGTGCACCGCCCGTGGACGAAATTCCAATTCGGCTGCCACCAGTTCCTGGACGCCACTAATTCACTTTCAAATCCGTTGCTTACAGTCCCGGTTATTGTTTCTCGCGACTAATCACATTCCCGCTAATGTTTTCCCACGTCTTACTTACGCGAAATAATGTTTTCACAATTTTGCCCGTGAATTTAACAAAAAATAATTTAAATTTTATCTCCACAATGTTCCAATGACTTCTTTTACTCGATAAAACTCTCGAAAAACACTTCCACCGAATATTTTAAGAAATTCTAAAAAATTCAGCATGACGATATGACGCGTGTGCTCGCGGCCAAAACTCAACTCGTTCTCTTTCTTACTACTTTTTCACATTGTTGGTCTACAATCCGACAACTTTCTTTTTCTCAAAACACCCGCCCATCACGGTACATGTTAGAAATTCATACTTCTATCGTTTGCGACCGTCTTTTCTCTCTTAATTCCCCACGTTATAAATGTAAATATTGAAATAATTCAAGTCCCGTACAAATTCCCCCGTGCCGTGACTAATTTTGCCCTAATCCAAATTTTCTGTTTTACAATTCCAGAAAGTTGGACGTTAATCCGTCCAAGCGTTCTTGTAATATTCAATAAAAACTGAGTTTCTTTTGCACTTCCAACAGCGCAACAATGGGTGCCATCTTCTTCGTTCTTAATGTGTTACATACAATTCATACACTTTCTGATATTTCTTGAACCCGTGGCTCGAATTACTTGATTTTTGCTTTAAACTGTTTCAAAAATCGGGTTCTACCCATTGTTTATGTTCCCTATTTCCGCACTTTACGTTTCCTACTACCTTCTGAGAATTATAAGCACGCGGCGTTGCCGTCTATTGTTTTCTTTGCGTACTTAATTTCTCCTTGACCAGTAAAGTTCTGTTCTTTTTATATTTTTCACGTTCTGCGTGAAAAAACTAGAAAAAACCTTAGGAAGTTTCCATTCCATCCTTAATGTATAAATAATGTACTCACTTCTGTAAAGCCATTTGGTCGATCGGATATAATACATTTTTAAAAAAGTTATTATGGCATGTACTCTTTTTCTATCTTGACGATCTGGTTACCCTGCAACCGGAGAAAGCACGAACCGATTGATTGCAACACCAGCACCGCCTGGGGCGTTTCCGCAATACGTTGCATGCGGTTGTGCAGTCGAGTGCGTCGTCGCCGGTCGAAGGGTGCGAGGCCTTCAGCCGAAACAAAGCCGGGCACGGTCGCACTTTCTCGCGCGTCCCGCGTGAATCACTGGCGAAGCGCCGCGCACCACGTGGTGACCTCTGGTGACGAGCGCGGCGCGCCCGACTCACAAGGTCCGTTTGACGACCTTGCGAAGTTTAGGCCCGTTGTTCCGGGTTGGACACATTCAATGTTAACAATGAAGGCAGAAATCACTGACGAAAGAAATGAATGATGTTCGAATGATAAACTCTCATTCTTCTTCTTCTTGTTATTTATTATTATTATTATTATTATTATTATTATTATTATTATTATTATTATTTAGTTATTAAGGTACATTTTTTTATTTATTTGGATATTCTCCCGTTTATATTCATTTTGTACATTTATACGAATTGAATCATCTTACAAGAAGCTGTTTTCGGACGTCGACTTTCGGATAACATAAACGAAAGAAGTGTTAAATTACAAAGAATAAAATAAATGAATTAAAAAATAATTCATCAAATGGTCTTATTTACTTGGATTTTTGAACTTTATTTACTTGGAGATTTAAATCATTGGAACTTGGAAGTTATTTTCGCCTTTTGGGTTTTTCTACTGCAATTATATGTTTTAACGAAAGTGTCACTTTGCATATTCACGCTATTTTAGGTTTTAATTACTGTTGCTTCCTCTCTAAAACCAAAATTTAACAAAAAGAGTTCGTTATGTTAAGATGTAATCTACAATATTCATTTGTTGAAATTTTCCTAAAGAAGTCTTCTATAAATCGGAGAGTTGCGTTCAGTTGCGGTTCCAGAGGGTGGCCATGCCCCATATTAACATATTTGATATTTGAAATAAGACAAAATCATCTACTAAATTCAACATTGTTACTCCATTGTTCTTACATTATTACTACAAAATTTAATCAGAATGCTCCATATGAAGGAAGAACAAGTTAAAAATGGAATTCACCTGCAATAATATTGAAACATCTTCGAAAAGAGAAATTCCTATTGTATTGCTTAATAATGCATTGCGCCTTGTCACTTACTCTTGCATTCCTGTTTACTCTCTCTAACAATAAACTAGTAATATTCTCCCATGATTGCAAGATCCTTACGCCCTTGGTATCTCTTCTTCATTGTAGCAATATCATGATGAAACTGTTCATCATGATCTTCATTATTATTACACAATTTCTGCGCGAAGAATGAAGATGAGAGTGAAGAAAATGAATTTTGAGAGACATTCAATACCTCATATTTTTGCAGATTTAGAGATTTTTGTAAGTGTACTGTAGCCAATTTTTTATAATTGTCTTTTTTGTTTGTCCCGAGAAATGCATATCTTAAAGGATTTCCAAACTACTAACGCATTGTTTCGAAATCTTTCGGTCAGTATTTCATTCAACATGAGTTTTATGATTTGCGCACCAATGAAAATTCTTTCCTTCGATTTGCATTACGTATCTGAGGAATTATTCACTGCTTTGAAACTATATTTTGAAGAATATATAAATAATTGCAATTCATCAGGATAATACAGAATACACAATTTACTCATAAACCCCGTAACGTCTGAAAAAACTAAACAAAATATACCTTCAAGAGCAATATATTGGACAAGTAGTTTCCATTATGTAATCTGGAGCCTAGCAGTTCAGATTATTTTTCTGACAAATTCAGGTCCCGTGCCAAATAATTTAGGTCTTCTTGCTCTACGAGTACTAAGTGTAGGTCAGTGTTTGATTCTCCTGGTAAGTAGTCTGGATCTTTTGAAGTGGAGGCTTCTGTTTCTGGGGGGACCACGGCTTCAGTTTCGTCACAGTTATCTTCATTATTTATTGACCATATTTCCGGCAGTATAAGCACTGGTAATTCGTCATTGTGAGACACAGATCGCATGACAAGAATTATGTGGATAATTGATTTAGACAGGCCAGATATCTTTATCATGAGGAATTAGCAGTCATTAAAATAGTTTCTTGGTATTCTTCACAATCTTGGTTCAGCGAACGACAATGATTTTAGTTTTCCATACAACCACAACCTAAGTTTCGTTATGTACACCTGTAGGTGACAACATTGGTGAGCAGCGCATGGTTTGTTTTGATCAGAAACACGACAGCCAAAATATAAAGAAAACGCAATTTAAATTTCATATATTTTTTCCTTCGAAATTTGGGTGTAAGTGTTTCACAAACGTAGGAAGAGTTATCTAGTTAATTCACACACTTTCGATGTGAAATGATTTGCATTTAATTGAACGGACTCAGTTCAGTAAATCATGTGGTGAATCCACTTTATAAAACCCACAGACCTGTAATGTATTAATGACTTTGAGGCACAAGCAAACCACTGACTAAGAATCTGACATCACCATATGTTTGTGATGAAGTAAGGGGCTAAAATAATTCCTTTGGGTAATTGATTGCCAGTAGAAAATATGAGGGTTTACGTGAGTTGTATTCAAAACATCCACCAAGACTTTCTCGTACTTGACCGGGACTACCAGACGCGAGAATGAAGAGGGTTAAATGCAGGAGGTTAAAAGCCACGAAAATTTAATTTTGTTGATTGATTCTATATATATTACAGGTGCAATTGAAATATATTTGCATTAATAGTCAGATACGGTATATTTAAAAACTGTGACGTGATATGACTTTTTTATTGAGATATTGTAATCTACCTACAAAATTGAGTACGTTGCCCACTATACTTTTCTGGAGGTAAAAATATTGTTCCCTACTTTTACAGAAAAGAATTGTACCACAATTACTTGCAAATCCCACCCACGTGATTCTTCTTAGCCTCTCTTCATTAATCTTATCTAGGATTTCTACCATTGCCTTGCCTCTTGAATGACCAATAGCGTATTATATAAAAAATAACGTACTCCAGGGTAGGAACAAATTTTCATCCAATATAAGACTTAATCGGGTGTCATAATTATAATAAAAGACTTAATCGGGTGTCTGTATCATCAGCTAACTTCAAAAATGCACATATGTGAATATACCTTGACAGTTGAAAATACACGATTGAAATCAATACATAAAAAGTACCAACCAAACTCTTTTCTACTGCATAATTTTGTATACAATTAGACTATATATTGTGAATAAAAAAGTAAAATAATATTTATTTTAACAATGTTATTTAACGCATTAGCTACCATTTGTACTGTATAATTCTAAAGAGTAAATTTTCTTGAGCTGATTGGGGAATGTGGGTATTCCAATGGTGTTTTCTATGCTCTGGTGGTAGTAAGTCAATTCCGCTACGTCAGACATGATTAGAGATAATAACCAAAATCTGTATCTGATTTCGCTTTGAAAGTAGTTTTTATTGCACGGGAGTGAATATTTTAATATCAAACCTTGCCAAAACCGCTCGTGCTATTTGAATTCATAATTCAGCTTAAAATGAATTACAGAAATTCCAAAGCTCAGGAAATCGTGCGCATAATTACACTTCTCCAATAAATAAATATGAAATGTTTAATTCATTATGTTATTTTTTATGAGTTTGTAGTCATGAATGCATTTCTTTATTCTCACAAAGTTGTCAGAAATTACATATCAACTATTTGTACTGCAAATATAGTAAAAATCTTCATGAATAAATGTCATTATCTCTTAATATCTGATTTCCTGCGACGCACCTTACAAACCTAATCAACAAACTTATTCTTTCAAGTCTTAGGAACGTAATTGGTAAATGAAAGAATTTTAACAGCGTAGTTCCTAGCCATGAGCGACAATACCTTGTTGTTGTTGACAGGGAAAACTGTTCAATACTTGTAAATACGCAACAGGAATGAAAGATATTTTTGTAATTGAAATGACACTATTTTACTAGAAAACTTTATTTAGGTTTTTGAGGTATGAGGTAAATTACTAAAATACTTCTTACGAGATTATTGCAGAAGTATGCGCATGCTTAGCGTTTGCACATTAACATGCACTATACCACCACACATGCCGGGAGACCGGTCGGGAACTTAGAACTTGTCCCGAATGGGGCAGTGCCCCGCTGGTGGGAGGTTGGGGAAAAGCCCGCTAGTCGACAGCATGTTGGGACCAGATCTCGCCATCCTGTGTCCACCGTTGACCATCCGTCGAATAGCGGGCTTTTCCGTAACCACATATCTTCCACTAGCGGGGCTCCGCCCCAGACAAGTTCTAAGCCCCCGACCGGTCTCCTGGCATGTTTTTGTGAGTGTGTGGGTGTAAGGGATGACGATATGACAAGGAAGAGGAAGGAAAGATCGCCCGCGGTCTGTGGCCCGTTTGTTAGGGTACTGCTCCGGCATTCACTTGGTTTTGATCGGAGAAACCACGGAAAACTACCGATCAGAGCAGCCGGCCTCTAGAATTCTCCTCCAGGCAGCGACGGAATTCGACATAGCTGAAAAGCTAGTGTCGATATCCTGCCACCGTTGGGACTCGAACCTAAGACCGCCCGGTCAAAGGCACTGCAGTGAGGCAGATGCACTGAGCCACTGCTCCCGGTACTGTTTACGAAAATTGTTTCCAGAAGAGAGGGGTAGTTATCAAGAGAGGCACTGGTAGATATTTTAGACGGGAAGAGGATGATTGAAATGATTGAAGGCTCCCTCTCTCTGTCTGTCTGTCTCTCTGTCTGCCTTTCTCTCTGTCTGTCTGGGGACGGGAGACGGGGCCTTTCTCTCTGTCTGTCTGGGGACGGGAGACGGGGACGGGGCGGGCCGGGCGGCCGGGGGCCGGGGCCGGGGGCCGGGGCCGGGGGCCGGGGCCGGGGGCCGGGGCCGGGGCCGGGGACGGGGCGGGGACGGGGACGGGGACGGGGACGGGGACGGGGACGGGGACGGGGACGGGGACGGGGACGGGGACGGGGACGGGGACGGGGACGGGGACGGGGACGGGGACGGGGACGGGGAAAGGGGACAGGGACGGGGACGGGGACGGGGACGGGGACGGGGACGGGGACGGGGGACGGGGACGGGGACGGGGACGGGGACGGGGACGGGGACGGGGACGGGGACGGGGACGGGGACGGGGACGGGGACGGGGACGGGGACGGGGACGGGGACGGTTGCGTGGCGTGGCGAGGGTTGCGTGGCTGTGATAGTGATGGTGACATTAGCAATAGCAATAGTGGTTGCGGGTCGATAACCAAGCGGGCGATTCGTTATCAAAGTGTTGACCGTCATCCTCGACAAAGGCGATTTCAACAAGAGGGGTGGGGAGGGGTCGTTCGGAAATTCATCTTTCGTCCGCCGAGTCCTTTCCGTACTTTGAACAACGCCGACAAGAATCAAGTGTGGTGGATCAAAAGCTGCCTGTTGACAATGACAACGCCTTCAATCATTTCAATTATGTAAATGTCAACTACAGCTCACCACTGAATCAATATACTAAAGGGAAGAGGATGACTCAACACCGAAAGGTAGCCCGAATTAAAGAAAAGAAAAACGAACTTATTTTCGCAATTCCCCAAGATCTCATCTCGGATCGGCAGCGCCCTCCATCCATCCCTCTGACCTCGCCTCGCCTCACAAGAGCACTCTCCGTGAAGAGCGAGGCTTATCTGCTTCCGGTGCTCCGCGCTTTGTCTTCATTGCTCTCTATTAGCATTGTAATTACCCTACGTAACTCGCAAAAGTCGTTAGAAAAGATCACAGGCTCGATACGAGAGATACGAGTTTTGATTCGTTGGAAGAAGCAGTGTTTCCTTCAAAATATACTACGAATCAGTATTTAAAAATTTATTGTGTTTACTTCAGATTCCACTCCTTGTTGGCGTAGTTTGTTGAATAGTGGGAATTCTGATTTGGTGTTGTTGACGTTCTTATAAGAAGAAATAAAAGAGGTCATCTTTGTCAACATATTACATCCTGTTCCTAATATGTTGACGAAGATGACCTCTTTTATTTCTTCTCGTAGTTTGGTGATATATAACATTTTGTTTATTTTACATTTTTAAGTTGAATTATAAATATTAATGTCCGAATAATTCTCGCACATAATACCGCCTGAGGTGACTTAGGGCTTCACTTGATGTCACTGCAGCCCCTGCGATCGAGAGGTCCTAGGGTTCAAGTCCAGGCAGGATTTTCGACACTTGCTAAATAGCTAAACTTGGTTTTGCTAACGTTTTTCTAAACGTTTTTTAACGTTTTTCTAGAGGGTAGTATCTCCCATATGGAATATGGCACGGTTTTTCGCGTCTTTCTCGGTCGTGCCGCAGAGTCGTTTGATCTGCAGCACTGCTTGATATGTTGCGATCATGCGACATCTTGTGGCATGAACGATAAAGACGCAATAAGTCGTGTCATATTCCATCTTGGAGATACTCTTAGATGCCACGTTAGAAAAACTCAAGTGTAGGTCCATACAGACGCTGTCTGGAAAAAAATTGTAGCGAGTCGCTGCTCTGATCGGTAATTTTCCGTGGTTTCTCCGATTAGTTGGGAGTCTGGAGTTTGTCCCGGTGGTGACAGTGGCCTGCTGGTGGGAGATACCTGAATGGAGAAACTCCACAACTCGACATGTAGATGGGTGGCGGATTTCGCCATCCAGCGGGAGAAGCACACTGCCACCTGTGTTGATAATACACACGCCTGCACTTACGAGACTAATAATCATAGCCATTGACGCGCAAGGAATCACGAAGCAATCGTGATAAAAAATGTGTGATTTTGTTTACGAAATATGACATCAGAATTATAGCTATGAACATTTTTGACGTATCTTTGGAGTTTATTAACCAACATATTTTTACTTTCTCGTATACGTACCTACATTTTTGTTCTTCGTAAATTTCTCATGTTTAATTCGTATAGTCTTACTGCTTAACATGTGATTTCTGAATACACATGACGAATACGGAGGTGTTTCCTCGTTTACTTGAGATTTATATTGATTTAGTCAGTTACACCAGGTTTCGATATTCTCTCTCTTACAATTCTTCCTGGAGGCGTCCTGTTCAGTGAGAAACTTTTGTATGTAAAGTTAATCGTGTTAGCGCCTGAACACTCGTCTCCCTTCTAACACACGCGTTGTTCGTGAGGTATCAGCAAGGCGTGCGATATTGTAATAAGCACAAATTTATACAGATCTATAGCATTCCGCTTGAATCATATTTAGTACATTTAAACAATGGTATTTGCATCGAAATGATTTTTTACAGAAAATTTTGGTTTTAGTTTTTATTAATTCTTTGCCATTGAACTTGTAGGAAAAGTGTCTTTGTCGGCTTTCTTTCGAAAATATTCGTAGTCACAAAAATATAAAAAAAAAGGCGTCGTATATAAACACTGCCTTCACGAGTATTGTGCAACACGAAACTTCATGGATCAAGCTATTAGCATGTTTCTTTGAGCGAGGAATAAGCACTCACTTGTAAATGAGTTAACAAACTGTTCGTGCTTCTGAATGCCTCCTGCTGTCAGTCTCTTAAGGTGTGGAAGAAAAATATTTCGGATTCTGATTTAGCTCTGATAAAATATAAATAAATTATTATATATAATGTGAAAGTGAGCAAATTTTCAATTAATTTACACCTTATGTCACCTTTTATAACCAAATGATTATAGATTTTTTTTTTTAAAGTTAGATTACAAAGCATGAAAGCGCAATTTTACGAATTTCAGGTGTTTTGTAACAATTGTTTTAGACACCACTAGTAAAGCGGGGCATCCAAAGCGTGCTAAAAGTTCAATTTCAAGTACTAATGTTAAAAATGAGACGATGCTCAAATTTTTAGACAAAACAGCATGAATGCCACAAAAAATAATTTCGTCTGACTCACCATCTACTAGGGACCTTAATGTAAATAAGTGTTTTGTTTACTTCAATTAAAATAAAATGAAAATCATTTAGTCTGTCGAGTATTTAACAATGTATGACACGTGTTAAAAGGATTTTTATTTTGCTCTTCTAGCAGCCGGCTGCTCTGATCAGTAGCTTCTCCGATCTACACCATGCGAATGCCGGAACAGTACCCTAAGAGTCGGGCCACGGGCCGCGCACGATCTTTGCTTCCTCTTCCTTGTCTTATCATCACAACTTACACTCCCATACTCTTATACTTACATGCACTCAACTACCACGCATCCCGGGAGACCAATAGGAGCTCAGAGCTTGTCCCGGCTGGGGAATCCCCGGGGAAATACCCCGCTGCTGGGAGGTATCTGGTTGGGGAAAACCCGCAAGCCAATAGTTCGGCTCCGGATCTTGCTATCCAGCGGGGGAATATCACTGCCACCTCCCGCGATAAAACATACACTTACAGGACTAATGACCTTAGCAGCTGATACACCTGGAATCTCTAATCAATCATTCAATCAATTGAATGGTTAAAATATTGTATTTGAAAGAAAATGATTATACACTGACCCTTTTTACGTGAATAAAACGTACAATATTCCGATCGCAACATTACAAAGCTTGATTGGGTATCAAACTCGGTATCAAACTTTTCTATCTAGGTATCAAACTTTGATAATTTTCCTATCTCGCGTGTTTTACGATATCGTAAATATCTATTAAAATAATTTAATAATGTTGGTTATGTAGAGTAATAATATTGTTTTTATAATCACCAAATTGTGATTATTTTAAATGATTTTTTTAAAAAGTAATTTGGACATGATTTTTACGTATAATTAAATTCACGGTGAAACAAAATCTTTGAACTACATTTGCAGGATAAGAAAGTGTTTAACTTTGGAATCAAACATCAAACGGGGAGGTAATGTTAACATTGGCAAAAGCAATAAAATCAGTTGTTGAGCGTTGTCTTTAGAACATTGTGGTGTCATAGTTTTATCACGTAATATGACATCATTTGAATTTTAACAAATGATTAAGGTGCTAAAGTCAAATATCATTTCTGGAAAGTTTTAAAGTAAAATATTAAACTTAGATATTAAGTACGAATAAATTAGAAAATTACTCGTTAAATAGAAAAATAAAAGTTGAAAATGTGAATAAATACCATTGACAGTTGAATTGTAGAAATAATGTTAGAAACAATACTTTTTTGAAAATTCAGTATCGCTTGAATATCGTGTTTCTTGGAGAGTTATGCCGACTTCAGGCAAGGTCAGGAGTCATCTTGAATCACCAAGAGCTAAACTGCAACCTGACGAGTCTTTTTAGAACTAAATGAAACTCACAGTCCACACAACTAGATGGCTCTCATCTCTGAAAGCAGAAACGCCTTTTTTCTTGGAAAGAACAGCAGAAGGAATAAAATGGAATTGGACATGTGAAGCTACAAGGAATAGGTGCAGACCTACATTCAGAGCAGAGGAGGGTGTCAAGATATTTTCAGATTTTTAAAATTTTCCGTGTTTGAAGCTATGCTTGATGAAGGAAAATTGTTTTTGTTAACCCGAGAATTTATTGTATCTTCTCATGCGTCCACGTGTATTGTTCTTGGTTCTATCAACTAATTCTACGCAATTTACATGTTTATTTTGCGATTTTCCTAGCAAACTATCGCAGTTTTTCCAAGAATATTTTTAGAGTCATGACCATCGTGCTCCTCGGTCACTCGTATCTGACGCTGAGATGAAAAAAGTTCAAAATTAAAAATGTATTGCTCTAGCAAAATACATAACAGCCTTTGAGAGGGGTCATGAATCCTGTTTTGATGCTTCCTAATCCAAAGATGTAAAGATAGAAGTGACTAATATGGAGGTTTTTGTTTCACCTATCAAATAGTGAAAAATAGCGGCATGAAAATGAGAAGACAGTGAGGAGAAAATGAGGAGACAGTGAAAATGAGGAGACGGTACGTAATGTGCGTAACGGAAAAATTTGAAAATTTATATCGACTTTTTTTCAAGTTCTTGGGGGGTTCATGACCCTTCATGATTCTTCTCTATCTCAACTTGACGTTGAGTAGGAAGTGATGGGGCTGCAGCAGCTCATATTTTTTCGTGTAATTGGTAATTATTTCATAATATTATAATATTGCACATTCTATTGTACTAATACTTCAGCAGTACTTTAACGATATAACAAACATTTTGCGAAAACTCCAATATTGTCAAAGAAGTGCACATAAAAAAGATATACAAATGATTAAAAGACAAAATATTACGAAAAAATTGCATTAAAAATATTTAATTTCAAAATTGAATCCATAGGATTAAGTCGAAAAAATGAAATTTCATTATTTTAGAACATTTAATTTTTTAATGAAAATCGACTATTGATCAAGAACATTTTGAAACGTTATTTAACAAAAAAAGAAAATTCCTTTTGAGAACATTTCGAAAATATCGTAGAGACTTTAGTGTAACCTAACATTTGAAAGACCGTACCAAATTCGAAAAGTTGCTGCATCAGTCAGACCGATTGAAGAATATGTACTATGTACAGAGGAAAAAACCTTTTTGGGATTCGAGCTACGTGTAGGAAATAGTTATTTTCATATTAAGTGTGTGAAGTTTCCGTTTTTTTCATGGTCGAGATTGAGATTTTTTGCCGAGACCGTAGGTCGAGGCAAAAAGTCTCAATCGAGACCATGAAAAGGGCGGAAACTTTACACACGAAATATGAACAACACTTTTCTACAACTGCATAAAAATATAATACAAATAGTTTCGTAAACTTGTATTGGAAAAAGAAGCCTGGTACTCCGGACAATATAGAAATGCATTTTATAGGGCCATGATTAGTTAAGAGTATCATATAACAGAAATTCTGTTTATGGCTCTTTGGTGAGAAGTAGACTTCCTGTGTAATATTGGATATTATAATTATGGATAGCGAAGATAGTTATGATACTCCAGAGGAGTTGGTGGAGTGTGCAAAATTAGCCGTTTCTAACATGCTACCAATTAAATCAAAAGGTATATATGAAAAATTTTATTTAGAATTTCGTTCTTGGTGCACATCAAAGAATGTGTCAAAAATATCAGAAAATGTAATTTTAGCTTACTTAGAAGAAAAGTCTAAAAAAGTAGTACCTTCGACTTTATGGTCAGTAATTCAATGTTGAAAGGTAGTACATTAATTGTGAACGACATCATCGACCTAAACAAATTCACGAAATAAGTGCCGTATTTGAAAAGGAAGTCAGTTGGTTATCGCCCCAAAAAGTCAAAAATTCTCTCAAGAGAAGATATATCATTGTTCATAAAAAATGCAAATGACGAAGAATATTTGATGATGAAGGTGAGGACAATAAAATTTTTCTAATTTATGAACATTTTGTATATGTTTACATTTTGTAAGTTTCCCTTTATTTAAAATTTTCAGGCTGCATTAATCATTAGAATTTGTGGTGCATGTAGACGAGAGGAATTAGTGAATATGATAGTAGATAATATTGAAGACAAATATTCAGTGCTCATTATAAAAGTTGAAGATTGCAAGACTAATTCTGATAGAACATTTACAGTATGTTCCGTAGAATATATTGAAGTATTACGAAAGTACTTAGCCCTGCGCCCAGCAGAAGGTTTTTCCTAAAGTAAAAAACGGAAAAAGTGTAAATCAACACGTTGGAATTAATAAAATAGGGGAAATTCCTTCGCTAATAGCGAAACATTTAGGAAAGGATTTATACCAAAAATTTACTGACATTGTTTTAGGAGGACTCTGCCACTCTTTTGGCGGACGCAGGAGGGGATATGATCTCGATAAAAGTCACGGAGTGGAAATCCACCACAGTTGCTGAAGGCTATTTAGAAGATAGTATAAATAAAAAAAATTGCAATTGCAAATAAAATTTCAGATTCTGTACCCTCAACATCCCAACAAGAAGGAAATATGTTAGAAAACCAGTCCTGCAATTTCACGGTACATGTAAATGCAAGAGATATAGTAGATGATTCAGTATTAGCTTCCTCTACAGTTTTACCTACAGTTAATGTGGCTAATAACTGAACAAATTGCACTATTAATGTTCATTTGAACGGTAAATTTTAAATGAAAATGTATACTTAATTTGAATTAAATAGTTGTGTTGGTAAAAACGACGAATACGAAAAATATTCCATCGTAGAAACTTTGCGTATAGTGTAACATTTAAAAGATCCGAATCAAATTCCAAGATTCGCTGCATCAATCAGACCGTTTGAGAAATATCCACTTTGGTGACCATCTTCTGTACGAATTTTGGGAGCTACTATGGTGGGACAGAGAAAAAAATCTTGCGGATTCAGGCTACAATACGAAAAAGTAATCTAATACCGGAGCAAGAAAAAACATTTCTTATTAGAGGCTCACAATGATGGATTTTCTGTAAAAGCAGAGTATTTTTCAGATTCAGGCTACGAATACGAAAAAGTAATAGTAGTGAGAAAAAATTACTTTACTACGGCCTGCGCATCTCACCCCTGGCCACGCAACACACGCCCTTTTTCCGCAGCAGTACATAACCTTCTCTTTTTACGTGGTACATACGACAAAGTAATACTGTCTAATACGGAAAAGCTTTTATTTTACCAAAAAGTACAAGGGCGGTGCACGGCGCGTCAGGAGAGGCACTCGACGCGGCGCAGCGCCTCCCTGATCTGCGCGAGGTCTGCGCGGCTGATGCGCGGGGCGGGGCGCGGGGCGGCGCCGCCGTGCGCGGGCAGGTCGGGGGCGCCGAGGCGCTGGGCCCGCCTCCGCCCCGCCCCGCCGCCGGTGGCTTTGGTGGTGGCGAGGGCGGCGCGCCGAGCGCGGGGCGAGCTGGGGCGCCAGGGCTGCTGCTGGGGCGGCGTCGGCGCAGCGGGGCCCCGCCACCCACTCCGTGCTCACCACGCCTGCCGCTGCCGCTGGCCCCGGCCCCGCGCCGTACATGCCCCCGTACGCGCCGTACACCTCGTGGGCTGTCGGTGGCCCCGCCACCCACTCCGTGCTCACCACGCGTTCCAGCGGCGGTCCGCGCACCTCGCCCCTGGACACGCAACACAGTTGGGATTTGGTTTTTTATTTTAATTAATTTTTTTCATCGTTTCGATGACTTTTTTCATATTTTCAGTTCTGAAAATCTATTTTTGCAAACATTTATGTGTTACATTATAATTTTCTATGTATTAATGATTTCAAAATAAACATACCAATTGATACAATTGATGATCGTATTTTAAGGTGATGTATACAATAAATAGAGATGTACTCGTCACTCTAAAAACATATTTTCACATTTTAAGTTAATCAAAATAAGTTACTAGAGTAAGTATGCATTATAATGTTGAGACCCACCTGCTTAATTAATTAAAAAATGTATAAGTGATCGAGGTCTGTTTGTAATTATTTATTCATTGAATAAATTGTACTGATATCGATGAGGAACTGAAGATTATTTTTAAATTTAAAAAATAACACAAAATAAGAAATTACAAAATTGAAAATAAAAAAATTATATAAACTGAATAATAATAATAATAATAATAATAATATAGTTAAAAAACTAAACAATCAAGTAATTGTTTTTATTTTCAAACGCGGTTAAAGTACAACTTTAGTCACAATTTTACTTTACAAAAGCATGTTTTTGTGGCCGCCAAGGATTAAATTAAGGGCACAAAATAAACTCCGTGTGCCTCTATTCTCGTTCTCGTAATCTAAAATCAGAACAGTTGTTTGGAAGTTGGGATGCAAGTGATGATGGGTAATTAGGAACATCATGATAGAAAGTGAGACCGGGCGGAATTTATTTCATTGCTTACCTTCCTTGTTCATCCTAATCGACCTATCTATATTCATAACCATCAATGTTCAATGTGTCAAAGTATGCACCGTATTTAAAACTAATGAAAACTTGTATAAAAGTAAGGTTTTGTACATGACACGGGAATAAACTAAGTTCCATTCAGTCGGCCTGCCCCTCACGTGATTATAGCTTACTTAAACCTCTTGTTGTATAAGTAACTATTATTCTTTACTTCTAGATTGAGGATGAGGTGGATGTTTCATAAGATACACACAGAGTGTTAATTTGATCTACTAATGTAATGTATTTAGGTTGATTTATTTAGCTTTACAGATTGATCAAATGTTGGATCTGGTCCATGCGCATTGTCAAACATTTATGAAGTAAGATTCCTTTAGTAATATTTTGAGTAAAAACCTATTTCTTATTGAAAAATTGATAATTGTTACATGTTATTTATTTTTCGATACAAATTTTTAATATTGCTGTGTTAATCCGTTGATTTATTATTTCGTAGGTATTAGTTTTGTTAAATTCAAATTTCGAAAGATAGTTGTGACACATTATATGAAACTGAATAATTGTATTTAAGGGATAAGTGAGGCTAGAGACTCACTCCACGGTAAAGCACCGGAGTGCCTTTGTGACTCATCGAAAATCGAATACAATAGTTTGGCATCAATTACTCTCAGAAACATGTGACTAGGTTCCTATTCCATTATTTAGTGAATCTCTGAAAAACATTAATGATATTTTGTTAAGAAAAAATAATGAAGCAAATAATTTTAATAACTCAAAATAATAGAGGAGAAAAGTGTCCAAACTGTGAAATCCAAACAAGAGAAACATGTTACTGTTTCTGACACTTCGTAATTAAATGTGTGTATGTATTGCTGATTTAATGACGGCAATTTATTACTCAAAGTAAAGGTCGTTACTCCTTTCAAGCGCCGCTATTCCACGGTCATGGTCGAAAATTTCCCTCCCAAAACGCGTAGCGTAAAGTTGAATAATTGCTAGGAGAGTGCAGAAGAGCGAAAAGTTCGGGCGACGCGAGAGTGAGTAGTTAGACCTCAAAAACGACCTTCAACCCCTAGTACGGTGTTTGACGTAAAAAATATTAATATAGAGGAGTTGAATCATACGTTTGGTTTGGTTTGGTTTTTTCGTGTTTCCGGGCGCGTCAACTGCTTCGGTCATTAGTCCCGTTAGTGTACTGCATGTTTGTTTCTCGGGAGATGGCGGTGGTCTTCCCCAGCTGGATGGCGAGATCCGGCGCCGACCTACCGTCGGCTAGTGGAGTTTCCCCCTAACCAAGACTCTCCCACCAGCGGGGCACTGCCCCAGCCGGACAAACTCTAAGCTCCCGACCGGTCTCCCGGAACATGTGGTAGTGTAGTGCATGTTAGTGTAAGTGTGTGTGTAAGGGGAGAGGATAGGACAAGGAAGAGAATAGGACAGGGAAGAGGAAGGACAGATCGCGCTCGGTCCGTGGCCCGTTTGGTAGGGTACTGCTCCGGCATTCGCCTAGTGTTGATCGGATAAACCGCGGAAAATTACCGATCAGAGCAGCCGGCCACGAGAATTCTCCTCCAGACAGCGACTGAATTCGACCTAGCTGAAAGCTAGTGTCGGAAATCCTGCCGCCGTGAGGACTCGAACCTAGGACCTCCCATTCAGAGGCGCTGTAGTGACATCAGTTGATGCACTGAGTAAAAAGATTAATATAGAAGAGTTGAATGATACGTAATGTGCACGTACGCCTGTATGGAGGAGAGCTCGGTGATGGCGACCTGCTCGCCCTGCTGCTCCTCGTCCGCGAGCGGGGAGAGGTAGTCGGGGGCGGAGGGGGAGGAGGGGGAGGGTGGGGCGCGCGAGGTGTGGCGGCACCGAGTGCCGCTCCCGCCCACGCTCCCACTGCCCTGCGTAGCGCAGCGACGAGCTCCCTTCCGGCCCCGCCTCCTCCCTCGCCTTCCCCTCCACCCTCCCCTTCGCATCCGCCCTCGACCTCGTGTCCGCCCTTGACCTCGTCTCCGGCCTGGTCACCGTCGCCGTGGCCGCCGGTGGCGGGTAGGAGCAGGGGCGCAGCGGGGACTCGCACCGCCACTCCGCTACTTCGTCCGTGTCTGCCTCTTCAAAGTCGGACAGCGGCAGGTAAAAGGTGGACGGCCTCTCTTTGGGTCTGCGGCACCAGCGGGTGCATGGCTTCCCGCGCTCCATTCTGTTGAGGTGCGCTGTTAATTGACCCGATGTGGCTGTCTGGTTGATGCGGACCTCTCTGGTTGGTGGCACCTTAGTAGGATTCGAAAACTGTTCTGGAAATTTTAATCGGAAAATAAGAAAGTTTGTTATGAAAAGACAGATATTTTAACGATTAAGTATTAATTATTTACCCCATCTTTCATGTTAATAATATACAGAGAATGTATATTTACTTAATTTTATGCAAAATATTTAATTATGTCTCCCGCGACCTGCTTTCACGACTGATGAAAAGGCTGCTTTCACGCATGAAACTCTATTGACCATGATAACTATATGTTTCATGTCTACTATTACTATGTTTTTCAATAAAGTTCATAAAAAAGTAAGTTTGAAGCCCACATAAGAATACCATTAAAATAGCTTATTAAGTAAATCTGGAAAAGTATTTGTTTGAATATATAATATGCAAAATGTTTAAAATGCCCTATAAATAATAATAATAATAATAATAATAATAATAATAATAATAATAATAATAATAATAATAGAGATAATTCAAATAACTATAAGTACATATCTTAAAAGATTATAAACAACAAAGAAACATACCAAAAAATAAAAATAATTACCTTTTCAAATTTGTGTTGCACATTAAAAAATATTTTTAGTTATTTTAGTATATTGCTATATAGTACCTACAATTGACTAATAAAATGTGTAGTTATGACCTAAATATTTAGCAATATATGTCCAAGTTGTATTATTTTGTCGCCCACTTTCCTATGAATGACATTTCTGGACAGTATTGGTGCTTAATTAGCTAGGAAACGCCTCGACAATTGATTGCATTATTATAGTAGTTGCAATAATCCTTCATGCAATTACTAACTTACGTAAATCTTCACTGCTATTGCTAGTGCTTTGTAACTTAATAAATCCTTGAATGGATTTCTTACTTTCTGTAATTTCTTAAAATTGTGAATATCTGTGTTTCTTTGTTACATATGCTACGCTAAGCAAAGGTATTATATAATAATGAAGTGGGAGAAACGTATGAGACTAATAACACATATTATATTCTTACACGTAGTACAGGCTTGGTTTGCACGACATCCTCGGGAAAATACAAAACACTCATTCTCTCCACCGGAAACTCCTTTTCCCCGGGATTCCCTTCTTCCACATCTTAGTAAATGCAGATTCGCGTATTTTACGTCCTGGAATTTCCCCCTTAGCCAGCTCAATCTTGTAACACGATGAAACTTGTTATGAACAATGTTTACAACAATTATTTGCATAATTCAATTGACAACATAAAGGTTTCTCCTTGAGAGTCACCTGAGTTTAAATTAATTTTTAATTAGTTTTGAAACCATAAATAAAAAAGTATGATTTGGTCTGTGACGGGTCTGCTCAGAACAGGAGTCGTGACAAACGTAATTCTCTCTTCAATTAGTATTAATCAAAGATTTCAACTGACTTACTTGTTGACACTATCTTGGTAACCCACGAAAACAATGTGGCGTTCAGTTATGTGAATTTATGTAAAAATGTGCTCGAGCAAATGCTCACGGTGATACTTGACTAGATAAGGTCGTACCAAAAATGGATTGGAGTTATTTCACAAGATTTTCATCAAATCCACGTTTTGCATGACAGTGTCAAGTGTTTAAAATTGTGTGAATGTAATTATGCACGTGGCGTGTCGATTTAGTGTATGCTGTGTAGTGCATTTTTCACTCAACTGCCATGACAGAACAATCATCTTCATCGCCGTCAATGTTCTGTCGAGGCAATACACTCGTCTTATATATTCGTCCGGTTGTTTGTAAAGAGAGTTAGTATATCAAATTGTAAAAAAGCCGACAGAATGAGTCGAAACCACTGTAACTTTTATCGTGTTCTATTCATTACAAAAGAAAAAAATACGAAACTTGCAATTGATAAACGATAGAAAGACTGTGAGATTCAGAATGAATGCCTTTTTCTTTTCATTTATGTAACGTCCGAATTTTGTGTTAAATATTATATATTACGGCTGTGTTGTAGCAATGTTTTGTTTATAGGTAATAAAATATCAGTGATACAGCATTACATGACAAGCTGGCGTTTTAGTGGTGTGCATACATTTCGCAACACCTTATTGACAATTTTGATAATAATTTTAAAAAAATAATAATCTGTGTGAATGAGTGCTCCGATATCGATCCCTGATTAACAAGTAAATGTTCGTTTCTCTTTCGATTCTTGAGCGTGTCGAGTATTGTGCAACTGTGTCAATGAAGATCGCTTACAGCTTGTGATGACAGCGAGGCGTTGACAGTTGGTAAAATGACAGCTCAGTGACCACATGTCATGCGCTTCAGCAGAGGGATGTGTTTCGGTTTGTTTGCATCTTCTCGATTCTCTCGTACGATAAAGAATAGATCTTCCGAGTTCATTGCCAGAATTTTTTTTTTGGAGTGTTCTTAATAAAAACACTTAATGGAATACGATTAAAATAATCTTTCCGAAGTAAAATATTTGACCAACAAATTAATTGTGTAATTTTTCCCGAAATATAAACATGTTTGAGAAGTGTCACTTTTCTTGTGTACCCAGGATGGCCTTTCTCACCCAAGGCACCCAGGGCATTAAAGTTTTAATTAGTGGTGGTATAAAATGGCGCAGATTGTACTAGTTACATTCCTATTCTTTTGAATCGGGGCTAATTTCACTATTTCCCTTGCTCCCTTCCCAGTTGCCGTCTGTCAGGTATTAAAAAAGTTGCAGAGCCGGGTATTTACCATTCTCCTGAGAAACGTTCTCAGTGAAGAGGTCCCTGCCGCTCCCCAAACATCACGTCAAAATAGCTCTTCGGCATTACCCGGTTCTGTACCATTTAGAACATATATGCTCGTGATAGCCCGTGCCCCATCTCGGAGCTTGTACCTAGATTTACCGCAATTTTCACGGCCAGCGATTGCTCGTCCCTAGTTCTGTCGAGACAATACACTCGTCTTATATATTCGTCCGGTTGTTTGTGAAGAGAGTTAGTATATGTAATAAAAAACAAGGAAAGAAACTAGACGGAAATTTTATAAAGTAATGGCAGCACCAATGCTAATATACGGAAGCGAATTACGTAGTCTAACAGCAAAAGAGCAACAACGAATACAAACAGCAGAGATGAAATTCCTAAGGAGGGTGAAAGGTTGCTCGATATTAGAATGAGAAGATTATATCTGATCTAAACATAGTTTTCATGAATGACCTATTAAAGATTAAACAACGTATACATGGAATGGATAATACAAAAATAACAAAATCAGTATTATCTTATAAACCTTTACGAAGAGGAGAAATATGACGTCCAAGGAAAAGATGGTAGGAGTGAAGACGGAAGAGGCTATTAGCCTAATCCTTGATAGTGAAAAATACGCTCGATTGATTTTTTTCGTATTTCCGGGCGCGTCAACTGCTCTGGTTATTAGTCCCGTTCGTGTAGTGCATGTTTGTTTTTTCTCTCGGGAGATGGCGGTGATCTTCCCCCACTGGATGGCGAGATCCGGCGCCTACCTATCGTCGGCTAGTGGGGTTTCCCCCTAACGTGGACCCTCCCACCAGTGGGGCAACTCCCCAGCCGAGACAAGCTCTAAACTCCCGACCGGTCTCCCGGGATATGTGGTAATGTAGTGCATGTTAGTGTGTGTGTGTAAAGGGGAAAGGGTAGGACAAGGAATGGGAAGGACAGAGGATTAAGGATTAAGATCCTAGGATTAAGAAGTAATACTGCATTGTTATTAAAATAATCTATCAGCAATTTCTATTTCACAAAATTCATTTTCTAATCAAAGAATTAAATGTATTTTATATTTAATATCATTTGCAGCTACAAATTTCATTTCGGCTCATTAACGCACTGGAGAACCTGTAGTTTGGACTACTTTTCAAGATCTAGTGTGAATTAAAAAAAGGGGATTCATATGATTATAGATTTTGAGATGCGATTATTTCTTTGTAAGATATTTTTAGTTGTAGGAACTTAATTTAAATATCTGTCCCTGCTACTTTCTTTTTATCATTATTTTGTAATTTGTGAGCTGAAAATTGAAGACTTTGGGTGCAATAAGAGCATTAATGATAAAATACTACGGCGGCAAAATGACTCTTGACGTTTTAAAAGAAAGGAAACTAGTCATAACATACTTGTAAGCATGTTTGCAAATAGTAAATGCATTTATTACTTAAATAGTACAAAAGATAAACATTACAATATAAGATTGTAACAATTTTATATTACTTGAAGGAAAATATGAACATTAAAAAATCCACTAACGCGATTCTTGTGGACAACAGGAGTTACTTTTGAACACTCTATTAATTTTGTTTTTAGATTTTTGTGTAAATAAAATTTGTTATTCTGCTTTCACATCTAAATTTTTTAGTTTTCAACCCTCTTCAATAGCACCTCATACTTTCTCAAATTTCTTCACCTTAAGAATAAATATGATTGCTGCCCGGCATCTTCTCCATTGTAACGACGTCGGAAAAATGCTAGGAAACAAGAACAGCATAAATGAAAGAACAGTGGTGTACATATTGGACAGGCAGGAATGGAATAACAACGCATTCTACTGCAGAGCTGATCAGGTTGTGTTAACTAGATGCAGAATAGGTCACATCAAGCTCACTCAGGCCCATCTGATCACAGGGAAAACGACTGTTATGTTTAATGTGTGCAATGTTTCTTTGTGTATTAACCATCCATTTCTGTGCCCCAGGTTAGAGGATGAGCGGACGAGACATGGTGTTACGAACAACATGTCAAGTGCAAAGGACAGAGAACAATGCAGTCGGTTTATCAATATTTGAAAAGCATAAATTAGTACGTTGATTTATAAGACAAATGTATAAACTAGCTAATAATGTGATATCAATGTTCCCATCCTAACTGTCATAACTTTGCATGTACAGAACTAATGTCGATGTGTAGATGTCCCTAATAACCTTTTGTTGTTGATGCGACATAAAAATAATGAATTTAAAAAACCTGTTGTACACATGCTTATATCTAATGATCTCCTGTTATCTAGTGATGGCTAAAGAATTAATATTTATCGAACCGGTATTTGAACAAGATGCGTGCAACGCAATACCAGAGTTAAACGCCCAACGCTTTTCTTGCACTTATGTCTTCAATTTATTTTTATTTGACTCTAGTTAATTTTCATTGAATTTTATATAGAGGATACATGTGGAGTATACTACTCGTATATGTTGCTCGGTCATACAATCATAACATCGTAATTAAGAAGGCAGAGAATTGTTTTAAATATACGAGTTTTGAAATCGAGATTAGCTGAATGGGTGGCGTAAATACACAGGTCGTTGCGATAGTTATCGGAATTCTGGTATTTGTTCCTCTTAACTATTGACTGGGAAGTGCATATTGGCGTGTCGGTAATTTTACTTAGATTTACAGTTTCTGCTCATTTCTGACGACCCAAACATGCTACGAAGCGGGCATTGTCAGAAGAGTTAAATCTCTAAACACACCAAGGTTCAAAACGTGCTCATTCTGTAGAGTACTACCTTACAAATGACTTTAAGATAACGAGAACCTTATTTTAGGATCTAAGGCTAAAGACACATGGGCGCACATTAACGGACGCATTTTAACGGACGTTAAATTTGAATCCCGTTGCAGTTTACAGTTACGAATTGGTCATGGCACACGAACAAGCTGCGAGACGTCCGTTGTGCTCTGCTTGTCTGCTGGAGTACTGACGTCCGTGAAAATCCAAACGTTTCCACGTCCGTTTTGCGACGCTCGTGTGTCCGCAAAACTAATCGTTTCCAAGTTTTCTACAATGGTATTTTGTGTTGAAGTACAATGTGTGTTGCGGGTTGCATGCGCGCCGGACCCAATCTGTGAACTTAATGTTCTTCGACATAAATCCTTATGTTTCTAATAATAACATGATTACGTGTTTGAGAATACTCATTGATACTGAAGAGCCATTGTGGACCAAAACGCAAAATAGTTACAATTTTATCAGCAAACATTTTTATTTTATTCAGAAGGTAAATACGCTTCTTAATGATTTATAGAAAGTCGGTACAGAACCTTTTTTTTCTCTCTTGGGCGCTCTGTGCGGCAGCGCAGGCGCACCCGGTGGAGGCTCGAGGAATTGCTAATCTCTATGTGATCTTACATGACTTTTTCACACATTTACTCACACTAACGGGATAAAATCAAATATTAATCTCTGGTATAAAAATAGTTTATGTACTTGATAAACATGCTCCATCGTTGCTGAGAAAATACTTTTCTCTCATAGACAAAATATCTCATTATCGTCTAATTGAATAAATCTAGTCGCTGCAATCCATGAACACTTGTAATAGCATATCAAAGAATTTTTTGTATAGGCCTAACTGCTTTCACAGACTATGATATAAAAACGAAAATGATATTTATTTCGAAAGGGTTATACTTATGCATAGGTTGATTTTTAAATTGGATAACTCTAAAAAACTTACTATCAAGGTAAAAATCATTGAAAGTCTGTTGGACTCCATCTCGATGAGGTATTTCCTCCAGTTCCTCTTCCTCTGTTGAGCAAATGCTGAGACGGTCCCTTGCTTTGTCCGTATCCAGGATCAAAGCAGTATAAATGTAGTTTTCTACCCCCCCCCAACCTCAAATCACGTAGTGATTTTACTACCATTTAACGTTAAACAAACACATTCATAAATAAATACAATGTAAAGAAACCTATCATTCCGTTCGTCCAGGTACCGCCAATCCACCCAGAGAAAAAGAGCACCTTTTACACAAAAGCACAGAGGCAAGGAGGTTTAATTTCCGCACAAGTAAAAGCAAGTGACACAGGGGCGTGGCGTCAGCAGAAGCGCTCGGCGCGGCGCAGCGTGGAGGCCAGCTTGCCCAGGCTGGAGGAGGTGATGGCGCGCGCGCGCGGGATGGCCGGCGCCAGCAGCTCGTCCACGCCCTCCAGGGCCTCCAGCGCGGCGGGCGGGCGGCGCGCGGGCGGCCGCGGGGGCGGGCCCTCCGGAAAGCGCCCGCGCAGCGGACCCTGCGCCCACACGCCCAGCACCTTACATTGATTGGTTAATTGTTTAATATTTCCGACGGACGGATCAACTATGTGGTTTCTTTGTGTAGTGCTTGTTACCGGGAGCGGTAGCTCAGTGCATCAACTGATGTCACTGCAGCGCCTCTGACCGGGAGGTCCTAGGTTCGAGTCCTACGGCGGAGGATTTCGACACTAGCTTTTCAGCTAGATCGAATTCCGTCGCTGTCTCGAGGAGAATTCTAGCGGCCGGCTGCTCTGATCGGTTTCCATTTTCCGTGGTTTCTCCGATCAACACTAGGCGAATGCCGGAGAAGTACCCTTCCAAATGGGCCACGGACCGCACGCGATCTTTCCTTCCTCTTCCTTGTCGTGTCCTCTCCCTTTACACACACAGTTACATTAACATGCACTACACTACCACATACTTCGGGAAACCGGTCGGGAGCTTAGAGCTTGCCCTGGCTGGGGCGGTGCCCCGCTGGTGGGAGAGTCCTGGTTAGGGGGAAACCCCACTAGTCGACGGTAGGTCAGCGCCGGATCTCGCCATCCAGCGGGGGAAGATCACCGCCATCTCCCGAGAAAAACGCATGCACTACACTAACGGGAGTAACGACCAGAGCAGTTGACGCGCCCGGAAACACGAAAAAATCAATCAATCAATCAATGCGACGCGAGTTATTATAATTATCACACATCCATCGAATCATCGAGCGTACGGTCTTTATGTCACATTCTCGGCCGCTAGTTGTCCCAAATGACTCTCCTTTCTAATAGCGACGCTGTTTTATTTCTTTCTTCGTTAAGAATGAATTAAGGCGTCCAGTACCCGTCAATAGTTTTCATACAAAGAGCGTTCGATTTGACTTGTGGTCTCACAGCGTGACCCTTGTGTTTGCGTTGCACGCGACATCGCATCAATATAAATATTTAACATTTAACGTCAAAGCTAACATTTTTAATTTCACATCTTTAACTTTGCTATAGTATTAACGATTAAAAATTAATAATATAAAATATAAGTCACGTCGTTAATATTTATATTACGGGCGTTGCATTTGTGAGCAGACATACTTCATATGATTCGAAAAAAGTTCCTCCAAAACTCAAAAGTTTTCTGTAAAAATGACTCAAAATTGCCCAATTTCAGGAACGCTCAAATGACCACTGTTTTATAACATTCAGGTTAAATTATATTTTGCATTTTCTCTTATGATCAAAATTTGATTTCGTGCAATTGGCCGAGAGATGTCAAACAGTGTGTCTAGATACGTTAAAGATTACGTTTAATACTAGGCAATAGTTGTGATTTGCATTATGTATAAAATGATTAGAAACAGTAAATTTTTTTATATTTCAAGATTATTTTAAAAACCGTGAACATCATCAGTGCTATGAAATAAACGTCTCAAAATTACTGGATGCTCTTACAGACTATTTACAATTTTACATAATTCGAAGAACATAATCTACGGGGCACTTCATTCAACGCATTATTTGTTCAACTATACGTTTGTATAAAAAACAATATTAAAAAGTGACATCAATCATAAATGCATACATGATGTTCGCAGCCAGTTAAAACACATGGCAATAAACGATAATCAGTATCGTGGATGAGACCACTATTGTCACTTTTTAATCGCGATTAAAATATTAAAGATTAAAAAGTGACAATAGTGGTCTCATCCACGATACTGATTATCGTTTATTGCCGTGTGTTTTAACTGGCTGCGAACATCATGTATGCATTTATGATTGATTTGTCAGCGATATACACAGCGCTTACTTATCATTTTATAGTGTTTCGTGATCTTTGTATTATATCTGTTATTTTCCCCCTAATATATATTATTATATAGGGATTAGCTGTAATCAGGTAAATTTATATTATCGTGGGTTCGATAGAATGCCTCTACAGGAATTCAGTTAAAACCAAAAATATTACGTAGTATTTAAACCTCCCCTCTTAGTATTTATTACAGGAAATATTGTGATGTTTTCTGCTCCTGTTGCTTCGGTTCCAGTTGTAACTAATATCACCTTTGCTGTGACTAACAAAAAAATTAACAAAAGAAAACATACACAAAATTTGTTATTATTAACGAAAGAACTTTTTTACAATTCCCTTCGCTCTGGTTGAATGCTCAGCCGTTCCCTCCTTATAATTAATTCTAAAATATGATAATACAATTTAATTTTAATTATGCCAAGACTTGATCTTCTTACATCAATCATCAAAAGAAACATTTAAATCAAAGCGTCCCCGTTTTACTGTTGTTGTTCGTTCCGATTCCATTTACCGTATTTTATGCTCCCTCAATGTCCATAACACCACACACGCAAGTTTCCTTCGTTACTGTCTTTTAGTTCCGTCGTATAAAAACACCTCCCAACTAGTCATGATGTTTACACTCTGCCATTTTTACAACTCTCCTTAATCCGCTTACCATCAGCCTTAGCTCTGCTCTCGGTCTTCTTCAACCTCCAGGTCGGTTCTCTTCTTTTGTTCATATTGTGAGCCTTTCATTTCATTCTGCGCACGAACTTGGCTGTTTGTTCGTCTATGTTAATTTATTTATTCTTTGACCTTTCCTTTTTTTCGTATCCCACGGATTTACTCACGTCCTTTCTTACTTGAACAAAACATTTACTCTTTATTCTGCTACTCCCTCTTCAATCACTCGTATTAATATTTTTTTCTTTTTCCTAAACGATCGCGTTTTCGCATCTCTTCCTTCGGCCATTGTTGCGTTTATCGTGTTTACTGCGATATGTTACATTATATTATTCTCCTTGTGATAAACTTCACAGTATACTTATCTAAGAAAATTTTAACGGTTCAAATTATGTGTTGATCACCGACTATATCTAAATTTAAGGCGCTCAAAAGACACATGTTTAAGTTCTGAGATAATTTAATGGATTCCGATCACCACCACAACCAGCACCGTACACTACAATTGTCGGTATTTTAGCATGTTTAGTATTTTTTGACCCCCTTCATTATATTTAAAATATAAAAAAATATAAATATGAAGTGAACTAGGATCGAATGAATGCTGATCTTACCTAATAACAGTCACCCTGGGCAGATTGTTAAGTTTCATTTCAAGCTCCGTTCGCTGTTAATATAACAGTATTATATAAATGATAGTGTTTAAAAATATAATTTAAAAGTATTAATAAAAATTCTTAAAAACTATTCCTCACTGATGGGAATCTCTGGTCTAATCCAGTTGTTTTCGAAATGTGTTCGCTACTGGCATTCTTATTTTCGACGCTTCTGTACAGAGTTAGCCTTAACTCTTCTTTCGTTATATAACAAACACATTTCTTGAGATGAAGGTCTTAGGTATTAATACCTAAGACCTTCATCTCAAGAAGATGCAAATACTGCTACCGTCAGACAAGGAAAGTTCAATGACGTTGATTAGATTAGATTAGATTAGATTTATTGTTAATTCTGCAATTAAGTGTAGTAACTTGGTGGCAGAATATCTTGACCTTACATACATTAAACTTACATTCATTAACAAAAAGTTACAAAAAAGGAGTTAATTAAAATAATAATAATAATAATAATAATAATAATAAATAGTACATAAAACCACCACGCAAACCTTACTCCACTTCACTTCACTTCACTGCACAACACTTAACTGTGACGCATTTCTTTCGCACTCGCTTCTTCTTCTCGCATTCCCTTCCCTCCACTTCACTTCATAACACTACACTGCGCTGCACTACACTGCACTGCACTGCACTGCACTGCACTGTACTGTACTACATGAATAATAATAAAATAATAACAATAATAATAAAGATAATAATAACAATACTACTACAACAGATATTTATACTAACAATTAAACAACTTACTTTGTATGAAATACTACTAATCTAACAGTGGAAAATTAACATTGATACAATAACCTAATATATAATTAACTAGAAAACTAATTTATTTTTAAAGTTGCTCAAGCTTTGAGGAAAGGGTTCTAAGATTGTCGCAGGCAAACTGTTCCAGTCTCTAATAGTTCGGTTTGTAAATGAAAATTTCCCGACATCCGTTTTCTGCATTCTTGTCTTAATTTTATGCGCGTGATCCGCTCTACCGAAGTATGTAGGTTTTTCTAAACGACGGTGTATTTCATTCCAAGCAGGATAGCCTGCGTATGCTTTGTACATAGCATAGAGTCGCAGCTTAATCCGCCTCTTTTCGAGTGATTCCCATGCACCTCTATTTTTGATCCTCTGAAAGTAAATTTCGATGCTCTGCGCTGGACCTTTTCTAGATTTCCTTGCTGCGATATTCTGTACGGGTCCCAACATACCGCGCCATATTCTAATACGGGTCGGACTAGTGACATAGAAGCTAATTCTTTACCTCTCACTGTACTCTTCTTTAGGATCCGCATAACGAAATGTAGAGATCTCCAGGCTTTTCCCACAACGAAATTTACCTGATTTTCCCAGCTCAATTTACTATCTAATTGAATTCCTAAATATTTGCAAGATGTGACTGTAGGTATGACTTTGTTGTTCAATTTGTACACAGTTTCACTATAACTTCGACCCCTACCAAACGTGATGGCTTTACTTTTTGAACTGTTTATTTCCATGCCATTTGTTTTTGCCCAGGAGTGTAATTTGTCTATGTCTCGCTGCAAAATATTCACGTCCTCCTCTGATTCGATAACCCGATAGATGATACAGTCATCAGCAAAGAGTCTTACGTTTGAAGCTAAATTTTTTGGCAAGTCATTCACGAAGGCGAGAAAACATGAGAGGTCCAATGACACTTCCTTGTGGAATCCCTGACGTAACACTTGCGGAGGTTGATAGATGTCTTCCGATTCGAACCTGTTGTTTCCTATCACGTAATAGTTCGTTTATCCAAGCCACCACCCTAGTGTCTATACCCGAATCTATTAATTTATTTACAAGACGATCGTGAGGACAACATCAAAAGCTTTGGCAAAATCTATTACTATTGCGTCTACCCTTCCACCTTTATCAATTTCATCGGTTAGATCTTGTAGAAGTGAGACAAGCTGACTCTCGCAGGAGAACCCGTTTCGGAAGCCGTGCTGACCTTGATAAAGCCATTCCTTGCCCTCCCATTCTTTCCGGATGTAGTTAGTAATTAGTTGTTCCATGAGTTTGCATACGACTGACGTGAGACTTATCGGCCTATAGTTACTTAGTGCCGTTTTATCGCCACTTTTAAAAACAGGTACTTCGAGTGCTAACTTCCAATCTTTCGGTACGCAAGCATTATTGATAGAAATATTAAATAACCTAATTAGGTACGGTAGAATAGCCTCTCCACCTAATTTAATAATGTCCGTGGAAATAGAATCTGGGCCTCGAGATTTTCCGCTTTTCATTAATTTTATTCTTTTCCGTAGAGTACTTACGTCGACCTGAAATAGATTTCTATCTTATAACGTTGGTATCTGCGTACAGTCAGTTTTCTGCTTAAAAACCGAAGCAAAATATGCATCCTAGTATTAATGGATTTTGTCTAAGCAAAATTAAAACGTTTGCTTTTTCTCTGTCGTCAGTTATTGGCAAATTATTAATACGAACAACTGGAATTTCGTCTTTGTTTCCCTTTCTTCTATGAACATACTTAAAAAATTCGACCAATTATTGCCTTTTAAGGATTTTCCCCTTTTTCTTTTCCTTCTCTAACGCTTTTGAATAACTTCGAAATAATGCCATGTGGTTGCCACTAATGTGCCTGTTACTAAACGCCTTTCTGTTTTTTTCTTTTCATACGCCTAATCTTTGCATTATAATATTCTGGGTCGGGATTTCTTTTTACCAATTTACATGGAACAAATGTCTGCACGGCATTTTCAAGAATGTTTTTAAATTCTTGCCATATTTCTTCTATTCCCCCTCCCGTTCTAAGAAACTCATCGTACTTCCCGTAAACTCATCCCTTAAGTAATTTTGAAGGCCTACTACATTGGTTCTCTTGTATTGCCTCACTAGGAACCCGGTGTTAGTACTTTTCCTTAAAGTACTTAAGTCTAAGTCGACAAGAACTGCTTTATGGTCACTTATGCCTTCCATGACGTCGCACGATAAGAATAAGTCTTTTGGACTAACAAGGCAAATATCTAGAAGCGCGTCCTGGCGAGTCGGCTGGTCTACTACCTGCGCTAATCCGTTGTCCCAGACCAGTCTATTGACAAGATTCTGCACGTGTCCATCGCATACGCACCCTTTCCAAATTGTGTCTGGAAGATTTAAATCTCCGGCAATAACAACGGGATGGCTACGTATATTTTTTGTTCTTTCGTGTATCGCGCCTAATATTTCGTAATTGCTAGCCGGTGGACGATAGCAAGCAATTATTTCTAAGTTATTTCCTGAACAGTAAATTTCCAACCCCGTCATTTCAAAAACATTATCGACCCAATTTGATACGACATTTAAAGTGTTTTTCACACAAATGAATACTCCGCCGCCTCTAGTTCCGCGATCTCTCCTAAACGTAAAATAATCAGACCGAAAGATTTCCGCATTTGCTACCGCATCCGAGAGCCAAGACTCTGTACCTATCACGATATCAGGATCACAAGCCTCAATTAAATTCCAAAATTCCGTTACTTTATTTACGATGCTACGACAGTTCACCTGCAACAATCTAATGAAACCCCTCCTCACCTGCAAGTCCGAGTTTGGGACTCGTGCGTCCTGTTCAGGTGCCTGCGTCCCCGCAGCAGTCGACTCCTCCCGCGCAGCAGTCGACTCCTCCCGCGCAGCAGTCGACTCCTCCCGCGCAGCAGTCGACTCCTCCCGCGCAGCAGTCGACTCCTCCCGCGCAGCAGTCGACTCCTCCCGCGCAGCAGTCGACCCTCCCGGTCGACCCCTCCCGCGCACCCGCCGCCATCTCCTCCCGCATAGCAGCCATTACACGCTTCACATCCTCTTCCGCAATCAATTCTGCCCGTAGCGCCACGAACACATCTCCACCCGGTTGTCACTTTTTATGCAGGTATTTGTTCAATACCTGGTCATGCAAACACCCCAACTTCCACGCACCTTTCGAGTTCCAATGAAGCCCGTCCCGGCCGAAGTCATCCTGCCCGAGCCAATAGTTAGGGTCGACAAAAAGGCCACCGAAAACTTCACATGCCCACAGTAAACCTCGATTTAGATCCCGTGTTTTGCTTATGTGCACATCATTTCGGCGCATAATCCCCGAAACGATCACCTTGGCATTTTTGTATTTCGCCTTGATGGCCTGTCCAAGTTCAACATATTGATTAATTGTGACAAACAGGGGTTGCCGTTTCCGCACGTTTGTGCCTACATGGACGAGTACCACTTCTATTTCCTCGTTTTCATCGTCTTTCTTCACTACGGAGGTCATTTTCTCGATGTCAATTCCAGGGAAAAAAGAAACATCTGCTCCCTTTTTCTTTACCACCCCGCCGCTGTGCCGCAACATGGAGTCGCCGATCACCTTCACTTTTCCGGTATACGGAGCAACTGACTGAGAAGATACACTTGCATTCGACTGCACATTTCTCCCTCTTGCTCACGCGGGGCATCCCGCTCTTCCTTACCTTCAATAACATTTTCCAGCTCCTTGATCTTAAGAGTCAGTTCTCCAATATATGCATGAGCCTGAGCCAGATCTGCTTCCAATCTCCGTATTCTCCGGTCACTCCTTTCGCACTTGGAGCATGTCGTTGCAGCAGCCTGTACAGCGGGACCAGGGTTTTTCTCCACACCTCCTATCACAAGGAGGGTGGCCAAAACAGCTGCACATAGTAGCGTAACACCACCGCCTATCAAGTAAGGAGATTCCGCATGCGCTGAAACCGCCCGGCCAGGGCGGATGCGCGCAGCCCACGCGCCAACACGCGCCCGGTACAAAGCGAGGTCCACACCCATGGCCTTTCACTTCTCGGAGCGAAGAGAAAGGCGTCCGTACGCGACGACTACCTGTGAGCGACTCAAAACTTCCTTGAGACCTCGGAGTGTGAACGATCGCTCTGGGTTCCCCACCTGGGAATACCGCACTGTGTGTGCTGACAATTACCAATTGAAAGATAAGAAGTGACACGCACATTTTGCGCAAATATGTAGGCAACATTTTCAACAAAACTGACGCAAAAGTGCGTAAAGTTCCTTTCTCTCCACCGACCTAATACAAATTATAATCTACTTCGAATATTGAGAAACAATCCATAATGCACAAACGTTTGATACTCATAAAATGTAGTGTTATCTCGTTTCCTTGAAATGAAATTCAAAACAAATCTGCAGTGCAACTGAAATACAAAAAATATTTCCTCGTGGTCTAAATTCACACCCTCCTCAGCACATTGTCCATAATCACTGTAAAACTCCTTGATTTAACCCTTTTTACACAATCAGTTTGCTAGAAAGTGGAACCCAAGAGCAGTTTTTCATAAAGGTGCCATGTACGTCACTGCAATCGTTGGAGTAGACATGTTTCTCTCTCCAAATTCGTTTCATTACGCTGTTACAGGTCTTGTGCTTCAGGAATATATAAACAACCTGCGATATTTTAAAATATTTTAAAAAATTATACTTGTTTTTAATTAATTACTTGGTCTCTTCGTGCTGTGTTCAAGGTCTTAGTTCCAAATTCGCCGTATTTGGGGCTCCTCACTTGTAAAACTTCCTATTTTGATGCTGGACTTTACCCATTTGATTCTGCCACGCTTGGTCTTTACACACGAAACCACGTGAGGTTTCTATACATGCAAAACGTGTCCTATTTAGCGTTTTCTGGTTTTCTAATCCTCATCCTCGGCACAGGGCTTGCGTCCTGTTCTGTACCTTGGAAGGCGCCCTGGAGACCTGCTGCGGGGTCATCTGCGGCCTACAAAGCTTCCACCGCGCGTCCATCGGCGCCCGAAGGTCGTCGCACGCCCCCAAGGGCGCGCCACGCATCATGCCGGCTGCAAATGCACACCATTGCAAACATTCAAAATCTACGAGTATTATTCGTAATTTACTAAAAGAAACATTATTTATTCAATTATTCAAAGTTTGAAAAGGAGAAGTCTTTCTTTTCTCATGAGATTAGAAATTTAGTCGCTGCTATAATTCTTACACGTGTTGCAAATATTTCTTATATGTGCAATAATATAAATTTTCATTGTGTTTTATATATCTCGCATTCTCACAACAATACAACTCTCACAAAACCATGTCATCCATTCATTTCATTCACTTCTTTCATTTCATTAGTTTTATGTCATTTCAATTCGTTTCAATTAATTTCAACTCATTGTAATTAATTTCATTCATTCGTTTTTTTAATTATTTCATTCATTCATTCAATTCATTCATTCATTCATTTATTTCGTTGATTCATTCATTTAATTTATTCATCCCATTCATTCTATTCACTTGTTTCTTTCATTAATTTATTTCATTCATTCATTCCTTCATTTCATTCATTGCTCCTACCAGCGACTCTCCGCGGCAGGCGCTCCTCCTTGGGGCGCGCCAGCTGCATGACCTGCGGGCCGGAGGCGGCCCCGCGCAAAGGCAGGGCCATCCGCAAGCCTAGGCAACGAACAGGTTTTGATACACATATACGCAAATTAATACTGTGAACTTTACGTTAGAGTTACAATATTTTTTAAAAATATTGATAACAAAACTTTCTCGAAGTCCGACTTATGACATTACAAACTCCAACTATTAACTAAAACATATGAATATGTTGAACAGGAAAAACAATCCTTTCGCTTTGTCTCGCCACCGTTCTTACACGCCGCCGGTCCCACGGGGGCGTCCACCCTGGCGTCCGCCGCCGCCGCCGCCGCCGCCTGCCCTCGGCGCGCCGGCCCACGCGGCGCCACGCTCCCCACGCCCGCCGCCTCCTCCGCGATGGAGATCGCCTGCGGCTAGGAATGGCAAAAGACATCCACGCTTTTACACATCGATATTGTCGAGCAGAAACATCGATTTTATAACATTAACATTTTGCTATCGATGTTTTCTTCAGATCGATATTTTTATAAAGCATCATCTATGCTTTTTAAAATTATATATATATATATATATATATATATATATATATATATATATATATATATATATATATATATATATAAAGACAGAAGTGCGTTGTCTTTCAACGGGGTAATCTCTGAATCTACTAAACCAATGCCGATGAAACTTTTGTGCTAACTTCCTTTAAACGTCTGGAGTACTTTAGGCTATGATTTTCCCGGTATTGTTACCTTTTTTATTATTTTGTGCGTGGTAATATCGATAAACTGTAATTTGAACCGCGCCGGATCTCGCCATCCAGCGGGGGAAGATCACCGCCATCTCCCGAGAAAAAGCATCCACTACACTGACGGGACTAATGACCGAAGCAGTTGGCGCGCCCGGAAACACGAAAAAATCAATCAATCAATCATAAGACATGTGGAGATGTGATAAGGAAATGATACTTCGTGTTCAATTAAATGTGCCAAAAATCGTTCAATTGTTGAGTTTTAGAAAAGGCTTGGCCGGAATCTACTAGAGTAGATTCCGGCCAATCCTTAGAACGCATCTTGATCCAAAACTAAGGAAAGAAAATCGAACGGGCAAGCAGTGCACGAGAAAGATTTATCTGGTTTTCATACGTTCATTAATAATAACCCAGCTTGGGACTAACGGGACAAATAACCTAAGCTGTTGACGCGCCCGGAATCACTAATCAACCAATCAAACGATGTGAAGAAAAGATCGATGTTAATATATCGATGTTTCTGGTGGAAACATCGATGTTTTGTTTTTGTTTCATCCCTACCTGCGCCAACGAATCAACCTCCGAGACGATTTCGCGTTAATTGCTTTGACCCCGCGCACGCCGCGACTTGGGGCCCCGGGCCCCGGCCCGCCAGCTGGCGACGTCTTCGGCGCAGCCACCGGGTCGTCCCTCGTCAGCGTCTGCGGCGGAGGCACCGTGTACTCTTCGTTACTCGCGTCAACAGATTCGAAAACTCGGCCGCCTTCGTTTCGTCCAGCAGCGTCGACCAATGCGGAGGGCCGGTCTTGCGTTGTTTGATGCCTCTGAATTTCGCGCGCACTTTCGCGTTGCTTGAACCTTCCACTTCGTGCATGACCATGTCTAAAATGGTGTCGAAAGCGAGGTTTTGTTTTCTCGAGAGCTTCGTCGCGTCGGCGCTGCTCGGTTTGTCGGGGAATTTCGGCTCGTGTTCCGCGAAGCTGGGAGCGTTCTTTGAAGTGCAAGGCTCTGAGTCCGCCGGCCACGAGATGTCCCCGGAAGACAGATCGCGGAGGGCTGCGAGACTACGAGGAGAGGTCACCGATTTCCACGAGGTCCTTCCGAGGACATTGGAGACGTCTGCACGTCGCGTTCACGAGGAGAATCGCCGTCCACGGTCTGGCTGCCGACGGCTGACGATCCCCTCGTCAGCGAAGTACAGCTGCTCGGGTGGCCCGTGTCCAGCATCAGTTTGGAAAACTCTTCGTACATTTTCAAACTCGAGGAAATGGGGTCGTTGGATTTGCGTTTCAAGATGGACCCCACAACCCGGCGCTTCCGGAGTACGTTTCTTCCTGGAAAGGGGGCGTCGTCGCCCTGCCACCGAAAGCGCTGGCGTCGTCCGTGAGGAAGGGCGTGAGCGGCTCTCGGGGCGGGTCGGCGTCCGCGAAGCAGAAGAGGGCGCTGCGGGTCGCTGCGGGCGGGTGCGGGGCGGCGAGGCGGCCCGCGCGCACCGTGTGGCGGCGCAGCGACTGCAAAGCAACGCGAATTGCAATCCTAGCACACAAATAATAATATTAATCCAAATTAGAAGCTATAACACCTTCCCTAGACTACTCCCTGGAGAATAACTAGTGACTTTTACGTTATCGGATCACAAACGGTTAAAAGTTTTAAGCTCTCGATGAAAACAAATCTTAAGGATTCACAGCAACCCTTATTAATTTTCTTTGCGTTCGCGCAGTCAGGTAATATAATAAAAATAGTAATATTTATTATTATTATTATTATCCAAATCAGAAGCTATAACACCTTCCCTATACTACTCGCTGGAGAATAACTAGTGATTTTCACGTTATCCGATCACAAACGGTCCAAAGTTTTAAGCTCTCGAAGAGAAGGAACAAATCTTAAGGATTCACAGCCAATATTTTCTTTGCGTTCGCGCAGTCGGGTAATATAATAATAATAATAATAATAATAATAATAATAATAATAATAATAATAATAATAAATGTTGATCGTTTAAAAACACATTAGCCTACATCACTTCTACAGTAACATTTCTGCTGTTTTTACTTAATAGGTACTTAATAGGTAATTATCCTATAAATAAATTACATAGTCTGATACTTTGTGGCTAGGACAAAGGCTTTTCAGCTATTACAAAACCTTCCTTCAAAAAAATTCTAACCTTTCGAAAGCTAATATTCACCCCGATATGGTCTCTTCATCGCATCCTGTCTAGGGACTGGTATTCTGGGACTCCTTTGTACTTGGACCCGAAACCCGGGAGGTACTAACCAGCCAAAAGACTGGAGATTGTGATAATAACAATAACAATAATAATAATAATAATAGCACGTATACGGTACACAGAAAAAGAAAGAATCAATCAGTGTATTAACATCGTACATGTAGACGACAAATAAACCTAAAAGTCGTCACCGTGCTATACTGAAATCTCTGCAGAAAGTAAGCTTACAAGCAACTTCCTAGGTGGCTGTGCGGTGCTATGTATCACCTCATATGCATACTTTGACATACTTTGGAAAGTCATATGTATGAAGAAGAATGTGTGTGGTCATGTGAGCCGTCTTGAAGATTCTCTCCTTCACTCAGGGTATTTACGCATTTCTGGTTGTCGCGGACTGCCGAGCAGAATAATTGGGCTTTCCGCAGCATGAAACATGATATAATATAGTGTACTCTCACAGTGTACTGCTGTCTCAAAACTAGTCGCAGAAGCAAAAACGCGAAACGCTATGTGAAGGGCAAGCCAATAGGATCTCCGATTCTGGACTTTAAGATATAGAAGTATACTCTGCTGTATAATTTTCATTCAACGTCCCTGCTTGCAATACGGATCAATTGTATTGTCAATTGATCCGTATCCATCAATTGAAATTCCATGTAACGTCTTAGAAGGACAACGATGTGCAAATACGCAATTGAAACATTTGTCTTCTTTTACAAGCAACTTGTGGCGGCCACAAGTGGCTGATATCTGAATCTAATGTGTGGGCACTTGTAGCCGTTAGAAGAGGGTCATCCTGAATTCACCAGGAGCGGTAGCTCAGGGCATCAACTGATGCCACTGCAGCGCCTCTGACCGGGAGGTGCTAGGTTCGAGTCCTGACGGCGGCAGGATTTTGACACTAGCTTTTCAGCTAGGTCGCATTCAGTCGCCGCCTGCAGGAGAACTCTAGCGGCCGGTTGCTCTGATCGGTAGTTTTCCGTGGTTTCTCCGATCAACACCAGGCGAATTCCGGATCAGTACCCTACCAAACGGACCACGGACTGCGCGCGATCTTTCCTTCCTCTTCCTTGTCCTATGTTCTCCTTCACACACACTAACATGCAGTACACTACCACATATTCCGGGAGATCGGTCGGGAGCTTAGAGCTTGTTCCGGCTGGGCGGCGCCCCGCTTGTGGAGAGTCCTGGTTAGGGAAACCCCACTAGCCGACGATAGGTCGGCGACGGAGCTCGCCATCCAGCGGGGAGATCAACGCCATTTCCCGAGAAAAACAGCACTACACTAACGGGACTAAAGACTAAAACAGTTGACGCGCCCAGAAACACGAAAAAACAAACGAAAACAATCATACTGAATTCAATTCCACCATTGCTAATCACCACTTCGTCGACGTGCTCCAAAATTTCGAAGTAGACAGATGTGAAGACTTTTTCAATATAAATCTGAGACAGCTTTTTTAAATTTTATTTCTATTATTTTGCAATTGAAGTGGTATTATTGGTACAAATTCCATTCATACCTCTGCATTTTCGCCCTTGCCCCCCATACCAATCCGAGGGTGAATTCTAGACAGCATGACACGCTTTGACATTGGCGATGAAAACATCAGCATTGAACCACATGACGACACATCTTTATTGAGTGAATGACGCAGCGAGATTGGGAAGGTGGAGACTGTTGCTCAGTGGGCCGTGGGTCGAACCATTAGTGATGGCATTAAAGAAGAAGATCCAGCCACTCCTTTAGCTTCTGGCCGGGAGCGGCCAGCAAATGTTTTTGACAAACAGCTAAAGCAAATGGATACATCGAAAATGTATGGATTGCGCAGTATGATGTCCGGTTACTGAAAAAGTTGTACTCATTACGGTAGTTGGGTTTTTTCTTAAGCTTAGGAAAAATCCGCCAATTTGGAACTTCCAATCTGACTCGGTAAGATCGCGCATACGCAAGTCGACGGCGGTGGTCCGGCCTTCGATGTCCACGGCGTAAAACATTCTATAGCCCAGCCAACGCAAAATTTAGAAAGCATTTTATTCCAAACACAGGTACGGACAACTACTCATTTCACATGCGTGATTACTACTAAATTATTGATTGATTGATTTTTTCGTGTTTCCGAGCTCGTCAACTGCTTCGGTCATTAGTCCCGTTAGTGTAGTGCATGTTTTTTTCTCGGGAGTTGACGGTGATCTTCCCCCGCTGGATGGTGAGATCCGGCACCAACCTACCGTCGGCTAGTTGGGTTTCCCTAACCAGGACTCTCCCACAGCGGGGCACCACCAGCCGGGACAAGTTCCAATTTCCGACCGGTCTCCCAGAATATGTGATAGTGTGGTGCATGTTAGTGTAAGTGTGTGTGTAAGGGAGAGGATAGGACAAGGAAGAGGAAGGCCAGATCGCGCGCGGTCCGTGCCCGTTTGGTAGAGCACTGCGCCGGCATTCGCCTGGTGTTGATCGGAGAAACCACGGAAAACTACCGATCAGAGCAGCCGGCCGCTAGAATTCTCCTCCAGACAGCGCCTGAATTTGACCTAGCTGAAAATCTAGTGTCGAAAATCCTGCCGCTGTGAGGACTCGAACTGAGGACCTCCGGTCACATACGCTGCAGTGATATCAGTTGATGCACTGAGCTACCGCCTCGGTACTAAACTATTTTTCAACTTATTTAAATACGCATATTATTTATCTGTTAGTCAAACAATTAGCGGCGAGCGGCACTACGAACGGGCGAGGTGTGAGGCGCTGATTATATGTGGAAAACGGCTGTCGCAGTCGGTGGCGTGACTAGTCCCAGGATCGTGGCGAGCATGACTGGTCAGTGGGTGTCCAGTTCGGGAGCTGAGCGCTTAGGGGAACTTTTAAAAAATACGATCGCAAAAATGTTGTAACAACTCCAAATACTTACAATTCTCTCTCCCCATTTGAACGTTCCGTTTTAATTTCCACACCCTTCTTCAGTTAAATTAATGTACCTACAACTTAAAAATTGGCTTTGTATTGTACTTTATTTTCGAAACATTCGATTTGTAACTTGCGTATGTGTAATTGGACAATAATTATTATTTTTAAAAAATATTATAATATTATTTACAAATAAGCCTCTTGGACGGCTCATGGGCAACGTACTTGCTTCCCGTGCTGTGGTCCCGGGTTCGATTGCTGGTCGAGGCAAAAAGAGTTGCACCTATCAAGCTGTACCCTCAAGCATCGGAATTTAACTCGGCCCAGGCATGGGGGGGGGACCGGAAGTCGGACTACCGACCCAATAACGCTTAATACAAACATATATAATACAATAATTATTATTTGAAAAAAATTGGTGTTGACATGAATTCCTTCCCCTCGTGACATGTCCCTGTGTGCGGGGTATTTGCCACTCATTATTATTATTATTATTATTATTATTATTATTATTATTATTATTATTATTATTATATGTATAATAATTATTATTATTGAAAAAATTGGCGAGGCAATTCATTTTTCCCTCCCCCTCCTCCCCTCGGACATGCGTCTCTGTGTGGCGGGGTATTTGCCTTCTCGGTGAGCGGCACCGCGCGCTCGGTGGCCGGGCGCGGCGCGCCCGCGCCCACGCCCACGCCCACGCCCACGCGCGACACCGCGCTGCAAAAGGCGCACCCCCTTCGCTCGCCTCAACGGGCCACGGACAGGGACGTATCCGATCTCGATTTCGGCATTGAGACGGGGCATTGTCCTCATCCTATATTCGCATACGCCAGCGCAATCGGAGAGGGAAAAAAAGACATCGCGGAAGAGATAGCGATAGCGAAAGAGATAGCGATAGCAATGAAATAGGAAGCTCGAAATAGACATACAGCGAATGAGAAAACGAAAGAAGGAAAGAAGAAAGAAGGAGGAAAAGGAAGAAAAAAGTAGAAAACAAAAGAGAAAGAACGAAAGATAAGGCCGAAAGAGAGAAATAGAGGAAGGGTAAGGGACTCGATGAGATTGCGCGATGTAGAGAGAGACGACGAAACAATCACGACAAAAGAATGTCTTGTTTGTTTTAAGAATGTTTTTCAGATCACAAATATTTTCATATCCTACGTTCAGATTTTTTCAGATCGTTTCTTTTAATTATTAGAGCCCACAATCAATCGCATGTTCTTCAAGCTGCACTTCATCCTAAAACAAGTGCTACAATGTGTTCGTAGTATAATTATTGTAGAAAAGTTGTATGAAGAAATTTAATATTAATTTATTCATTGGGACGATTATTTTGAAAAATAATAAATCCAATAATCTTATTCAATAATGGTAAATGACATTCTTAACTAATAAGTCAATAGATATCGATTTTCTCTCTTGTAATATGCAAAGCAGTGTACTATTAAGTTAAATTACAAGTAAATCAAACGAAACGTATTCCCTCTGAATAATCGTGATATGTCGTGTATCAAACACTGATAAAGTGTTTACATTCCTAGCAACGAATTACGTGATGTTGAATATTTTGAATTCATCAATGTAATGTATGTAGCGCTCTGAATTCGACAAAAAGATACGCTTTGAAAGCTGCTGTTGAGGCAGGCGTGAAGTGCTTCCGACCTGGCTTCAGAGAGGCCCTTGCTGGCCGCGTCGTCGGCGGCGGCGGAGGCGGAGGCCTCCGGGGGCATGAGCAGATCCACCACCTTGAGGCCGGCGGCTTGGCGGCGGAGGCCGACGCGCGACGCCAGCCACTTGTCCGTCTCGCTGCGGGCCGCGTGCACCAGCTGCGACTCGGAGCGCCGGCGCACCGCCCTCGCCGCGCCCTTCGCCGCCCCGCCCCCGCCCCCGCCCCGCCCCGCCCGCGCGCCCGCCCGCGCCCCCGCCCCCATCGCCGCCGGTCCCGTGCCCGGCCCCGCGTCCAACCCCACTGCTGAGGGCCAAGCTGCATCGGAAATTTACAAACTCATTACTAGGGAATTTATAGTAAAAAAAAGCAAAACATGTACATACATATGTAATTATATTTTCCAATATATGTAATAAAAATATAAAATATGTAAAATAAAAAATTAATTATAGTATTTAAAATTGGTATAACAAGCATTTTTCGAGTAAATAACGTCGTCGATCAGACTTTAACACGGTTTCGGAGCGGTTGAAAGATAGTTCTACCTCTACAGACGCAATTGTACAGTTGTCACTATACACAAAGTAAATCCAAAGCTTTTATTCCAAATATAAAAGAATGATCGTTGTATGTACAATGATTAAGAAGTAGCCGGTGCTCAAGTGAATAGCAGTACAGTGTAGCCAGTGATGTATCCCTGAGGGGGAGGGGGTTAAAAAAATCCCAAATCCCCCTCCAGATCCCATAACGCGATAGGGCATTGACATCTAAAAAATACTTTTCGACCGTGTTACTTATTGGCTCTGTGAAACATGATCAAGGTCGTGGTTAAAATTACTTCTCCTTCACAAACACCCGCTCATCCCGCTTGATTCCGATAAACAGGGAGGAGGGGAGGGTAAGCTTGAGAATCCATGGCGGAGGTCCTCAGATCATAGAAGCGCGGTAGCAGTAGATTGTTTTTTAAGAAAGACGATTCTAGTAACATATATTGCAAAGTCACATATGAAATGTTCCGTTTCACAAGTTTAAATATATTAAAATATATGAAATATGTAAGAAATATATAGTTATGATAAAGTATGTGAAAATATCTAATAATTCCAAAATATGTAAAAATTTGTAAAAATAAAAATGCTTCCTATTCATTCAAAATGTCTTGTAAACTATCGTAAATGTTATTGAATGCTGGTAACTTGTTTCTGTAAAAATATGTATTTGAATGAAATTCCGTTCCCTACGCTTAACGTTAGTATTCCTTAGTGCAGAAAAACAAAAGCCTAAAGTCCTGCCTGAAGAATCTCCTGTCATTACTGTATTTTAAGTTAACGTCTTCACCTTGAAATAATTCCTTTTCTAATCTTCTGATTCATTCGTATTTGATATGTCAAAAGATTTGAAAAATTGTAATAATTTCAATAGCAAAACTAATTTGGAGAATACAATATGAATCAAATGCCAAAAGAATGTACAACGAAATAAAGCAAAAAATATCATCTTACTCTTTTTATACTTTCATTGACATTGTGCACATCCATACATTTCATCTACTTCGAATGACTTTCACAACTGAACCCTTTTCTATATTCAACAATATGGGATAAAATCACTGTTGAAACAATTTATTAAATCTTTTGATATTCCTCCAAATGAGTAGAAGACCATAAAATGCAGTATTAAAAAAACATGAAAACAAGATGCAAGAGCTACGATCATCTCAAGATCAATATTGTCTTGTTCTGAAGAAATAAAGTTTGTGAAGAATATAAAGGAGAATAAAGCAGTCAGATTTGCATCTGCTACTGGTGATTGGAGAGATTCTGAGTAAGATTTGAAAAAGTGTTTTTTCTTCTTAAATTTTAATTATTAGTTGGGGTTACAAATAGCATCCGGGATAGCAGTTGACACCCGGCTAGATAGAAAATTAGGACAAAATAATTAGTTCAGGGAGAACAACTGTCAAACATTGAGGATCCGCTGATCAAGGAATTTTAATAATTGCTTGAGGAAACAAGGTTCACATACGATAAATAAGATTCCGCTGGAGAGGTAATTTTAATAATGACCCAAACAATAACGGTTAAAACAGTAAGTTAGATTGTGCAGGTTAAACCTTTAACCCAAATTTCCCAAGAAAACGACGGTGAAAACGGTAAGTTAGGTCCTGGAGTTCAAGGAAACGTAACAACGACCTAATAAAATAAAGGTCAAAACGATCCAAAATAGTAAATTATATCTCACAGGTCAAGAAATTTTAATAATATCTCACTAAAACAACGTCAAAAACGGTGTTAGATCGCGCAGGTGAAGGAATGGAAAAGTGAATAATGGCCCCAGTGAATAAGTGAATAATGGCTCCAGAAAAACGGTAAGTGAGGTCCTACATCAAGCTTTATGGACTTGCCATGTTTCGCACCCGGCGCTCCTTTCTCGCCGTCGCCCTCGCCCCGGGCGCCGCGCGGCCCCGCGCCGGCCGGGGCGAGGGGGCCAGCGGGTACGGGCCCGACACGGCCGCACGCCGCGTCTGGGACGAGTCCGGCGGCAGCAGAGACGAGCTGCTGGTTCGCAACGAGCTGGTCTTCGACAGACACCTCGCGACGGCGGGGTTGTTCGTACCGGGAGGCGGCCCTTTTCTCGAGCTCGCGCGCTTGTTCGGGGCAGCCACTGGATCGGGGACCCGGCCCTCTTCGCCACGGTTTCCTCTGAGACGAGGCCGAGGTGGGGTGCTGGTTTGGAGGAAGGTCTGCCGTCACCACGCACACTGCTGAGGTGGTTGCGGAGGAGGTCGTCGATAATGTTGGGGACTGCGGTGACGATTTCGGGAAGGCCGTTCTCGACTGCTCGAAGGTGGTGTCCTGGTTGGGGTTGCTCACAGGGGTGGGGGGGGGCCATAATGACGGTGATGATCTGGATGGTGGCGACGTCGCCGATGACGTCGTGGGGGCCGGAAACTTTTGAGGCTGTCGTTTGGGTGCCTGCGTCCGTGGCGGTGGTGATCTGGACTGCAACGACCTCGATGGTGGAGACTTCGGGCGCGTTGCCTGCCCGGCGGTGAACTTGAACGGGGGTGACTTGGGCGGCCGTGGTGATGGTGACCTCGTTGATTGTATTTTCGGCGATGCCGGTGTCGGCGTTGGGGAGTGTGGTGACGTGGATCTGGACTTGGGAGGCTTGAAGGTAACGTTCTTGACGTGTGCGCCTGTCTTCGCAGTTACGGTCTTGGCAGTTCCCGCGACTGATTTCTTCGAAACAGTTAAAGAGGCTTGCACTTCCTTGAGCAGGGAGGACTCGACGGCGCTGAAGATGGGCTTGCTGACCGGGCACGCAGCGGCCTTGTGCGACGACCCAGCCGTGCCCGCCGCTGCCTCTTCGATGCCCTCGCCGATCTTCCGCAGGCGACACAGCTCACCCACTCGGAGCGCTGAACTAGAAGACCAAGTCCCACCTGCCCCGGGGAGTTGGAGTTAAGAGGATAACTATAGTAGTAGTTGTCAAAAATATATAGGATTTTAGCTTAGTATTCTCTTTTACGAATTTTACTTTCTCGCTACGGAGTAGAGAGAATATAGTTCTTTGGAGCTAATTCTCGACGTGGAGCTCAACAATGTGACTGAACGTTAATGCTGGTACGAATCTTGCTCTTACTCGCCGGGGCTAACCGGCGTGGCGTCCTCCCATATATATATATATATATATATATATATATATATATATATATATATATTAACGTTCACTCACATTGTTCAGCTCCACGTCGAGAATTAGCTCCAAAGTTGTTGCAAACTCGTTTTTTAAATAATACATATACAATAATACATAATGCAGTGTCGCAATATACAACTAGGAAGTCACAATATAAGATAACGTTTATTGTACGAATTTTGAACCACATTAAGATCTATGTCAGATGAAGAAAAAAAAGAAGAAAAAAATAAATTAGAATCATAATTATTATTCAATCATTCAAAATAATTCGTGGGTTTGCTCCGTATTAAAAGCATGAAAATCACGTACTCGTCTCGTAAGTGAATTGATAAGCAAGTGAATTCACCTCATAAAACTAACCCATGTGGAGGGTGCCAAATATTTCCTACTATCCCCTCACCAAATATTTTCAACCTTCGTAATCATATCATTACTATGGTTATTTCCTCAAATATCAAAGCGTATTCCATACAGCAAATTGATCAGGGTCAGTACATTGCTGTTAGGTTGATGCTAAATTGCGTGTTATATTATACTGTATATGTAATTCATAGTCAAATATTGTATATGTGAATTACATGTTATTACAGAAACGGACATATTTATCACGAAAGATTGACGTTTCCTCTTTCCTCCTTTCTCTTTTATATCACAATATCACATATCACATATTTTGTCACAATGTCCATATTTTGTATAATTCGCACTTTGGTCTTTGGTAACTAACATGACCTCTCAACTGCATCATTATGAAAAAAATTGACATTATTTTTATGGAAGATATATCTTAACTGCTGACACCCATCCATAAAATTCACTAAAGAACTAGAAAATGAAAATCAATCAATTCATTTCTTAGACCTAACCATCTCTAGGTTAGACAACAAACACATCTTCAATGTTTTTAGAAAACCCACACAGAGATAGTCATCCAAACACATCCCAACATCCATATGCCCACAAAGACGCAGCTGTCCATGCCATGATTCACAGACTTGTCAGCCTTCCCTTATCACAAGACAATTTTCAAAAAGAAACACACACCATTACATACATAGCTACTGTCAATGGATTCAGTACCACTCTCGTTGACAACATACAACGCCGCAAATTAAAAAAAATCTGAAAACGTATAAAAGCCTCACTCTATTCACCCAGAAACCATCAAAATTTATTTCTATTCTGTTCTTTGGAAAAATATCACAGAAGATAGCCCATATTCTTCACAAATACAATTTTCACATTTCCTTTACCACACACGAATCCCTCAAACACCTACTCTCACCTCGCAACACCACCCCACTCATGGCGAAATCAGGAGTTTATGAACTCCACTGCCACAATTGCGAGGCTAAATACATCGGCCAAACAGGGAGAAGCTTTAATGCCAGAGTTAAAGAACATTTACATGCATGGAATGAAAATACAAGCAAATCGCCCTTTGCTACACATCTTATAAACGCAGGCCACACTTTCCACCCCGAATTCTTGAAATAGAAAATAAATTCTGGAACAGAAGCGCTTTAGAAATCTTTCACATATTTCAAGCCAAACAGAAATCTGAGGCCCTTCTCAACGAACAAACTAATTTCCCTCTGTCTCCTCTACTAATAATTTCACACACCCCGACCTCACTAACTGACTCCCCCGCCTCCTAAGACATTTCCAAGAGAACACTAAACAGACTTCCTTCGACCCCTCGCCGGATCTCCGGAAAGCAATAAAAACCTCGTGTCACATTTCCTCTGGGCACAGTCTACCGACTTTTGCCGAAAGCAGCAAGGTAATCAAAGCGGCTCAACTTATTATTCAATTATTTCCCCATCTTTGTAAAATCATTTGCTATTAATTATTTTTCTTCCCCTTTTTTTTTTTAATTCATTTATATTTTATTTTTTATTTTTATTTTGTTACTTTTTAATCTTTTTTTATTTGAACTGCTACTAATCCTCCCGTTGCATTTCAATTTTCGCAATTTTATCTGCTATCTGTAACTAAAATTTAAATGTATCTATTAATTGTAATTTAATTTTCTATCTTATTTTGTATTTTATTTGTAATTTTGTTATATTTTCTGTACCTTGTAGACTGATTTCGGCAAAGTCGTCGAAAGCCGGTTATCTGAATAAAAATACTATCTTGCCGAAGATGACCTCTTTTATTTCTTCACAATACAACATATCGACAAACTATTACTATACAATATCTCGACAAACTATTACTCCGAAAAATTGTGATGCAATAAAGCTGCAAAATGCTTCAGCAACATTTAAATGTCTCTACGAGTTTTAAAAAGGCATTTAGTATGTCTTCTTTGGAACATCAAGAATTCTTTATGACACTATACTGCGTTTCAGAGACACGGATTCTATCTACCAGATTTATTTAAATTGCTTAGTCAGTATATCAGAAACGTATCGTGAAGGTGTGGAACAAAAAGAAATTGTTACAAAATCATTACAAAATCAAATTGTGTGTTGATTTATTCTCCTTTAATTTATTTTCGGAAAAGCACACCACATACCCCTGCATTACACGGATAGTTAAGAACAGGGAAACATTTGTGTAGATATCATAGATCATCGACGTCCTAATGCGTGTAGTCTCTTGTGTCTGAATTTATTTATATTCATTTAATAGAAGCAATGACTTGAAATGTTTAATTAGTGGCGACGCTTTTACTAATTTTTTCAATGTATCCTCTAGCTTTACCATTACGTTATGTGTACAATATATAATATTGTCCATATATCCAATCCACTGGTATCCAAAACCACATTAAAATAGTTCTTAAAATATATTTTCAAAAATAGCAAAGCATCATTCTCAAATTCCACCATTTTGCGATGTCGATAAATAAAGTCCATTCCAACATTTTTTTAGGGCATACTCGAACAGAAAAGAACAACCTACAAGTTCTGAATAAACAGCAGTTCTTTATCTTGTCGATCAAATGTATGTTTGTGTATTTATTTTTAATAGTACCTAGACGTTATACTCTTTCAAAATTGTAAATTAACCTCAAAGAGCAAATTATAACAGTGTGATCTAAAGTCGTAATAGTCATAGGAAAATTCCCATGGGAATGAGAGATACACAAGTATGATACGTACACAGGACACAGTATAAGACAGTACACAAGTATGAGACGTACTTACGCCTCAAAGTGGGATTTTGGTGCTGGCAAAATCCTGCACCGCTTCAGAGGTCAGGAACGGGAATGGCGATACCAATTGGTAAAGTTAAAGGTAGTAGAGGCTGAAATATTGAATATGTGATCCCAAATAAGGTGGAAGTGGACACAGAAGTGACGTTGTAGAACCGAATGAGGAAGGTTTCCGTTAAAGATCTGCAAAGAGGATGCTAAAAACAAAATTGATGCAATCGTATTTGTAAAGGAGACGTAATAAGATCAAGGTCGACCAGAAGAATAGAGACAATTAGGAGATCGGGTGTCCAGGGGATGTAGGGTAGGATTACCAAGGTTTCGGTCTAACCCGAAAGTGGCTTTTGGGCTGAAATTATGGTAAAGTGCTCATTGCAATATGCAATATAATAGAAAAATACTAGTCTTGAATGTTTAAAACAAGTGGATATTTTTAGTATAATTTTAATGTGATAATTACAATTACAAAATAACAATTGTTTAAATGTATGAATAAAGATTTTTATGATTTTCATCTAGTATTCGTTATTCATCATAAAGTTTTTTATCATAATGTTTGTTTTGTTGGATGACCTGATGGGAAGTATAAATGTCATTTAGTCATGCTGCGATAGTAATATTTACTGTCAGGATGGCGCTTTGGTTTAGGCTCTATTGCGCTTTGTGCAGAGATCTGAGCTGTATCAGTTTGCACCCCCTCCGAACACGTGTGAAGCGTTGAGTTTGGTTCTTCACTTCTCTACAAAATTGTTGCCATAGAAACAATTCATCACGTGAATTCAACAAACCATCACGTGGATGCTTAGGACGAATTTTAGCGGTCGACTTCCCTGATCGGTAGTTTTCCATGGTTTCTCCGATCAATAACATGCGAATGATGAAGCAGTATCCAAAAAAACGTGTCACAGACCACGCGCGATCATTCCTTCCTCTTCCTTGCCTTTTTCCTTTCCCCTACTCACACTCACATGCACTACACTACCACACATGTCGTGAGTCATTTTGGCGGAGCGGTATCCTTCGAGGGGAGTAACTCGGAGGGGGAAACCCACGCAAGCTGGCAAGTTGTTCGGCTCCTAATCTCGTCATCCAGCTAGGGAAGAACTCCATCCTCTGTGCTAGAACATTCACTACACTAAGTGTACTAATGTCCGTAGTAGTTGACAGAACCGAAAACTTAAGAGAAAACCGAGATCACAGAAAATACTCTAAAGTCAGTAAGTACACAGTCCACCTTCTCGTTTTTGCCCTGACGAAGATCGCTGCTAGGAACAGGTGCATGGAAGTCAGGGAAACGAAGGAGTTGAATCAGATGTAGCAGAGAAAGAAACTCATACCTAGGCAAGCATTATCTAGTACGCGGCTTCTCCATCCTTTTCTCCGAGACTTAATGCGTGATACAGAGGTCTGCAAAATGAAATTTTTACTTTATCCACCAGGCAGGCATAGTGTGCAATGGTGTCTTTTGCGCATTCAAGTCTCCGAAGGAGAACCGGGTCTGAGTGCGAATACTTTTTCGAAAAACAGCCAAAGCATGTGGATAAATGGATCTCGTACGGAATAAAGAAAAACTAACGCAAGGAAAGTGATTTAAGATCAATCGCAACTGTATTTTAATATAAAATGCTTTAGAAATCTGGCGTTGGCCGAAATCAAAGATGTTTTATGCTAATAGGCAGGCCGAAGGTCTGAGACGTCGTCGACTTGGAAATACACCATCGGCCAAATCGGTCATATTAAATGGGCCTTTTCTCTGCTTAAGCTTACTGAACCTTAGCATGTAGCACGTCTTGAATCACCACTACCACCAACACAAACACTATGTTTGTGCGAATGTACTACGAATACATTTGCTCTAGCAGTTCGTAAAAAAGTAAGAAAAGAAAAAAGAAAGAGAAGGAAAAAAAAGAAAAGGGAAGAAAGAAGAGGAAAGAAAAAAAAGAAAAAAAATGAAGAAAGAAGAAAGGAACGAAGGAAAGAAAAAATAAAGAAAGGAGAAAACAAAGGAAGAATATTGAGAATAAAACAAACAATAAGCGAACAACCAGGTCAGGGAAAGTGAGTTAAGAAAGTGAGGGAAGAAAGAAAGAAAGAAGGGAAGGAAGGAAGGAAGGAAGGATGGAAGGATGGAAGGATGGAAGGATGGAAGGATGGAAGGATGGAAGGATGGAAGGATGGAAGGATGGAAGGATGGAAGGATGGAAGGATGGAAGGATGAAAGGATGGAAGGATGGAAGGATGGAAGGATGGAAGGATGGAAGGATGGAAGGATAGAAGGATGGAAGGATGGAAGGATGGAAGGAAGGAAAGAAAGAAAAGAAACTGCAGTCGCAGGGGAGGAGCGCCTCGCGACGCACCGAGCGGCACCGCGCGGGCCACGAGCTGCGCGCGCAGGCGCCGGTTGATCTGCGCGATGGCGCGCGGCGACGAGTGCACGCGCGCGCGGTACAGCGCGTGCACGCACGCCTCGTCGGCGTCCAGCTCGAAGGCGAAGGCCGGGCCGTCGCGCACGCGCGGCGCGGGCTGCGAGAGGCGACGGCGCGCGCCGCCCGCCGCGCACCCCAGCAGCCCGCCGCTCGGCCCGCCCGACGCGCTCGCCCCGCCCGGCGCCGACCCGCTGCCGCCCAGCGCCCCGCCCGCGATGAACGGCTTGGGGCCCGCGTGCGCCTGCGCACACGCCGCCCGTCGTCGGGAAGAAACCAAACTCTCGTGTTGACAATTCATTGTAGTAAAACAATTTAATGCGTTTTATAGCGGGTTCGGTTTACAGTTTCACGTAGCAGGGGGTGCTTACTAAACTTACAAACTATAATTCATTCTAGACTTGCATCTTTTACATAATTCTACATACATACATGTTTTTATATCTACTACATAATTTTACATACATATTTACATTAGTCAATAGTTTTGAAGGGAGGGAAGAAAAGCAACAGCAACAAGAAGGAGAAGAAGGAGAAGAAGAAGAAGAAGAAGAAGAAGAAGAAGAAGAAGAAAAGAAGACTAAGAGTATTGCCGTGACGATCTCGGACGGAAGGATCGCAGGCTCGAGACCCGCCTCAGGCGTGGTTGTGTGTGTTTGTATGTTTATGATTGTCCATTCGCCCTTCATCATCGTCTACATCATCTCATACTTTATCCCTTCAGGGATAACAACCCTGTATTCGGTATAAAAAGCTGACCTTCCCCCACCAAGCAAAAAAGGTCACGTCCACTTGCTCCCGAAAGAATATGACTGGGCCTCTGAAGGTACAAGTGGCGGGTTGCGTGTTCCTAGGATGGCAAATTCGCGTCCAAAAAAGCCGGCTCCCGTGACGAAGACGGTTGCGGCAGCCGCTGTCTCCGCGGAGGAAAGGTTGCTCAAGCAGAGCGAATAGGGAGCGCGGACCGGTGTTCCCTACTGAGAGCAAGTCACCAGAGGCGCCGCGTCGCGCGGCTTGCGATAACTTCTGTCACAGTGTCCCAATAACTCCTGTCGCGGAAACATGGGAGTCAATGCGAGCACTTCACAAATCGAAGCGTCCACACCGATAATATTCAATGCAGCGGGGAAAGAAAAGTATATTTTCGCAGATGGCGGCAACTGTGCCAAATGATTGGTTTGCAAAACGTGCTTAATCCCATGAAGTTTAATTTGCAACGACATTATACGGTTAGTCATGCTGCTGAATATGACAAGTACTCTAAAGGAGAACGTAAGGATTCATTGCTATGAGAAACAATGCGTTTCAAGAAGTACGTTTTGGATATATTTTGATTTTCCTATATTGTTTAATAGTAAAATAACACAATATAAAAGAGACCAATTTTATTTATTTTAACTGTACTTTTGGGAAAGAAGAACCTCTCATTCTTATCAAAATTCATTTCAGTGTCATTCACGAAACATCGAGTTTTGCAGAACCTTTAGATGTATTCAGAACATTACGTTTGGGATTTGAAATCCGATTTAAGGATTTGCTTGATTTACAGTTAGAATTTAATATATTTGCTACACCTTTTTCTCATGATACAGACTTTTTTCCTTGTTATTTTCCATTAGAAACAACTGATTTGCAGTGTGACACTGAATTAAGAGAAAAATTCCAAACAAAACAAAATTATTAAATTTTATGAGAACGTCACTTAAAATCGTTTCCGAAACTACATCAAAATGTTGCTCGAATGTTAAGTATGTATGGATCAAAGAACAAATGTGAGCGGTATTTTTTCTTTGAACATTTGTAAATCTCGAAGAGAAGTACCATTACACATCAAATGCGAAATGCAAGAAGAAACATATTTGATTTGTAACTAGCGTGAGTTTTTTATTTTAATCTCATTTCATCATCATTTCCGTTATTAGCATACTTAGCAACATTCTTTTCGGAAACCTTTAGAATACTTCTTCATAATCAGCAGCATGATAAACTGTCATGTTGCAGCAATTAAATTTATTAATGTGCTTGAGCGGTCTTTTGAAACCAAAAATGTGGCGCAATCTTTAAAAATAAATTGTTTCCACATTGCAATGAAAATTGCTTTTTTCTAACTTTTAAATTACAAAAATATGTGTATTACTAGTAAATGATCCAATAATGTTACAAAAATATTCCTGTTTTTCTGTCGGAATATCCTTTCCCAGAGCAGTCAGACATTTTCAGTTCGAGCAATGGAAAATACCCTCAAAACCCAAGATGCGACCCACTGTGTCGCAAGTAGCCGATCGATAAAATATGACGTAATCTGCTCCGTCTGCCGATGGAACTGCTACAAAGAGCAGGGAGCGAGCAGCGGCTCCTCCTCAGAGCAGATCGCTGGGCGGCCCTATGTAGCACCATATTTCGAAACGATCCCGCCGATTTTTAATTTTGTATTGGCTATAAAGACACTATCGTAAAAGTCTTTTTTTTTTTGTAGCATATCCTTGAAGCATAAATAATATTATGTAAAAACCAAGTTTCTATCTTGCTTCATTTGTTATAATTTCGGGGATGCAAGAAATTGTTGTAAATAATCGAGTTCCCCTCAAAATGAAAAATCAATCATATTTGAACTAGCTGTATGCACGGTTGCATTCTGTACGGATATGCACATGCACGTGTTTGTAATATGAGACGTGTAAGGTAGGAGCAACGCTCAAGACTGTATCCATTCCGCAAGCTAGTCTCCACATGAGAGTACATTTTCAATTAAAAGAAAAGAAAAGTAACAAATCTAAAAATAAAACATCTCTGATATAAGATCATTATCATTTGTTATTGTATGTGACGGCGTGCTCATTTGCAGCAACAATAGGACAAAAAGAAAAAGATGAAAGACTCTTGATTCCTATTGAATAAAAAAATAATTAAATCGCTAGTCCTCCCAACTATGAATCTCGGGACAAAAATATGGGTAGTGGCTAGGATAAATCGATTGGAAAGCATCGAAAAGAATTATTATAAATTAATTCTCTAGATTCGCAGCAAATGTTGGCATATTAAGAAAAGTCAGTGAAGGAATTTGGAAATATTTTAAAATAAAATCCACTAAGCAATGGACTTACACGCTTATACATTGCTGGTTTAGAGTGTAATTACATGAAAGCAAACATCACTCTTGGTTTTACGAAGTTAAATTGTTAATAGAATGCGTAGGAATGGGAGATCTATCTGAGATTGAATACACATCCTTCTAAATTGCTGAGCTACCGAAACATGGAGAGGAAAATGGACGGGAAAGGGAAACTGTTACTTCCGACATTGTAATTTAAGGTATTTTAAGGAAATTATAGTCCTCACTTTATGGAAGAATTATGAACATTTCTAGGAATCGTTTGGACTATTAGGGAAATGGTAATTAGGGAGCAGGAAAATAGCACTAGGTAGTTGTATGAGCGAAGCCGAGACTGGAAAGGAAATAAGTAGATGTAAATGAAGAATAATAAGTTAATCAGTAATTAAACTAATAAGTTTATAAGTGTATAAGTTTTTAATTAATTAGTAAATATATAAGTAAATGAGTAAAATAATTTAAATAATTAACTGAACACATTAGGGGGTTAACTGAAGTGGGGGTTTGGGAAGTAAGCGCAGAGGCGAGGGTGCGAACAAACTTCTACGGCGCCGTTTCATATCTGGTGCTGAGGAGGCCAAAGTACGGAAGGAGAATGCGTGACATCCACGTCAGGAGTAAACAGTGAAGAAAGAGTTTTTTTAGTAGGTTAGTATGAATTCAACTTCTGACAACAGGAGTTTCCCTCTTCAGAGTTTTTCCTAAACCATACCAAATGGCCTCTTTTCCGCTTCGGTCTGGTTTTGATCGCTCCTAATTCCCATATTATAGGGGTCACTCCAATATTAATAAACCATGACAACGAATATTGAAGGAAGTTTCAAACTTTGGCCAATGGAGTCTGAGTTATCCGAGAGACGCCCCATCCCAAACAATGTCACCAAATGAAGTCGTAGGCTTCCGGGGCCAGAGTCATGTAAATGATCTTGGCTGTCCAGGTGACGCCGCGTCGAAGGCTGTGTTGCCGACGTTTCGACCATCTTATCGTGGTCTTCCTCAGGGCTGTTGTGCCGAACAATGTGCCAGCACAACAGCCCTGAGGAAGACCACGATAAGATGGTCGAAACGTCGGCAACACAGCCTTCGACGCGGCGTCACCTGGACAGCCAAGATCATTTAAATGCCACCAAATGTTTGGTCGAAATGATTTTACCGTATTCGGTGGCAAAATGTTGCAGTAGGGCAGCTGAAACGTTAGCAACACTACCTTAACTGTAGCCGCGGAAGTTTACATGACCTTGCTGGTTCACGTTAAGAGCGCAGTCTCTTCTTAATCAAGAAGCCAAATACTTGGACTCCAGGTGGAGGTGACTCCGATTAGATAAGCAAACAGCGTATAAAGTTATCCTTAACATTTTAAACACTAAAATTTTAAGTCAGACAAGACATGATTGATTGATTAGGCGCGTCAACCGTTAAGGTCATTATTCATGTAAGTGTAGTGCATGTTTTCACCGCGCAAGGTGGCTGTGATCTTCCCCCATTGACTGGCAAAATCTAGCGCCAACGTACGAATGCTTGCGGGGATTTTCCCCAACCAACCCCACCAGTGGGGCACCGCCACAGCCTGGATAAACTCTTGAGCTCCCGACTGATCTCCCGTTAAATGTGATAGTGTAGTGTATGTGAGTAAGTAAGGGATGAGGATAGTACAAGGAAGAGGTAGGAAAGATCGTGGGCGGACTCTGGTCTGTTTGTTACAGTACTGCTCCGGCATTCGTCTGGTGCTGATCAGAGAAATCACGGAAAACTACTGGTCAGAACAACCGACCGCTAGAATACTCCACCAGTCGGAGGCTGAATTCGACGTATCTGTCTAGCTAGTGTCGAAAATCCTGCCATCGCCTGGAGTCGACCCAGGATCTCCCGATTATAGGCACTGAAGAGAACACACTCTAGAATGCGACAGTTCAAAAGTATTTTGAGTGAAAAAGGTTACTTACTATATTTTCTGAAAGGGCAGATGGTTGGTGCACACTTAGCTGGAGCATTTGTGACGAAGGCGTCAACTATATTTAGTGTGGTGTTTAAGAGGATTATGAACTATCCAAAACTTTCTTGCGTTGACTCCTTTCAAAAGAATTGTTTGCTTCATCGACTCCTTTATTTTTCTGTAATACACAGCATTCAGCGTAAAACATGGACGTCAGATTATTTTAAAAGAGATTACGGCACTAATGTGAGTCGTTTTTCATATTGTTTACGACAACGGGCTGAATTTGCGTATGATTAACACTCAAAGAAGCATTTGCTTCAGACCATTTTCTCACAGTAAAATCTGGAGTGCGGCGGATTTTATAGTAACTCATCATTGTCCTTAATGTGCATATTACTGCCTGTGACTACAATAACTCTTTACGAAATCGGGCGCTTCCTTTGATACAGATTTTGTTCCAAGACTGCAGTATTTCAAGATAACAATATTGGAATTCCTGCAGCCCGAATTGATGGGGAACAGTTCAAAAGTGTAACAATTAACTTCACAATCATCCTAACTCAACAAAATTGAGCCAATATGGTCCGTTTCAGAGACGATGCTAAAAATCAGATTTTCACCATTTTCTTCGATGCAGAAACTGCGTAATATTATCAAGGAAAATTAACCCAAAGGTCCACCGGCGACTATTCAATCTTTATAAGGTTCCGCACAAGACTTTTGAAAGCTATATAAAATACGAGGTATTCCAACATGTCCAAGTGATTCCATTATTCCGTCCACTCTACGTAATACAAGAACAGATTATAAGAAGGTCATCTGTAGAAAACACATTCGCACATACAATGATTTAAGATTACTAATAGAAAGAAATAAAATAAAATAAAACGGAAAAAATTATTTTAAAAATCTAGGATAGTATAGTTGGAATGAAGTTAAGATAGATTCTAATTGACTTCCTGATGTGAAAAAGATAAATAATAACCATGCGTTTGAAATAAAGTAACTTCTGCTCTTGAGTATTTGCTGCGTTTATAGCATTCACTCATCCGTGTCAGATTTCGTTTGAATTAACATTGATTTAACATATTTTCTTCCTTTTTACTTAGTGTGTGACTATACACAAGTCAGTACTGAGAGGTTCGACAAACACGAATCAGTAGTCAGCTTAATATTCGTTAATCACTACATTCATGTAATGCTATTCCAATCAGATGTATCCGAACAAAGGCAATACAATTTTATGAAAACCGTTTACATGTATCAAGATAGTTTACGATTAACAAGATAATTTACGTTAATCAATATAATTCAGCGTGTGTAATTAATTTTACTTTTAACTCAGTTTTCTCCGAATCTGCTTGTCAAGTAGACAGTTTGACGCATCACGCAGCATGTCGCAATGCAATGAAGCGCTACTCAGAGATAAATACACCTCTCAAAAATATTACTCTCTCCTCCCAGCATGTCCCAACACTTCTATATTCAATCTCGGTCAAAACGCTCATCATCCTTCTCGCATTAGATCCAGGTTCCCCAAAGACCTCTTTCGTCCTCCCTAATTCATAAAAACCATTCGCTACAATTTCCCACAAAACACACCCCTCCACTTTTAATCAATAAATGCAAAATTCCCTTAGTCAGGTTATACAAATATGAAAGTATAAAAATAGTGAAGGGTTATACCGATACCTGCATTTGCCTTGAGGATGCTCAAGTAAATTCATTGTAATTCATGACTCTTCTCCCTTTACGTGTGTGTGTGTATGTATATAGTCATGTTACTCCGTATTTGTCCATAGTTTAGCCGATTTTCCTGTTAGTGTATAGTCGTGGAACTGTTGGCACATATTTTGCATATTTCGTTAAAATAGACTTATCTGTAAAATCGTTTCATATTTTTATAGACTGTTAATTTGTGAGCAATCATTGATTCCACAGAGTTTGTCACAGTTTGTGATTTTTTGTTTTCTATAGATAATAAAATACTTATGCAAATGTAGGATATTTCTTGATAACATATTTTTTTGAACCAATCAGAAGAAATACAAGACACACAATGTTCTTCACTAAGGTGAATATTTACTTCAATTATTTCTCTCTCGTAGAAGGGTAGATTATATTATGTTTGCAAAAAAAAATATATATTTTCATTTCAAGTATGCTTCTTCTGAATTTTATCAAGAAAGATTTATAGAGGAAATAAATATTGTTCATTTTAATTGCATATTAAAGTGCATATTTAAGAATTTTTAGGTCATAAATGCATATTTTTAAAAGCATATTTCAAGATTACTACACTTGTAGGATATACTACTCTAGTTCGTCCTATTGTGGCATGCTGGGACCCGTACAGGAAAGGGCAAATTGAGGCGTTAGACAAAATTAAAAAACGGGTGGGAAAATTTGTAAATCATGGGCGCGTGGATGAACGAGATGAACGGGAACCCTTATCTAAGAGAAGGGAACGGGCGCGTTTGTGCGTTATGTACAAGTCATAAAAAAGGGGACACACCATGGGCAGACATCGGTAAAAGATTACAAAACTAGAGATGCTACAGAATGGCACAGACTTTCTCGTAGTTAAGTGTTCTAATTTCCTTCTTGTGGACTGGCTTTACGGTCTTGTCTCATCCTCTTGTCAGCTGCCATCTATCGCCACCCAAAATACTTTTTTTTGACATTTTCTCAACTTTTCTGTTTCCAAATAGCAAAACCGAAATATTACTTTAAAATTATTAAAGCAGATCGTAGCTTGTCCTAAGTGACAATTTTCATTGAAAAAATTGGAGCCGTTTTTAAGAAAATGCTGTTAAGCGTTACTATAAATGCGAAATTTGAAGCTCTTTTTCACAGGAATCTATTGAGTTTTCCAAAAACTTCATTTAAATTTATTTGAAGCACTTCCACTCACAAATGCAATAATGTATACAAATCGATGGAATTGTGCATATTAACGGCGTGAGAGATGAAAAAAAGTACATGTGTGTAGTTTTTGAAAAAACAAAAGTATACTTCAACTCCAAAATAAACTTTACGTCATATTAAACAGTGCCATTAGTACTAACCATTGGAAAAAGTTTGAAGAACAAATTTGGAGCCATTTTTGAGAAAATGGCGTCTGAAAATGCAGAATTTTGAGCTCATTTTAACACATTTGAGTTTTCGAGAAACTTTACTTGACATTATTTAAAGCACATGTACTCATAGATAGAAGACCGTGAAGAAATCGCCTCTAATGTAAATATTACCGACGTGAAAGAAAAGTCATAAAAAATACATTTTTGTAATTTTTGAAAAAACAAACTGATACACCCAAATAAACTAAATATCTTATTAAAAAGCACAATAAACACTATCCATTGAAAAAATTATTAACTTAACTAGGATATCGACCTCTAATTCTAATTTTAATTCTATTTGTATCGTGCAAATCCTAATAGTTTTTTTATAGTCCTAATTCTAATTGTAATCATGTTAGCCACCGAGCATTACCTCAAAGCAAACTTTAATAAATATCTATATATCTAAATTTTTAGGGCATAAAAATCATCTCCTTATTAATAACCATAGCAATTGACGCATCCGGGCACAATCCATTTGAAACGGTTCGTGAAAAGGAAGCGTGTCTCGCTTACCTTCTTTCGCAACGCGGCCATCCGCGCGGCGTAGTTGCCGTCGCGGGCCGCCGTGTGGTCCGCGTCGAGCAGGTAGCAGTTGTGCAGGCCGTAGCAAATGAAGGGCCCGCAAGGGCGCGCGGCGGAGGGCGCCACCAGCGAAGGCGCGCTCTTGGCTTGGCCCTTGGCCGCGGGGCGAGTCGCGGCGGCGGCAGCGGCGGCGTTGACCTTACGCGGGGGCGGCACAGGGGGCGTGCGCATGGTGCTCTTACGGCTGCTGGACACTCGCGACCCCACCCCCGCCGCCGCCCCCGCCGCTGCCGCTGCCGCCCCCGCCCTGGGCGCCCCGCCGCGCCCCTCCGGCCACTTCCACGCCTCCGGCCGCTGCCACTCCGGGTGGTACGTGCTCCGGACTTCCATCCACCAGTGCATCACCTGCGGCGGGGAGACCACGAGATGGGTCAACTGCGTTCAGAAATCGATACTCTTTGGCATGATGTAGTAGTGTGACATCGTGGAACACAACAGCAATCCCAGACACGAGCGTCAGATATTTACAGATTTATTAATAATTAAGAATTTACAAATAAATAGTTTGAACAGCTCTAATAGACTCTACCCCCTTATCGCAGAAGTGATCCTTAAATGATGCCTGACTCATGGCCCTCGTCACTCCTCACCGAGCTTACGCACACAGCGTAGAGCTCCGTGACCGCAGTCACCTATGGAAAGATGTTCCACAACGGCGTACCAACACATGGGTTGCCCTACGAGCATCACCCTTCTCCGCACCATCCTTGGTGCACGTTTTGTGCATTCGCACGAGGTTTTCACTCAGCTCAAATCCCACCCCCGCGCTTTGAGCTCTCGTTTATAAAGCTTCAAACCACGTGACATGCAACCTGCCAGGCATATGCAGAAGTACAAAAAGGATGTGAATATCTTATTATTGTTGGTGATCGTTGCGATTCATTATAAAGTCCCGTGTTTTATCCAGCCTTTCCTAAGTGTAATTGTGATATCCAAATAGTATGATTGCTGTTAATTTAAAATTGTGCATAATTGAAGAGAACTGCGCATGTGCACAAAATCGATAGTGCTGGCTATTGCTTCGCAGTGGAAAATCCCCTACTATCTTTGGTTTTTGTATGTGTATCGGCTTGGTGGCTTCAGTGGTACAACGATGGTGTATCGGGCTGTATACTCAAGTTTGCGGAGTCAAACCCAATCGAAGCCGGGGATTTTTAAGGGCAAAAAAGTTTTTCCTACACCATCCGTCGGAGGGGAAGTAAAGCCGGCTGGCCTATGCTGTAGATTTATTTCATGTAAAACATCCTCAAGGCTAGAAGTCTATGAACTGAATTTAAATTGTCTATTTCGTCGCCCGACTGAACCTTCTTTCTCTGCTAGATGGCGAAAGGAGCGTAGCAGAATTTGCGTCGTCAGAGGAAAGCAGGCCTAATGGTCTGAATCTCGCAACGTAAAACAAGGCATCATTGAATAGAATTTGAACTGAATTGACACTATCAACTGATATTTCCATGGTATCCATAGCAAAGCAGTGAAGTTATTGAATTACAAACCCTGAGTTATACTGTGAATGCGCTCTGCTGCCCGAGTGTCGTCGTCTCGAAGTATAAGTTCTCGACATTTCAACCACCATTTTGTGGTATTCTTAACACATCAGCCGAGAACACTCTGAATATCAAAACAATACCCGAATATGGTATCGTAAAACGTATTAATTGCCTAATGAAATATGTTAATTGATACAATGACTTTCTCTTTACTTAATCTACACACTCGTACACACTCGTACACAATATAAAGCATTAAAATGAAAAAAGATTCAAATGTAATTATAAAGAAAGTTTTAAAATATTACGAAAATGACAAAAAATCATAATACTCTTTGGAATATTTTAAGTTGTGCATCAGTGTGTGTGTGTGTGTGTGTGTGTGTGTGTGTGTGTTTCGCTAGTTTTGCTAGAAGAGCGGGGTAGGTTATAATTTTGTTAGCAATACTAAAAAGTCACATCTGCAGGTCATTTTCCGATACAAGTGCATTTTCTGTTACTCCGTAGAAACTACACGTCTTCAACGGGAAAAATACGGATGCCAAATTTTTTCGAATATGAACTATGTTTGGCAGTGCGCAGCTTCAGTCATGAAGATGGAAAGTTACACATCGAGATCATTGATAGTAACTTGTTCTCGTATTAACGCTCAGAGAATTATCCCAGAACAGAAGAAAAGAAAGGGTTTCAAACTTTCAATTGCTTGTCAAATCTCAGATTTTGAAATCTGAATTCACGAGACATTGTTTTTTTCGTTTCCTCTTCAAATGTTTCCACCAAGCTTGTTGATGGTTGTGCCTTAATTCATAACTCTATTGTGATAGTAAATGTGGGGAGGCCTTTACGGTCCTTCTCCCCCATACGTCACAAACAATTTACTGTTTTTGATCATCAATTTAAAAAAAAATACAAAATCATAATTCGACAGTAGGATTTTCTCTCTATTTTCTGTTAATATCCAGGCATCTGTCGTTGATTTATTGCTAGCATCGGCAGTAACTATCGTATGGTATCGTATGTTGTATGTCAACGTCTCTAGATGCGAGATTCTGAGATCGATTACATTTTGACAATTTTGAGAAGGACGCCGCTTATTTCCCGAGTGGCCGCTGTTCTGAACTCGAGAGATCGTGGCCCACAAATATCAGGATCGAGAGGATCTGATGATCTCCGTTGTAGGTGACGTCGCTCGCTGTCTTGCGAGAAAAGCAATGTCTCCCCATATGTGCGAGAATATATGGAGACGACGGCGAACTGGACGATGGCGAACTAGGTGTAGCAAGTTTACTGCAATGTATGTGAACACTTGGGCACAATTGTGTAGTTGATCATTTAGTCTTTCGCAAATTATTGCGAGACGACGCACACACACACAAAAAGAAACACACGTTACAAATTTCCAAATTCAGGGTCATACACAGATCAATCAAAATTAGAATCTTTCTGAATAATAATGTATCGTCGGAGCGTAGGGAATGCGACATCTAAAAAATCGTCATTTTTAGATAAATGAAGAAGTGTTAAGAAAGTGTATGTTTTTATTGTTAAAAAATTCATGAAAATGATAGCGTAGCGGATAAGACTAAATAACATTGTTTTTGGGTGTGAAATAAACAGCTTCGTTCATGGTAAAATCTTTCTCCTGCCAAATGGTAATATTTGAAAAGTTACTTTTCTTGCATCAGCCTATGAAAAGTTACATACAATCGTAATAGCTAAATTAGCGTTTTGCGTAAATTAACTAATTTTCTCATCTCATCGCTGAGAAAAAAACAAAGGGTTCGAAGCGCACAAAAGCTAGCAAATCACCGGCAAAAGTGAATCAGTACACCCTGCAGTGCTTCTGTCCGGGAGGTGTTTGTAACTCAATCACAATCGAGCGAGAAAATATGTGCTGATGAAGCACCACTAGTTTACGCAAGAGATAATAAATTCTTTATTGCCAGTCCTGTGCTAAGGTGAACTGTGAAGTTTTTATTCCCAGAATTTGCATAACAAGAAGACAACAAATGAAGAGCGCATAGGTTTATTAGTACCGGAGAGGAAAACCGCAACTGGATTGTGAAATGTCAAAAGGAAATTCTTCGAAGTCAAAAACATGCAGAACTCATTCTTCATTCACGGAAGCCAACAAGTACACATTGTAGTTGTGAAGTTTTGTTTAAACAACCATATATGCCCCCTTCTATTATTAGAGTCAAAGCATATTTTTATTGAAATCATTTTAATTTTCTGGAGTATAAATAATGTATGAGTGTTGACAATTCTGATATTTTCCTTTAAAATCAGAAGATATTGTTCCAGAATTTTAATTCAGTTAAAACAAAACTAGTATACCTTGTATTTAATTGTAGTACCTAATTGGTATCTTTACTTGGAATTATTTTCCAGGAACAATATATAAAAATGAATTACGGAAAAATAGGTCTACAAGAAAGGCAAAATACAAAGCAAACTATTACTATTTCGTTGCTATTCTTCAGTTGCGTGTTAACATCTTTATTTTGATAAGAGCTGAATACACGGTCCTTCAAAAGTGAAACCTGATTTTGTGACCATGGATTCTACCAATCATGTTTTTCTCATCATTTCAGTGTGTATACATATATTTGTTCGTCTTGGCTCTTCGTCATTCTAACCCATTAAGCACTACACTCTAGAAGAGTCACTTCCAGGACGAACTGTTGAAACGTGTTTCGCCTCTCAGAGAAGAGACTCAGTGAAACGGTGAGAGGCAACCAAGGTCAGTGTTGCATTGGATTTAGGTTGAGTGATCACTAGAGCTTGCGAATTTAAATGTGAGTCTGTGAGATTGGAAGTTTTCGTATTGGAATATGAGAAATATGGAATGACGCCATAAAGCAATCAAGTGGGAACTAGTCTTCTATAGAGGAGAACCTGAAAAACGAAGTTCGTTAGAGTCTTGTTCGTTTACATAACAATACTTTTATTTTTTCCTAAGATACTGAAATCATTATTTGAAAATCTGAGATCCAAGTCGTTAAATGCCAATTGCAGCTAATAAGAAATACCAAGACGTACTTTTTTCCTTTTCAATGTTATTTTTAAAAGCCAATAACATTTTATTTTTTAACCTGTGGTTTTAACGCTTTAAAAGTACTGCTTGTTATATAACAAAAGCACCGTTGATTTGAAATTCAGAAATGAAGAAACAGTCTCGATTAAGACTCATTGTCAGTGCAGCACTATTGTAAGGACCTTACAGAAGAATTACGAGTTATCATTATCTTTGTTATCACGGTGATGAAGTACGGGGTAATTGCGTAAAATTGTTTGGAAAATTTAGAATAATCGAGATAAGAGTAATCTGAGAAGGACACGAGAACTAAAGACATACTTAAAGAACTTATAGAGCTATAACCTTTTACAAACAAAACCACCTGTATTCCTAGCAAATGCTAGTTACGTAACAATTTTACATTAACAAAAAATTATGAAAAAATAGTTTTAAATTTTTTTACCCTTCACTTCGCTGACGACCAAGTTATTCTTGCCGAGGATGAACAAGATATAGATTACATGCTGAGGAAAATAAATGAAGAATATACATTTTGGGGTGTAACTATGAATCCATCAAAAATTGAGAATGTTGTTGCGGGGTCACAGGAAACAGACTTAATAATTGGGAGCAGGTGTATTAAAAATACAACAGCTTATAAGTATATTGGTGTGTGTATATCAAAGGAAGGTGGATGTGCAGAAGAAGTAAAACATAGGATCTCTCAAGGGAGAGTAGTGACAAGACAATTGAGTAATGTTTTGTATAACAAAAAAAAAAAAAAGAAAAAATCAATGGAAATGAACTATTTGAGACGCTGTTGTGGCCTTACATTAATGGATAAAGTACCCAATGTTGACATAAATAATCAAATATGTATTGATATTGATATAATGGATGCAATTGATGCAAAATGATTGAGATGGTATGGCCATATATGACCTAAGAAAATTTTAAAATGGTTCCCTCAAAGAAATAGGAAGCGTGGCAGACCAAGAAAAACGTGGGAAAATGAGATAGAAAAGGCGATGAAGGAACAAGATATTCAGCAGGAAGATTGGGAAGATCGAAGGACGTGGCAAATGGGAAGCGAGAAGTGACGTCAGCTGTAAAGAACCTCGCTAATACTACTACTAGACCCTCAGTTTGTTGTTGATTTTAGTCAATGGTTAGAAGTCGTTAGGTCTAAAAATATTAGGTCTAATGACAGATGGCCTAATTTTTAATAATGTCAGAAGGTCTATGAAAACACGTCTAATGAAACTTTGGTCTAATTTTTAAAAATGTGTTTTTTTTTTAAATTTGTTTTCTTCCTGTTCGGCAGTTTTGTCTTTCAGGGGTTTGTACATTTTTATTTGTAATACATAACGTTTGGGCATTCACGTTTGAGCATACAACCTCTCACTCTTGTATCTTACTACTAGCTAATTTACAGGATTTAATACTTATATTTCTAATACTTACAACTAAACAATTTGACATACAATACACAAATTTTACATACATTATACATTCTTAAATCTAGATACACTCTATACATCCATTGGGATGAAGATTTACATATTTAATACATATTAATATACTGATTTTTTATGGGGGTTTAAACATGTCTTTGGAGCGAATTCTTTTGGGATTGTTTAAAGTTTTTCCCATTGTGAATTTTGTACTGCAAGGAGAGGATGAAAGAAGAGTAAAAAAATTGTTACGGTTTTTTCTTATATTTTCAATTAGGTGTTCTATTTGAAGTTTCCTTTGAATATGTGTATTTGATATGAACCAAGGGGCCTTTGCACATTTTCAAAAATACTATTTGGAGTTTTTCAATGTTGGTTTTAGTTGTGTTATTCCAGACCGGACAGGCATATGTGAGTGATGGTCTAATAATAGATTTAAATATTAAGATAGCACATTCCAAATTTAAGGCTGAGCGAAAGTTAATTAATGGGTATAGTTTTGAAAGTTTGGCGTACGTTGCATTGGTTATCACTTCAATGTGCTTTTTCCAAGTTAACTTGCTATCAATATGAACCCCAAGGTATTTTACTGGTGGAAGCCATGGGATTATTGTGTTATTTAATACTAGTGTGCGAGGTAACTTTGGTTTACAAAGAGTAAAAATTTTGGCCTGGGTTTTAGTTGGGTTTATTTTAATTCTCCACTGTTGAGCCCACTCTAGAAAGCATGAGATATCCGCCTGGATGTTATCTTTTGTTATTTTCGTATCTCCATGATTAATGGGTAACCTTGTCCTCGACGGTGAGCTCGGGGTTGGGCTCGGGCGTGGCGGGCCTGCGCAGCTGGCGGCGGGCGGGCGGGCGGTCGCACGAGGAAACGCGCGCTCGCGGCGCGGCACGGCATCTTCAAGACGGCTCCTCACATTCGGCATTCGCCGAGCAGCGAGCTAGTGCTCGACCAATACCGAGCAGCTGAAGTGTTCGGCGAATGTTCCCTCCCTTTGATGTGTCCAAAAGACCGACACGCGCTGGGTAGGACGAACACCGAACGTTCGTCACTCGGAACATAGCAAGCAACTCATCCACACTACTCGGGATTCGGCGAGCAGTTGCTCGCTGTTCTCCGAATACCGAATGTGTGGTTCGCAGAAAGCCGAATGTGTGGTATACTTGGGTTTTCGTAACGTGGCGGATGACATTAGGTCATTTGTACACCTCCTGCCTTATAAAATGAATCTTTATAACTGTAATAAGCCACGTGAGTCCCGTTGAAAATATCGTTCGTGAATTAATTAAAAAAATTCATTATAAAAGGCGGGAGGTGTAAAATTGGCCTAATGTCATCCGACATGTTATGAAAACCCAAGTTCGTATAGTGTGGATGAGTTACTTGCTATTTGCCGAGTGACGAACATTTGGGGTTCGCCCTATCCATCGCGTGTCGATCTTTCGGCATATCAAAGGGAGCGAACATTCGCCGAACACGTCAGCTGCTCGGGATTGGTCGAGCACTAGCTCGCTGCTCGGCGAATGCCGCATGTGTGGAGCCACCGTCAGACACGCACGCTCGCATGCTCTCTCGTGACTCGATTCGTCCCCTCCCGGCCCGCGGCCCGCTTCGTCCCATCTCGTGGTGTTCTGAACAATCGCATGTTGTTCAGCCCTCCCCCTTACGGCACCCCATCCACTGTATCTGCTTTTGTCCCGTCCCCCCGTGTTCCATCCCGCTCCGGTCTGCATCCTGCATCGTCCCGTCCCGTCACGTGGTGTTCCGACCAGTAGCATTCTGTTCCGTCCCGTTCCGTTTCGCCGTGCGGACGAGGTGCTCGTCCACACCGACCGGGAGCGGTGGCTCAGTGCATCAACTGATGTCACTGCAGCGCCTCTGACCGGGAGGTCCTAGGTTTGGGTCCTGACGGCAATAGGATTTTCGACACTAGCTTGTGAGCTAGGTCGAATTCAGTCGCTGACTGGAGGAGAATTCTAGGGGCCGGCTGCTCTGATCGATAGTTTTCCTTGGTTTCTTCGATCATCACCAGGCGAATGCCGGAGCAGTACCCAACCAAACGGGCCACGGACCGCGCGCGATCTGTCCTTCCTCTTCCTTGTCCTATCCTCTCCCCCTTACACACACACACACTTACACTAACTTGCACTACACTACCACATATTCCGATTTTTCCACTACACTAACGGGACTAATGATCGAAGCAGTTGACGCGCCCGGAAACAGAAACCTGTCGGAACCTGACTCGTACGCTCTCTGTATCGCATCTCGTCTTGTCCCTCCCCGTCCCGACCCGTGTCCCGCATTGTCCCATCCCGTCACGTAGTGTTCCTATCAATCACATGTCGGCACCCCGTCCCCACCCCGTCTGCTCTCCTTTCGTCGGGACCTGACTCGTACGCTTTCTGTATCGCATCTCGTCTTGTCCCTCCCCGTCCCGACCCGTGTCCCGCATCGTCCCATCCCGTCACGTAGTGTTCCTATCAATCACTTGTTGTTCCGCCCCGTCGTCGGCACCCCGTCCCCACCCACCCCGTCTGCTCTCTTTTCGTCTTATTATGTCTCGATCTGTCCCGTCTTATCCCGTCCATTCCTCTCCTACCCTCCTCCCGTTTCATTATAGCGCCTTCTGAACCGTCTCCCCCAGTTCCTTCTCCATTATTCCCAGTCCCTTCCTGACCTTCTCTGCCCCATCCTAACAAATCCATCCCGTCCTGCCGCGCAGGACCACAGAGCCTACACGTGAGAATGAATGCAGGGATGGTAGTGATATACCGGATTTACGTTAATTCCAGTTTATCTGATTCTGCGAAACAAACGTAGGGAAATTAGTATTGAATAGCTAAGGTGAGGATCGTCAGATCTTCTCAAAAGAGGTAAATGCCTATTTCTTCATGTTGATGAGGGTAATGATGGTGTCAATAAATGATATCATGATAATGATTCGTTCTCCAAGCATAAACAGTTACAAACGTTCGAAACTCTGGTTACTTGCGTTTTAAGATCTGGTCAACGAAGCTTCAGTGAAAGATGAAGAAGTGTTACAACGGTTTCTGGTTTTATTGGCAATGAGTACGTAGTGTTTGGTACATGAAACGCACATGCTACAAAAAGACTAAACTCCATTTATGCTCAGAAGAGGAGAGGTCTGTACGTTTGCTGCGATGGCACTTTGTCAATGGATGTTTCAAGTTTATGTGGTTCTTTACGAGATGTCTCCTTAACACGACGTGTCCCTCAAACCATGATAACAAAGTATTGATTTCTCCCGAACATTAAATTCCATGTTTCTATGCACATGTAATGTTTGAATTTATATTTGTTGCATTATATATATATATATATATATATATATATATATATATATATAAAAAGCCGTACTATCACGTTTTGGCTATGACTGCCTGGACAAAAAGGAATAAAATGAGCATTTTTCGCTGTTCACATGATCGCTCTGCATCCGTTTTCTCGTCTACGTACAATTTACACTAATGTGTTTTTACTGTCAAATAGTTATCTAATCAAAATGACAAGGATTAAAAAATACTTACCTTTTCATGTTTATCATGGGCATCTCAAAATTAAGCAATATATAAAGATATAGAGTCTCCGTTCAATGACAAGGTCAGTCATCACGTTTTGAACAGTGTGCCACAGAAATATTCCACAAAAATGTTTCCAAAAATTTACGCGGAGAAAATAAGTGTAAACACCGTTAAACTGATGCTAATCAAGCAGACAGCAGACCCAACAGATTTTATATGTGAATGGTATACGAAAGCGAAGCATTGCATGAATTATTCAGTACGTTAATTACTTTCTTGTTTCTGTTTAAGAGAGGTTGTGAAATTATCACACTTCCTACATCACATAACAAATAAAAAATCAAATTTTCTTTTATGTGTAATATGCAATGAGATTTATTAATATAAAGTATTTGCAACACACATTTCTGTGCAGAATATTTATATAAACAATCAAAATTTACGTACAATACGTAAAATTTTGTTCGGCATATGTTAACATTCAATTTTCATTCATTCTAATTTTCATAACATTCAATTCTATCATCGTACCTACATTGACAATTTACAATTATACTTCTGATTTCGATGTTCAGCACTCTGTACCAGTCTTCAAAATAAGATTACGAAATACTGTGTCCGTTTTTCAAATAACCAATTATTAGTTTTTATATAGTGTGTATTTAATTTTATTACGTTTGACATTTGTTATGTGATAATGACATGTCAGGACAAGAATTAACAAAGGAAAGTAAAATCGCATAAAACGTACGCTGTAATGTATAATACCAGTGTTGTATTGTACTAAATAATTATTTTTAAGAACTGCTGTTTCGTTGTTGTTCGATCCTCGCCATTTGGGTTTTGAGTCTTCCTCATTTTAGCTTGTATAAAAAAATGTTGGAATGGATTCTTATTTAGCAGATTAACATTTATAAATCAGTGGTATCTGAAATTGCTCAGTGCTAGAGGTTAGTGTGAAAATTATGTTCATTTAGACGTGTCTCTTTTTGTAGAACACTGAAATAATCCAGTGCTTAGTAATCTGATTTAAAACAAACTTGAATTTATTACATTGAATTCTCTCAAGAATTTTAATCTTATCAATAATTGATTCAATTTCATAATCACGTTGACCTCAAAATGACTTACTCATAATCTACTTTCTAGATATATTCCATCAGTTCACTTGTTATAACAACATTCACAATATCATGTCATGAAAGGTGGTAAAAGGCTAAAGAAAATAGAATGAATCATTTAATGCTCTATTAATTGAATACTTATGTCAAAACTCGATATTTCTACATTGAGATTGCCAGGCAGCCCTTTTATGTCTAAGGAAATAACTGTATAAAAATACACAGACTTCAGGTTCCCATTTTCACATACCACTGTCACAAGAATGTATCTTGTCACAGATCACTTTGAATATCCCAATACAGCCAATATCCACTGTGTGCTAGAAATGCCACTTTGCAAAGTAGTTTATTCCAGTATTCATAAAACACAATGGGCAGAGAAATATTCTGTGTTCTGAGTTGGCGCGTAGACATTATTGTTAACAAATCGTGGACCTATCTCAACAACATGCCTACGTAGTATGCAAAGCTGAAGTTGTTGGCACATCACTTACCTTTCGTTGGATGGGGCCGAGAAGAGAAGAGACAGATAACTGCAACTAACCTTTTCGCACATATTTTGTTTACTATAAGGCTTCGGAGCATCCCTGGCAACGGCTTAGGAACAAATTTTTGTTGTTTTAAGGAACAAATTAAGGAAACTATTTCCTCTCAACTATGATTTTTTATTAGTAGTTGTAAACTGACAAGTTAATAAAACATTTAATGAAATATATTTTGAATTCAGAAATTAATTTGAGAGTTGCAAATACGCAAAAATCAACACCAAATCATGAAGCTATTCAAAATACCTCTTTTCGCTTAATATAATAGGTATTAATGTTATTATTTATTTCATTGCTTTCATTTTCTGTCAAATTAATTGAGATCGATCGACCTCGTCAAATACGAAAACATATTATTTTTCATGATATTTCATACTCTATTTAAAATTCTTGCAACTTATTTTTGAGTACGTATAAAAGTACGCTAAGGCAGTTGTGTTATAGTGATCTCGGACCGAAGGGTCGCGGGTTCGAGTCCCGCCTCGGGCATGGTTGTATTTGTGTTCGACCTTTCACCCCATATCACCACCATATCGTTTCATCCACATAGTTACCATACCGTTAACAGCAATAGTGGTCGCTAATGACCTAAGATGTTGATGCGACCTTAAATAACCAATTTAAAAATAAAAGTGTTCTTAGAAATTTATCTTTGAATGAGAACCTACACATTTTTTCAAACTATGAAATTTTTCGTACAATTCTGAGTGACATGGGCAATATTAAAAAATTTTAAGAACAAGATTTTCTCCAAAACGGATCCAAAGTTTCTCGTTGAACTTTTTGTACGAATTTGTAAATGTAAATACACTGAATTACATTACGTATTTGAGTTTTTGAGTTTTTTTCGAGTTTCCAAAAATTACACGAAAAGTAATTTTTTTGAAATATCTCTCACGTTAATATTTACATTACCGATTTTCCATGCATTATTTCATTTTTGAACTGAAGTGTTTCAAACTATTTATTTTAATGTTTCCCGAAACGCAAAACGTCTCTGTGAAAATGAGCTCAAAACTGCACATTTTTGGAAAAGCTCAAATAACATTTTCTGAAGAACGGCTCCAATTTTTTCAATGAAAAATGTGCATTCAGGAATATATTTTACTCTCTTAAAGTATTCTTAAAGACCTATTTCAACTCAATATTAGGATTCAGAAAATCGATAAAATGTGAAAAAATTGGGGAAAACCGAAAAGCCAGCCTAGACTGAAAAAGGTAAAAAAAAGTACAGTCTTATAAATAAGGGAATACTGCAATTCTGTAAACTGATTCAAATCTGCCACCTGATTATTTTTAATAATAAAAGTTTAAGTTTTTTATTATGGTTATTTACTTTCCAATGGCTTTAAAAGGAATTATATTTATTTGTGTCACATTCACCTTAAACTTACTCGCTTATTAACCTAATTCATATTTTGTGAAAAACAAGTGCCATATAATATATTTTCAAAATGTGAGCATTTTGGCCACCGCCATGTACTACAAACCAAATTTGTAATATTGTTATATTAAACTTCAAATAAAACTTTTCGTTCGTTTTATTTCTTTATGTTCCTTGGTTTAAAAAGTAAGCATGATTACTTGTTCAATTTCTTCTCCTTTACACAGCTTTAGTTTACTCATCACATCTATATTCCTTCATTTTAGAATGAACTTTTCATATTATAAATTATTGGTGACTGCCAAGTGCTTGTAGAAAGAGGTTTCACGTGAAGCATAATTATGAAATTGAACGGCCACTAAACTGGCCTGTGTGCTCTCAATGTTTTCTCAAATAAATAATTCACGTTGTATAATTGATGGATAAAAAAAGAACGTCACTGAGATGGATATTAGTGAGGAAAGTAGAATACTGCCAGAAGTAGACGATTTTGACCAATTGTTATTTATTTTATTTTGTTTCAGAGGGGAATAAATTTAATATTAGATTTTATTGGAACAACCTTCATTGTAATTTTCTGAGTCATTCAAATCTACAATTCATTAATTAATGATTAATAAAAGTTCTAAATTCTTAATAGCGAATAATGATAATGTTTTTCGAAGATAAAAACGGAATGATAATAAATTTATATCTCCTATATGACTTGGAAATAAATGTCCCTGGTTTCAGTTTGCAAACGTTGTACAACTGCACTAATGTTGATGTCAGTAAATGTTAAGAGATCCTTTTCCGCATTCAAAGTGATTTTGTCTCCCAATTGTCGCAATTTTGAAATTATGATCGTTGAAAAATTACTGGTAATATCTTTCTATGCCAACTATTAAGAATAAAATATAGAAGAGTTTACAACATATTTACAATATGTAAATCTAATTTTACTTTAAAATGTACTACATAGTACTTGTTTTATGCACTTTACTAAATAATATAGACAAAAATACTATTTTTCATTTTATTGTGTACGTAACTTACGACAGTTCTTTTTATTCCTTATTCTTTACATTTTCAGTGCCCTTTTAGGTGCCTAAAAGACGATTTTTTTTGTGTCGATGTTTTTTTGTGCCTAGATAGCCGATGTTAATCGGCTATCTAGTAATTACTCAATTTAGTCTTAGTGTAAGTTTTTAAATAAAACCATAGGAATTACGTATTCGATATTTTTACCTCTGTGATCATCATACGCATATACCTTGCGTATGGTAATCACATAAGAATAATGGTTTAGGAAGGTCTAATAAAACAATAGTCTTTGAAAATTGATAAAATATTTATTGGCACAAATTACTCTACAAAATCCAGGGGGTGTAGTCAGGTTTTCCATGGTGAACGAAATGATTGCACATGTTAATGAGATGCACGAACGTTGAAGCAATATTCATTTTTTATCACTTTTTTGTCTTTAGAAAATAAAAAAAACATGATTTCTAAAGAAAGGACTGTTTTAAAATCACTAGCCGAATCATGTTTTACTCGTGGAGAGTCAGCGGTGTGTTTGCGAATCACACGTCGACACTCGCAGCATAACCGAACTCCTGATGGGCGTAAGCAGAGGAACTCTGTCGAGGAGGAAGTCCGTGCACCTGGCGTGGAGCGGAGCGAGCAGGGAGGGGGGCGTGGCGTGCGGCTTAGCGGCCGTGTCCGCCGCGCCCGCCGTGGCCGCCGCCGCCGCTGCCGGCCTGCGCCTTGCTGTCGCTCTGGCTCTTGGCGCCGCCCGCGCCGCCGAAGCCGCCGCTCGACGCCTGCGAGCCGCGCTGGAGCCGGCACCGCCGCCCCCGAAGCCGCTGCTCTGGCTCTCGGCCTTGGACGGCTGGACGAGCCCGACTGGCCGCCGCGGACGAAGCTCTCGCTGTGCGAGCTGGCCGAGCTGGAGGAGAAGCTGCCGCCCTGGCCGCCGCCGAAGCCGCCGCCGCCCCGTGGCCGCCGCCGCCGCCGCCGCCGCCGGGGCCAAAGCCGCCGCCGCCCACGCCGGGCCGGTAGTTGCCGCCCTTGCCGCCGCCGGGCCCGAAGCCGCCGCCGCCGCCGCCCGGGGCGAAGCCGCTCACGCCGTGGCTCTCGCTGTTGGCGTTGGAGCCCGCGTGCGCCCCGCCGCCGCCGCCACCGCCCCCGCGGCCGCCGCCCCCGTGGTGGCCGCGCGGCCGATCCGGAGAACGCCGCTCGCGCTCCCGTTCATCTGCCGCAGATCAAGAACCATTTCAAATCAGCTCGTCAGTCAGAATCATGAGCAATAGATTCATACCTTAAAAGAAGAAATAAAAGAGGTCATCTTCGTCAACATATTAGCTTTCAATAACATAGCCGGCTTTGCCGTCATCGTCAGTCTCGCTGCTGTCGGCAAAAGTCTGTCGACTGTGACTCTCTTATTTCTTCTTAAAAAACACGTCAACAACACCAAATCAGAATTCCCCCAATTCATACCTTAAAACGAACTTTTGAACGTACATCGTCACCTTTAAAGATCATCCAAGCCCATTTCAGGCCGTCTCGTCAGTCATAATCATGAGAAAAAGATTACATCGTCACCTTTAAAGATCATCCAAGCCCATTTCAGGCCGTCTCGTCAGTCATAATCATGAGAAAAAGATCGATACTCTAAAACTCAATTTCTAACGTACATCGTCACCTTTAAAGATCATCTAAGCCCATTTCTAGGGTTTTGTAATTCTAAAACGAAGAAAAATGAAATGAAGGGGCGTGTAACATTCTGAAAATTTTCCTCGTCTTGCTCTTGTGAAATGCATGAACATTGTAATAATTTGGAGGATATGTAACAATTTAGATTACAATTATTTGAAATGTTTCACAAAAATATACAATACGATAATAATACGATATTTATCAATAATTTGTAATATTATACGATATTCATGAACACTGGCTTAGCAAGGCTTCCCCCACGCTGGGTTATTATTAATGAACGTATGAAAACCAGATAAATCTTTCTCGTGCATTGCCTGCCCGTTCGATTTTCTTTCCTTAGTTTTAGATCAAGCTGCATTCTAAAGATTGACCGGAATCTACTCTAGTAAATTCCGGCCAATCCTTTTCTAAAACTCAACAATTGAACGACTTTTGGCACATTTAATTGAACACGAAGTATCATTTCCTTATCAATCTCCACATATGTCTTATGATTGATTGATTGATTGACTTTTTTCGTGTTTCCGGGCGCGTCAACTGCTTTGATCATTAGTCCCGTTAGTGTAGTGCATTTTTTTCTCGGGAGATGGCAATGATCTTCCCCGCTGGATGGCGAGATCCGGTGCCGACCTACCGTCGGCTAGTGGGATTTCCCCTAACCAGGACTCTCCACCAGCGGGCACGCCCCAGTCGGGACAAGGTCTAAGCTCCCGAACGGTCTCCCAGAATATGTGGTAGTGTAGTGCATATTAGTGTAAATGTGTGTGTGTGTGAGAGAGTGAGAGAGAGAGAGAGAAGGACAGGAAAGTGGAAGCACAGATCGCGCGCGGTCCGTGGCCCGTTTGGTAGGATGAAAGCTAGTGTCGAAAATCCCTGCCGTGAGAAGCGCCAGGACATGCTAGAATTCTCCTCCAGACAGCGACTGAATTGACCTAGCTGAAAAGCTAGTGTCGAAAATCCTGCTGCCGTGAGGACTCGAACCTAGGACCTCCCGGTCAGAGGCGCTGCAGTGACATCAGTTGATGCACTGGCTACCGCTCCCGGTTGTCTTATGAATCAGAGGATGTGTCCTGCCACTAGGGGCAGGAGAACGGACGTAACAGCTTAAGTTCATTGTGTCATCTGACGTATTTCAGGCAAGAACTGCTCTTGTCCAATTTTGTGCTGTTTTTTGGATAAAAACTGTGTGGATAAGTTCCTTGGTGTCAATACAGATATTGTGTAAACCAGTGATTATAAACTAAGGATTGCAGAGGCATTAATCGCAAAGCAGTATTACAATATAATTTTAATAAAAAGAAACCTCATCCATACACGTGTTTCGGGACTACATCATCTCATCTTCAGTGGCTCTACAATGATGAAAATGAACGAACAAATATAGTTAGGAAAAATAAAAATCTCTTTTTTAATAGGTTTGAATTTATCTTTTGGAAATCGGGATTGGATTCGAAAATAATAAATGAAATTAATTGTATTCAAAACGAATTTAACATCGAAATCTCGGCCTAGAAATTTTGGACCGATTCTCATACATTGCCCTTTACACTGAAAGACAAGGAAACTTTAATAATAATAATAATAATAATAATAATAATAATAATAATAATAATAATAATTTTGTGATTACTCAAACATCATTTGTAATAATAAGTATCATTAAATCTAGCGCTTTATTCTGTCTTCCTGGCAGTTTCAGGTAGAACTTTTTTTCCTCTCTTTTGCGGTGACTCCATCTCATATTTTATATGCATAATATCGCAATTGTGAACACAAATATTTATGATACTTACAGCAAATAAATAATTCAAATTTCGACGAAAATTTCTTTAACTCTTCATTATTTAATTACACTATCGTACCTTCCGAATAAAATTAAAATCTTAAATGAAAGTCGTCTTTCATACGAGATGGCGATACTCCGGACGAAAATCATCTCAGGGAAGAAAACGTAAAAATTATGTTCAAGGAGAGCGAAACGTGACGTAATTTTGATAAATTATAAGGTGCATCTTTCTTCATCCAACCGTCTTCTGCTTTAAGCTCAGCATTCATCCAGACGTGGTGACGGTGAGAGGGGCAAAGGAGTTGAAGGGGGCGAAGGAGACGGAAAGATCGCTGGGGGATGAGAGTGGTGGGTAAAAGGAAAGTGAAGGGGAAGAGCAGCCGAAGCTTATGAAACCCACTCATGATCAACCTGGCTCTCAAACCAGGTTGTACATCTATCATCACTACATTGCGGGGGCGAGAGATTTACAATTGGCGCAAGCCAAGCTCACAAGTCGCGCTCACTGGTTTATGGGTTTCAAGGCTCCTCACAAACTGAGGGAATGATTTTCCTTACTTTTTAGTCGAAATTTGTCAAATTATTGTCCTTTAATGTAACATTCTGTCATTAAAGGATGAACGTATCGCGTGACCCAATACCATTACCATCTCGCAGGGTGTATGTATCATGTAATTCAATCCATAATTGGTAATTGGAAGCTTTAGTTTGGTTTGGTTTGGTTTTTTCGTGTTTCCGGGCGCGTCAACTGCTTTGGTCATTAGTTCCATTAGTGTAGTGAATGTTTTTTCTCGGGAGACGGCGGTGATCTTCCCCCGCTAGATGGCGAGATCCGGCGCCGACCTACCGTCGGCTAGCGGGGTTTCCCCCTAATCAGGACTCTCCCACCAGCGGGACACCGCCCAGCCGGGACAAGCTCTAAGCTCCCGACCGGTCTCCTGGAATATGTGTTAGTGTAGTGCACGTCAGGGGAAGTGTGTGTGTTGAAAGCTGAAAAGCTAGTGTCGAAAATCCTGCCGTCGTCAGGACTCGAACCTCGGACCTCCCGGTCAGAGGCGCTGCAGTGGTATCAGTTGATGCACTGAGCTACCGCTGCCGGTTGGAAGCTTTAACTACTGCTATTCCATCATTCAGGTGGCTCCTGCGACAGGCGAAGTTGGTGGGCGCGGCGGTGGGAGCTTCGCAGCAGGGGCCGCGGCCGGTGCTAATGGGACTCCCATTCGCGGGTGGTTCACACCCACGCCCCTCCCCGTCGCGCCAGCCGCAGATGCAAAGCAACGAACTGCGTTCAAGGCCGCGGTGCCCTTCGCGGCCGCCACGACATTTCACGAGAGAGCAAGCAGGAAAAGTGGCGAGTCTCTTGAGAAGATGAGGCTGGCCAGTGTACACTGAATGGCCAGGGACGCCGTATGGGTCATTAAGGCTCAAGGTTCTTAGAAAAATTGGACCTTGATTTCTTCGCTTCTTTTCAACATCGCGTCGTTTCTCCCAATAATTTTATCGTCCATTTATATTAATAAACCAGCTTTAAAAGGTAGTTCATCCAATCAATAATTAGTCACGCTCTTTATCCCAAAAATTGCAATTTATGGCACATTTAACAGCAAGAAAATTGTAAGCTATAGCTGTAACATCTTTATTTTTTTTCAGATTGAATGTTATCCTGTGAATTATGGATATTTATGAATTAAAAATGATGAAGTTACATGGAAACTTAATTGTTTTAAAACGAGTAAAGACTGCCCACCAACACAAAATAATCTACTTTACAATTATTCTCTTATTTATTTTCTTAACTTTTATTACTGAGCACTAATCAATGTTTGTAATTGGTATGAACAACAATTTACAGTCTTTAGGAAGATACATAATGTTTAAAAATTCCAACAACAATATTTCGATTACATAGCAACATACCAGAAAGTTCCTCCTCAACAAGTACATGATTTTAATGGGTTAGCACAATTTCTAGGAAGTCATGAAGTCATCAGTTAAAAATGTCCTTGTTAATCTTGTTCACTAATTACTTAAGGAGACAGTTTGAGCGTTTACATCGTCTTAATTGAACTACGAAATTCCTTGTGATTTGAATCGCTTGCCAGTCGAGGCAGCGAACTGTGTTTTTCTCTGTACACGTGTTATGTGGAAGAATGCCTTAAAATGGATGCATGAGCGGACGTTTAAATCATGCGCAATAATTATCGATCATTTTGCAAGAGTCATTAACTGCACTTCAAGAAGACGTCAATGCTTGTGAATTAGAGGTCACTCAGTTACAAATTATTAAATCATTGGTACTAACGTTTACCACTGTTATTGAACCAACGATAATTAACTCTACTTAACTCTTAAATATCTAAGTAGGTACCAGAAAGGAACTTTCAAGACACTACAACAATAATTACATGAATTTGTGCGTTTAATAGCTCTGTATGCCATCCTACGTCGAGGATATTTCCAACGAGCAGGGCATGTGACATCCACCTGCGTGTGGGAAGAAAGGATTGTGTGTTCGTGTGAAACTTTGAAACTGTACAGGCACTGAACTGATATACGTGCGCAATATGACGCATTGTATAAAAATTATGGGCAAGTTAAAAAGAAATAAAACCGACTGGAGGATTTTAGAATGTTAAAAACAGGACGTTCAGGAAAAAAGCCGTAAAATTAAAAATAAAAAAACATTTACTGTTTTTATTTTTATTTCTTGGGCTTCTGAGAGGAAAGAAGTCTGTAATTTCCCTAATTGCATATGCTGGTAATGGAGTAATAAATGCACAATATCGTGTCTTTAAAAAGCGGGTGAACTCCAGCACTCCCGACTTAAGCCAACACTAGTAGAGATGACTACGTGTTTTGCGAGGCCATGCTAATTTACGTAAGTGTTGTTTATTTTGTTCGTATCCCGCCTTCATCAAACGTTATTTTCATTGCATAAAAGGAAGGAAGAAAATAATGCTTAGTAATCTGCATGGGCAATCATGTGAACCGGTGAGGTAATGACCAAAGTTGAAAAAAAGTTACGTTTCTTTTTGGATACTCTGGCATTCAAGTCAATGACCTTGGTTATGAACACTTCATCCCAGGATAATGATACGGCAGAATCCTTTTCTCAATGTTTCCTCGTAGCAAATTAAGAAACTATAGAAATTGCAGATTAAAAGATGCATTGTTTGTATTACTAATTCCCACTCTTATATCCTCTAGTATTGACTCATTTCTGCAATCTTTACAACGGAAAGGTGGTGTATGCGTCTCATCAATTAAAATAACAATTTTGTACAGGCTTAAGATACTTTTTTAGACCCATTATTTTAATTTATATTCAAAAGATCTGAATAGGTCATGTCTTAATTGATTATACGTCGTCATCACAAAATTCACTTAAAATTCTAAAAGAACAAAAAACAAGAAAAAATATTTTAAAAAAAATTTGGAAGTGTCAACTTATTTTTCATAATATATAAATCTGATTTTTTTAAAACAGAAAAAATTAAAAATCTGCGTACCTTATTCAGTCACGCGGAGTTCAAAAGAACAAAAAACATGAAAAATTATTTTAAAAAAGTAAAATTCGCTTTCTCGTGTCACGTTCTCTTAAGAGATTCTCAAGAGGTAAATTTAGTTGCAAAACTCGCAATATTTGTCATCAGTCGATGTTCCGAGAGGTCTTCGGCAGTCGAAGAAGTTGTATTTCTTAGCACTACAGTGATTCATGAGGACCAACGTTCAGAAGGCAATTGTAACATTCACTCCGGCGAAAACTTGCATACATAATTTATATAATTCTATTGTTTAGATCAAACTTTGTGGCAAAACTCAGAAGTTTGCATCAAAACATTCAGACATTTGTTCCGCAACAGTTTACGTAAGTTTAATATGAAAATAGGAGCAAACGAAGTAGTTAGAATTTTTGGAATTAAAGATGTAGTTGATCAAGCGTAAAATGAAATGTACTGAATTTGTTATATAGGAAATGTTGCTTCTTCCATTCATCAAATCTTTCTATAATCTACCAATGAATGACACTGAATGAGTTAGTGATTAGCTCTTAATTTACATATATTTCCTAAGATTCTGATTATTTTCAAAAAGTTTCATAAACAAGTTATTTCGAAAACAATTGACCGATTATTTGATTTAATCTTTTGTGTAAAGTTTAATTCTTACATTGAAAAATAATTCATTCAACTTTTTTTTATAAATGTCGAAAACAAAGTAGCGCCCCTTGTGTGAGGCGCCCATGTCCGTGCCATGTCTGCCATACCGAAGATACGCCTCTGGATCGAACCCCAAACCTACACGATTCCTGAAGGTCGTCGGTCCGACCATCTCACCTAGTCGAGTCTCAACTGTTCTGTTGCAAGCAAATACGTCTTGGTAGAGTCCCAACCGTTCGATATCAAGCAAATACGTCCGAGTAGTCCCTGTTCGTAAAAAGTCCTGACAGCCCAACTGTTCGTAATAATCCTGGTACAGTCCCAACTGTTCGGTTGCAAGTAATTAAGTCCTGGCAGAGTCCCAACAGTTCGTTTGCAAGCAAATCCGTCCTGACAGAGGCCCAACTGTTCGATTGCAAGTAAATAAGTCCTGGTAGAGTCCCAACTGTTCGTTGCAAGCAAATACGCCCTGATAGAGTCCCAATTGTTCGATTACAAGTGCGAGTAAAGTCCCAACTGTGTTGCAGATCTCACCTTGCAGGGGCGCCGCGTGCGCCACCAGGGCCACCGCTGCGAGAACCACCAGCGCCGCGCTCAGCCTCATCGTCGTGCCGTCGGGTGCAAGAGGCGACTGCCGGCCGGGGCCTCCGCCGCCGCCTCTTTATACCGGGCGCTGCCGCTGGCCGGTGGCTCCCCGGCTCTGACCTTGCCCGCAGGGCGCTCTCGCCCGGCCTTTCCCGCCTCACTGCACCCGCGGACGGCGCCATGGCTGCCACTGCCGTCACTGCCATCTCCGCCGCCGCCCTCGCCACCGTCTCCGCCCCTACGTACCCGCCCCCTCTGCTTCTGGTGCACCCGCTGCCGCCGCCACCGCCACCAGTGGCGCCGCATTCACTGCCACCCGTAAGACCGCTACCCCTCTCTCCCCGTCTCCGCCCCGCCCCCCGCTTGCACCCCCCGCTCTCGCCGCCCTACCGCTGCCACCCCTGCTTCCATCGTCCTCGCCCCGCCTCAGCAGCTGCCGCCGTCACCGCGTCATCTCGCTACCGCTTCACCCCGCCTCTGCCTCTACCGCCCCCTTCCTCCGCCTCCGCCCTATCCGCCCCTTCCGCCGTCCTGCCCCCCGCTGCTATTTCCACCATCCCCCCACCCCCTACTGCAGCTGCATCTGTGCCGCCACCATTGCCCCGCCGCCTCCTCCGCCACCTCTGTCGCCGCTATTCCTGCCCCTTCCGTCGTCACTGCCTCACCGCTGCCACTCCTACTTCCATCATTCCCTCCTACTGCAGCTGCATCTGTGCCGCCACCGTTGCCCCCACCGTCACCTCTGTCGCCTTCGTTCCCGCCGCCTCCGCCCCCGTTGCCGCCGTCAGCGACGTGAATAGGAGCGCTCTTCTTGTTGCCAGAGCCGGCACCACGGGTCCGATCGCTCAGCCATTGGCCGGTTAGCGGCGGCTCTACGCCCGCCCGCCCAGCCTTCCCGCTGCTCTGGATTGTCATCGCGATTTGCATCGCTGCCGTTTGTTCAACTCCACTGGGGATCGATAATGGGTGCGCAGCTATCTTCGAGGAATTGACGAGGAAAACTTCACGCGAGCATGCGTTCACTGAATGCACATCATGATTGGGAAAACCCACCCGAAATGATGATTTCTAGACGAAATATTGTGACAACATTAGTTGTAAATACTATTGATTCTCTGATGTTAACATTTCATAAATACAAAACATATTGTCACTGACTTGGACTTGTGTGTCCTCTCGGCATGGCAACCTCACGATTGGCGGGGGAAAAAATCGCTCTACATCATCAAAATCACTTTTGGCAACTAAATGTATTCTTACCCAGTTCACAGTAAACAATCTTGACATTCGGACCGAAGGGTCGCGGGTTCGAGTCCCGCCTTGGGCATGGTAGTATTTGTGTTCGTCCTTTCACCCCTTATCATCACCATATCGTTTCATCCTCATAGTTACCATACCGTTAACAGCAATAGTGGTCGCTAATAACCTAAGATGTTGATGCGACTTTAAATAACCAATTTTTAAAAAAATTTTGACATTCCTACGAAGCAGTGAGTTTCTGAATTGATCTGATTCGTTCGATTGACATAGTCGGGTCGTGCTCCTGTGGAGTCTGGTGTGTTGCTAACTGCACGCGTGAAAGCAGACAATGTCAATAGAGTGGCGAAAGTGCAATTAGTTTTCGCTGTTTTCTGATGAAGTCATGTCTATTTAATTTTGCGCGGATGTATTTTCAAATGTTAATAACATCTGAATAATAATGTATTCTACGGAAAGGTGTTATATTAATATTAAAACCATCATTCCCAATCCTGTGTTCATCAAGCATGCAGATCATAATTTTCGACCAGGGAAGTTTTGTAATCTATTATTAATTTGAATTCCGCTAAATAATTATCTAATCTTAAATTACAAAGAGGAATTTTATTTGTTTATAATACGTATCGATTATTATATGATGCGCCAGCTCATTAGCTTCAAAGTTGCGGGTAAAGAACCCATTGCCTACGTCAGCAATGAGGTTGTGACGTGGGAATCCCCCGTGGAGAATGGATTCGCACTGCTCAAGTCGTTCGAGAATGGGGTGATTCCCCGCTACCGAGCCAATTTCAGGTAACATGGCGTAGGTGTTTTATACTAACATTATTGATTAAAATAAAGAAAGTATAATTCTTTACTTTGTATGCACATTGGAATTTTATTTTAAACAATATTAGCACAGTGAATGCATTTCGGGTATTGTGACATTCGTTACCAAAATTCTCATGGTTTCGTTTCCCTAATACTAATTTCAACAACGTTATTAGTTCACGTTTTGAAACAACGAAGATGCTATTATTTCATCGTAAATTACATATTGGAATGCGTCATACCTAATGGAAAATGCGCAAAATTATATTTTTTTATTTATTTCTTCTTGTTCGACAATACAGTCTTTCAAGGGTTTTAAAAAATAAAATATTATATGACAGTTTGGGATTGGCCATCCATAAGGTAAGTGAGGCTTAAACTCTGACATAATTATATTACGTATTGTTTAATATTAATAAGTACGTTTAAGATTGATAACTTATCAAGGAGAACATGATCCTTACGTATCATGAACAGAAGATTTTATAATTTCGTTCAAGAGGATCCTCCTGAACAAGTACTTGCCTTTTGTTGTGCCATTGCACTAACTAAATAATACTCACACTATTGTTTCCGATACCATGTGATTATTGTGCTGTGTCTTATTAACACGCACAAAAAATAAACACGTGATGCCATCCCCAAGCATCAGGAGAGCCCATGCTTTCAGTTTCAAGTAATACAGTTTCTCTTTCAGAGGCTGAATCGGCGCGGAGCCATGGGTTGTAACCCATGGCTCCTCGCCTGCTCACCTGCTCACCGCCACCACTCCTCGCCTGCTCACCGAGGCGCTCCAGTCGGCGCGAAGTCGCCCTAGTGTCTCAGTCAGCTGCAGCCAGCTGGTGTTTTCATCGCCATTACCTGAAAACAACTTTTTATGAACATTGGAATTTTATTTTAAACAATATTCACACAGTGAACGCATTTCGGGTATTGTGATATTCGATACCAAAATTCTCATGATTTACGTAAGATTGATAACTTATCAAGTATATTAATACTAATTTCAACAACGTTATTAGTTCACGTTTTGAAACAACGAAGATGCTATTATTTCATCGTAAATTACATATTGGAATGCGTCATACCTAATGGAAAATGCGCAAATTATATTACGTATTGTTTAATATTAATAAGTACGTTTAAGATTGATAACTTATCAAGGGGAACGTGATCCATACGCCATTAGGCTGAAACGAGAGGTGGCACATATACTTGGCTTTTTCTAACGTGGCGAGGGTAGTATCTCTAAGAAGGAATTGGGTACGACATTTTGCGTCTTTCTTGGTCCTGCCGCAAGATGTCGCATGATCGCGACCGCATCAAGCAGCGCTGCAGATCAAGCGACTCTAGCGGCAGGACCGAGAATGACTAAAAAAGTCGTGCCGAATTCCATCTTGGAGATACTACCCTCAGCCGCCACGTTAGATAAACCCAAGTATAATCACCCAGTTTAGCGGTGATGACTATTGTCCACTTCTTCTGAAAAGGTGTGGTCAACGCAGGTCGAGTCAGATCCTTGGATTTCATCTAGCGGTTCCCTCTCGTTTAACTTCATCACTAGAAAATTCAGATACCGTCGGCGTATCTTGCACGATTATGCCAAAAAATCTCTCATTCATTTAATGTTTCTTATTCCATTCTGTAATTCGTATGTTTCATGTATGTTACTATTGTCTATGATCAGGTGCAATTTTTGGCGTTTTGCGTCTTCGTCATCTTTTGGCGCTTTACGTTTCCGTCCCATTTCGTCTTCATCAGCAATCCTCGTCGTCGATTTTCGTTTTTGCCGTCTTCTGACTTTAATGCTTTCGTATTCGTCATTTCACCTCTTCATAGTTTTAATGTCGGGAGATGTGGCGCAGAGCAACAACTGATGTCACTGCAGTACCTCTGAGAAGGAGGTCCTAAGGTTGAATCCTGACGGTGCACCACTGTGGAAGGATTTTCGACACTAGCTAGATATGTAGGGGGAATTCAGTCGCTGTCTGGAAGAGAATTTCAGTGGTTTCTCCGATCAACACCAGGCGAACGCAGTACCCTAAACAACGAACGAACCGCGCGCGGTTTTTCTACCTCTTCCTTGTCCTATCATCACCCCTAACTTATGCACTTTTCCACTTTCATGCACTACACTACCACACACACTGGTAGACCGGTTGGGAACTTAGAGCTTGTTCCGTCTGGGGCGAAACCCATCTAATGGGAGATACCTGGTTTGGGAAAACTCCGCAAGTCAACAGGAAGATTGGCGCCGGATCTCACCATCCAACGGGGAAACATCGTCGCCACCTCTCGATGGAAAAAAATACACTACACTTACAGGACCAATGATCTTGATGGGGCCGGATTCACTAATCAAACAATTCAATTTTTTCCTTTGGCTTTTCCTTTCTCGACCTAATAATAAAGTAAGTCATTTACCTAAGAAGTACAAGGTCTTCGCAGAGACGTGATTCATGTAAGCCTCTCTTCATTAATCTAGGAATTTTACCATTACCTTGTCTGTTTATTTCCGAATCAGTGGTTTTTGTCAAAAATGACTTGCTTAAGGGCGGGAATATATTTTCAGAAAATGCCGCTGTCTATTACTATAACACTCGACGTAGAAATCATATTCATCAGACGACAGTATCAACAGCTCATTACAAAAAATTCACATACAATACATGTACATTATTTCACAACACTTTGCCAGATGACATAAAACGATTAAATTCGTAAAAGTGAAATCGTTTCTTCTGCATAACTGTTTCAATACAATTAGAGACTATACATATCAGAGACATCACAAGAGAGTCCCGCCTCGGGCATTGGTGTGTTTGTATATGTCTATTTGTGTGTGCCGTCCATTCATCCTTCATTATCATCATCATTTAATCTTCCATCCCCCACGACTAACAACCCTGAGGGTATAAAAATCGGATTCCGCCTAACAAGTAACAACCTCGTAAAATATGCCAGGGCGTCCTCCGATCGAGAAGATCTATGCTCTGTGTGTTCTTGCCTGTAATGCGTCGAACAGAGACACCGCCTAGACACCGTATAAGATTTTCACACCGTGGGGATTACCTATCTACTTCGCCGAACCCCGTCAGGGCGCTCCAGAGAACAGGAAATTGGTCTTTCCGATCTTCGCAATGATTAGTGAGCTATTACTTGCTCTGTAGCATACCAAGAACGAACTTACCATTACACTATAGCATGCCAAGAGCGAAACTGTCTTCAAAAATAACGCTTCCGGCATCTTTCCAAAACGAAGGTAGAATTACACAAGATAGGCGGAGTTTTCTTCGATAATTTTGTATTGGCTTCGAAATTTCGTGGATGGCAGATCAGTAAATTTCCTTTTCTTCTTAAGCATGCTTGCTACAATTCCAAAGAAGAGGATTTATAAGGAGAACTAAAAGAGTGGATTTATGGAGAAAATTCACGGTGGACTGGAAATGTATGTTTACTACCTCGTATAATACGTATATAGTAATACACGTAGTGTAGAGAAAGTTATGTAAAACTGTTTTTTTTCAAAACGTCCGTCCGTCCGTCCGTCAATCCGTCAGTCCGTCCGTCAGTCCGTCCATCAGTCCGTCCGTCCGTCCGTCAGTCCGTTAGTCAGTCAGTCCGTCCGTCAGTCAGTCAGTCCGTCTGTCCGTCCGTTCCTCTGTCGTCTGTTCGTCTGTCCTTCTGTTTCTTGTCCGTCTGTTCGTCTGTCCGTCTGTCTGTTCCTCTGTCGTCTGTTCGTCTGTCCTTCTGTTCGTCTGCCTGTGAACAATTCTAGCGCCTAAAGCATGTGTACTATCATTTCCCAATTGTAGAAAGCCCTGTCGATCTGGCTCTAGTGGAAGCTTTGAGATTTTGAAAAACGTTCTTTAATATTTGGGGGTACCGTATATAAAGGTCCCAAGACATTTTCAAAATTTTCTCAAAAACGGCTCCAAATTTTTTCTTCAAATTTCTTGTATGAATAGAGTAAAATACAATTAAAAAGGTGGCATAGTCCGATTTTCACGGTTAACTCTAAAATTTCGAAAATTGCAAATGTTTGAATTTTTCCGGCGTCTTCCAACAACTTTACAATCGAAAATAGAGATTTTTTTTTCAAATGAAATTTTTTGTCCATAAATAGTAGTTTCATAAAAGTCATGTACATTTTTTTGAAAAGTTTTGTAGTTTTCGTGCAATAGAGCGTAAAATATTTGCAATAAAAAAATACAAAAACAAGATTTTTTCAAAAACGGCTGAAATTTTTTTCTTCAAACTTTTGGTAGAGTTAGTAAAAATTGTTCCCCTATTCAATGATAAACACCACATTGCTCTATTCTTTTGTTTTTTCAATAATTACAAAAATGTAATTTTTTTACCTAATTGTCACGTAGGTAATATTTTACATTAGAGGCGATTTCTTTACGTTATTGTACCAACTCGTATGTATGAGTAGACTGGCGTTAAATAATGTCAAATAAAGTTTCTCGATAACACAACTGTTTTCAATAAAAATCAAGTCAAAATTCTACATTTTCAGATACACACAAACTCCATTTTCTCAAAAATGGCTACAATTTTTCTTCTTCTAACTTTGCTAATGGATACTGCTAATTGTACAGTTTAATACAATGTAAAGTTTATTTTGGTGTGCTGTTTTGTTTTGTTCAAAAATTACACAAATGTAATTGTTTGAAATGTCTCTCACGCTGTTAATATATGCACATTTCCATCGATTTGTATACATTATTACATTTGTGAGTAGAAGTGCTTCAAACAATTTTAAAAGAAGTGTTTCGAGAACTCAGTAGATTCATGGGAAAAGGAGCTTAAAATATCTCATTGCAGCGCTTAATCACCTTTTCCTTGAAACGGCTTCAAATTTTAAAATGGAAATAGCTATTTAGGAAGAGATTTTACGTTTCTTTAATATTCGTAAAATAATATTTCGGTTCCAATATAACGAAATCGAAAAATTGAGAAAATGTCAAACAAATGTACTTACGGCGACGATAATGGCAGCAAGCATGAGGGTAGGTTAAGTTCGTAAAGTCAGTCCACACCAACCGAATTAAAAAACTTTACGAGAAAGTCTGTGCCATTCTGTAGCACCTCTAGTTTTTCTAATGTTGTGAAAAGATGGTAATCTGTTCAAAAAAACATTTCTTACAACATAAAAACACTGCAACTCATATAAAAAATGCGGTAAAAGTGAGAAAAACTATTCAAACCTTCATCAGCGAGTGCATTCAAAAGATGAAGACTAGAAAGAATTTCAACATTGACTCGTGCCATGCCGCAAACATTCCATTTTGAAAATCCAAAATTTAACCAGTTTATTCAACAAAATATAAAATTCCACGAGAGTCATCTCTTAGGAACTATTATCCAACTCCGCACTTTGTTTTGACAATCCAAGAAATTCGATTTGTTTTTAGAGAATTGTGTTCATCCTTAATGTAGTACATATTACGTACAAGTTTTAATATTATTCAACCATAATACCCATTTGACTACCTATTTTCAAGCATTATCTTCGTGTCTGCCTATTGCCAAATATTTGCCTACCTATTTTTAAGCTTTTAAGTGCCTATTTGCGTGCCTATCTTCGGCCATTTTAGTGCCTGCATGTCCGAGTTCTACTTATAACACTAGTTCACGTTCATCCACGCCAGTTGAACCACCGTTTTACTTTGCGGGTTTACCACATTCGTCAAATAGGGGTTTATTTTCTGATGATTTGTTTGAAAAACTGATCGCTTTAAAAGGAAATTTGTGTTAGAATTGTAAGTTATTGTTCAGAAATTTGTGACTCTCAATTAGTAATTTATTGCAATTGACAATTACAATAAATTGTTGCAATAAAAATAGCAAAGAATTATTGTATTTACTGCATTTTGAGTATTTAAAGTATTTTAAATATGTTTGTATTTAGCTATTCAAAACCTAATGCATTTTGAGTATTATTTAAGTACTTATTTACGAAGTAATTTGGCAATGTATTTAAATACTACATTTAAAGTATTTTGCCCAACACCGTTCTATCTGCTCTCCATTTCTTGGTATGCTGCAGCCAGCATTTTCTCCTACCACCAGATATTTTGTTTTGGAAAAATTGATCTTCAGTCCTGCTTTCTCGTACGTTTCCTTCAGTTTTCGCATCATATATTCTACATCAAAATCGTCATTAGCTAAAATAATCTGATCATCAGCGAATAGTACGGTATGCAGATAATCTTCATTGATACATATACCCATACCTCTGCATTTATTTTGCCAATCTTTCAGTATTTCATTCAGGTATATTTTGAACAGACTTGGTGATATTTACAGAATTTGGTTGGGTTTTTTTTTGGCCTTTTTTTTTGATTCAATACCAATCTTTAATGTATTTATGTATTTCTTGTCAGTATTTGTATTTTCCAGAATTTGGAAGAGTTTTCCTAAAGGGACTTTTTCAAGATCTATGAATACAAGATATGTTTCCTTATTTCTTGATAATCTCTTTTCTAAAACCTGCCTTATAACAAATATGTTTTTAATACAACTTTTACCAGCTGTAAATCGAGCTGTGACTGTAAAGGGTCCAAAAGTATCAACAATTTCTATTGATGCTACTTGCATGTGGTTTTTTTTGAAATTCAGGCCACGCATGCTGTTTAATTGTTTTTTTATTAGTATTGCTGATTCACCATGAGCTCTGTCGTCTGGATGCTTAGTCATAAATATTGTAGTTGCGGATAGAGAAATGACTTTTGCTGGTGAAGTGGGTCTCAGAAATCAACATTATATCTATGTCTAGATTTCTTAAGAATATTTCTAATTCTTGGGTGTGTTGATAAATACCGTTTCCATTCCACGTTTCGATTCGGTAGATGTCACTCATATTCGTGTTATTATTTTCGACATGAAGTTGAGTAAAGTTGTCATTTGTTCTGCTTGTTTACTTAGAATTAGTTCAAGTTTCTTAAAAGATTGACTTATCTGAAGAATTAGTTCTTTTCCAACTGTACGCGCTTTATCATTGATAAACGCTTCGGAAAATGTATGTCAAGTTCAGAGATTTTGCTGCTGAAGGATGGACTGTATGCGCGTTATCATTGATACCTGTAAGCGCTGCGGAGAATGTACGTGAGTTCAGAGATTTTGTTGCTGAAGGATGGCCTAGAGGTGGAAATTCAGATTCGTGAGCTACATTTGGCATCTTGTTTAGATACCTTTTTTCGGTACCTTGCGGCTGCCTAGAACTCGATGTAGAATTTTCTTACATTTTGGGATTGCGCAATCTCTGGTAGACTTCGCAGCCCTTATAGTTAGCTGGGTGCTGACCTTCGCAAAGAGCGCATTTTGGAGGGGCGTCTCTGACCTTGTCACAGTCAGCAGTGGGGTGATCTTTACCGCATTTAACAGAATATGAATGGCCACAGTATCGTTGGGGTGGTTGTAGACTTGACATCTCTTGCACTGGGCTATGTCACGTTTTTTTTCGTTGAGCTTCAAATTTTACTTCTGCATTTATAAGACTTTCAATTTAATAAATGTTTTTATTATTTCGCTGGGTTCTAAATCAAAAAAAAATTGGAAAGGAATTTTTTAATAGATCTGTCGTATTTTGTGACCTTTCTCTTCAATAAAGTCTTTTGATTGTATGATGTCTGTAGAACTGTGCATATGTCTTAGTACTACGCGAAACGGCTTTTCACCCTTCAATTGATAGGTATGAAACATGATTTTCTGTTCTCTAAATTGTGACACTAGCTTTCTATGCGCATCTGAATTATTTGGCATTATTCTACAGTCATTGTTATTTGTGAGTTTATAACAATAATCAGATTGGAAATGACATTTTCCAATCGGCTCGTTATTAGAAGAATAACTATGGTTGAGGGTATGCTTGCTGCAGCAATTGAAGTTGATGTTGTAGTTGTTGCAGATGTGTTTTCTGTTGAATAAATTGCTCTTGATTCTGTTGAATGATGATTCGCTGCTGTTTTTCAATAGGTGTTTCAGTATTTGATTCTTGAGTTGACCCCATTGTGTCCATAGTGGACATCGTGCTCTGGCCGAGGCCAAAGCATATACGGTCGGATTCACATATTGCACTGTTTATTATACACTGTTTTAAATATATTTTTTAATGAAACCAGAATTTAGATAATCACAGTATTTAGGCTAATCAAATTTCACTTTAACACCTCATACATGCATTTGCTAGAAGTCAGTTCGGAACAGAGCTAAGCACGATGTGGACTCCGCGACGGCTCGAAGCGAACTTACCTTAGTTCGCTGCGTAAGTGTAAACATGATCCCATGAAAGCGCCCAATGAAAACAGTATCGAAGTCACGTGGAACGCAATGGTCCTTACGGAACGAGGTCTGAGCGAGATGTTTCGAAAACGTGACCAGCGATGTAGCCACATCGTTTGTCAATATAATACTGGTATGGAAATGATAAAAAGAAGAGCAGAAAAAAGTCACTCTACTAATGAGATTGTAATTACAAAGACAATAGTCTATTATGTTCAATTTCTTGAGTTTTGAGTGAACCTGTGAACTTCATAAAGAACTGGCCCTGATGGGCAGTACACTTATTATGAAAACGTGTGAGCACAGTTGTAGAACCCCCAAGTTGTTTACTGCAGCTCCTCTGACCGGGAAGTCCTAGGTTCGAGTCTTGACGGCAGCAGGATTTTTTTTACATAAGCTTTTCAGCTAGGTTGAATTCAGTCGCTGTCTGGAGGAAAATTCTAGCGGCCCGCTGCTCTGATCGGTAGCTTTTTATTTATTTTTCATTTATTTATTTATTTATTTTACGTCAAAAAACAGTTAAAACTGCGTATGACGTGCTATGGGGAAAAGTGAATTGTGTGCACATTTTCAAAATTCTGTGATCTCTACACTAAGTCATATACTACTTAAATTTTGAATTTTGAAAGGGAGAAAAAAACTCCCATGTAATAAAATCAATTTTCAAGGATAAATAAGCAATAAATTTTGGCTCTTATCATGTTGTGCTTCGGTATAATACTTCCTGCCGCGACAACAGGGAAACGATAATTTGAATAATTGTATTTCTCTCTGAATTCTAGAAGACGTGCACATATAATGAAGTTACATTTATGTCCAGAAGCAAAACAAGGGGCCATCTCAGCATTTGCTCAATGGATCAGGGAAACTGGACGAAAAAACCTGATCAAGATGGGGGTCATTGACCCGGAAGCTGTAGTACAATAGTTGTTACAGGTTGTTTATACTCATTTATACAGTCCAAATGGTAAATAATGCATTATGTATCATTGTTAAAATTAATGTTCCTTTTCTTGTGATGCTCAGTATAGTCTCTAATTGTATAGAAATAGTTATGCAGCAGAAACGATTTCACTTTGAATTTATACTTTTATATCGAATTTAATCGTTTTATGTCATCTGGCAAAGTGTTGTAAAATAATGTACATGTATTGTATGTGAATTTTTTGTAATGAGCTGTTGATACTGTCACCTGATGAATATGATTTCTACGTCGAGTGTTATAGTAATAGACTTCGGCATTTTCTGAAAATATATTCCCGCCCTTGAGCAAGTCATTTTTGACAAAAACCGCTGATTCGTAAATAAAAGACACGGTAATGGTAGAATTCCTAGATTAATGAAGAGAGGCTTACATGAATCACGTGGGTGGGATTTGGTTATAATTCTTACAATTCGTTTTTGTAATCTAAAAGTCTGGGAGCTATAAGATCTCGATCGGGTTTTTGTCCAGTTTCCCTGATCCATTGAGCAAATGCTGAGATGGCCCTTTGCTTTGCTTCTAGACGTAAATGTAGCTTCACTATGCGCACGTTTTGTTGAACTTTCCTTTTGCTTGTAGTGGTAGTAGAGCTAAGGGTGAGTTTCTATTTTGTTAACAATACAGAAAAATCAAATGTCTGTTCCTTTACTGTTAAAAATAAGTTTTCTGTAATTTTACAACGAAAATATCTAGTTTTTGAAATATTAATCCCTCGCTTTTTTAAATTTATTATTATTATTACTATGATTTTTCATCTTTCAACTATTAATAGTTAAATTGTTGGGAAGGGACTCTGAAACTCAAGAAAGCGTGCGCAGATGATTTTCTCCCCCATACGTCACATACAGTTTTTGACTGTTTTTGACTAAATAAAATAAAAAAAAGATCTATTTCCCCAGAATATTATGCCATATCTCAGGCGGGAATGAACATTCGCGAAGTATACACAACGAGCAGTATGAAGGCTGACTGAATTTGAAAGAATTCTGAACGCGTAGCATAATGGACTTAATTTTGTGTTCAATTCATTTAAATGGACGTTCCATTTAAGGTTTGACTGAATTGAGAGACCTAAAAATTTTGTTGCCTTAACATCAGTCAATGGTACACTGTTCATTTTCAATGGAGCACAGAATTGTTTATTTGAAATGGAAAACTGCATTAAAATGTTTTCTTTTCGTTTACTATTAATTTGTTATTTTCTGTGGTTTCTCTGATTTACACCAGACGAATGCCGGAGCAGTACCCTAACAAACGGGACACGGACCGCGCGCGATCTTTCCTTCCTCTTCCTTGTCCTATCCTCTCCCCTTACACTACACACACACACACACACACACACACACACAAACTAACATGCACTACACTAACACACATTCCAATAGACCGTTCGGGAGTTTAGAGCTAGTCCCAGCTGGGGTGATGCCCCGCTGGTGGGAGAGTCCTGGTTGGGAGAAACCCCGCTAGCCGACGGTAGGTCGGCGCCGGATCTCACCGGGGATGGTCACCGCCATCTCCCGAGAAAAAACATGCATTGTACTTTCAAAAATAATGACCTACACTATTGACGCGCCCGGAATCACTAACCAACCAACCAGCTGAGTCGTTTAGGCGGGGCCGCGGAGGAGGATGTTCTGGCTGTCCGGAAAGGGTAATCCCGGAGGGGCTTTATCACATTCGCAACCGACTTCCACCCGACACCAGTTGATCCCATAGCGGGTGACAGTTGCTTAGGAGCTTCAACAAAGGGAAGCACGAATCTGCTGTTGGAAATGCATCCCCGATTAGAAGAAATAGGTCAGTCGATTCAAAGAGGGGCTCATAAAAACTGTCAATTTTCTCTTTCCGTTTTCTTGAACATAGATGGAATACTGTATTTTACCTGCATACATTTTTCTTTCAGGTAAGAAAAGGGGACTGAATTTCGTTCATTTTCGACGATTGGGACGCCAGCAGTCCAATATTTTTATTTTCTTTGTATTGAGTTTACATGAAAATTGAGGTGGGTACTAAATCAATCTCATTTGACTTATTTACAATCTAAACATAAGTTTATTATTATTGTCTTCAGTCTGTTTGTAACAAAGTGGAAGAGGACACGTATAACACTATATCAGTTTCTAGAAATAGAGGAGAAACAGAAGACTATGTACGGTACACAGACACTATTTATTTTGATCTTGCCATAGCGTTCTACGCAATTCTAGTAGATTTTTATTTATTTATTTATTTATTTATTTATTTATTTATTTATTTATTTATTTATTTATTTTACGTCAAAAAACAGTTAAAAAACTGCATATGACGTGCTATGGGGAAAAGTGAATTGTGTGCACATTTTCAAAATTCTGTGATGCCTACACTAAGCCATATACTACTTAAATTTTTAATTTTGAAAGGGAGAAAAAACAAAACCTCCCATGTAGTAAAATCTATTTTCAAAAATAAATAAGCAATAAATTTTGAATTTTGAAAGGGAGAAAAAAAAACAAAAAACTCCCATGTAATAAACTCTATTTTCAAAGATAAATAAGCAATACATTTTGGCTCTTATTACTTCCTGCCGCGACAACATGGAAACGATAATTTGAATAATTAAGGTGCAATTGAAGAAAACATACCTAGGTGCTGTGCTCGTAGGATACAAGGTCATCTCAGCCGATGTGACGGAAGAAACAGGCTACGCTGATCGAGATTACCTCGGAGATAAATATTTTTTTTGTTTTTTTTTATCTTCAGTTTATCGCCGGAGGAAAATCTCTCAGGAAGGCGGGCGCCCCATTTTCACAAACCACTCGCCAAAAGACCTCACTACGCCTGGGAGGAACTTCACACCGTGGTAGTGCCCGCCCAGCAGTTCTGCTTGGAGGTGCTTGTATTTGGTGCATGTATATAATCCAAAAACGCTATGGAACATCAAATGGGCGATTGGCAAAAGATCTACAAAGAAGAGTATCCTGTTAATTCGGCAAAGCGATGGGCCACGAGTATCAGTTTAACTCTCGGATCGCCAACAGGAATACGACGATTTAAAGCTTTTCTGCACAGTAAGAATCATCCAGAAGGATTTCAACGAGTGGAATTGTGGGAAGCTTGTACTCAGGCTTGTCAGACAATAACAAGGTAACATTTTTTCAGTTTTCTCGTACATAAAATAATTATTCACATTTCCTTTATTTTATTCAATGTAATTTACGAATAATTTAAAAAATGTCTATGTTCTATGTTTTCAGTAAAACGATGAGAGATAATAAACTAAAAGTACTAAAAAAGGCAGAAATGGACAATAATAACATCTCTGCTGAGAATCTGAACAGATTAAAATCTAGTGGAGATGACACAACTACTGCAGTTGACGACGTTAAACGTGCAATTGAAGAAGTTAAAAGTGAAACTGAAGATAATTTAGAAGCTTGAGTTAATTGTGGTTGACAAGATAATGTAGTTAATGGTAGTTAATGGAGTAAATGGAGTTAATACAAATTAATTCTAGCAAATGTTTATGTGAATAATTTTTTTGAACATTGGTTTGTAAACATGTTTAAAATTAAAAGAATGTAATGCTAGTTATCTATTTTGTTTATTTCTATACATATTCCCTTTCATTTTCGATGAATGTATATCAGGAAAGAAACTAGTATGTTACGGTATGATTTGAGAAGTTGTAAGGCTAATGCAGTTATGACCATTTGTAAAGCGAGTCTTTCAGAGTAATCTTCTCTGCTATAATTTTACTTTCTTATTGAGTTATTACCAGCTGTCTGCCACAAAGTCGTTTAGATTTCCCTAACAGTAGAGAATGTGACTTCTTTTATAACCAAGGACATCAACACAATAGTAAACTTTGTGAGTTTTTGTAGTAATCTTTTGTAGCCAATGTGTAATCTTATGGAATCACATAAGCTGTACACAAAATCAGAAATTAAATTATCATCCTTTGACGTCCGGTGATAATTGAAATCCAAATTTTCCTCATGACTTACAAGGCAGTGTTATACAATTTTATTATGATACCACTTCCGCCGAGTGATAGTAAGAACATTTTATACTGCAAAATTCCTGATATTTTCTGTAACAAATGAACAATCTTCCTATTACGCTATTGTAAAAACAAAGTTGAAGTTTTTTTGTTGAACTAATCTGTGAAAAATATGAATAACATTTTCAAAATCTTACAGGTCACTTAAAACTTAAGACAGATTTTGTTAGAATTATTTTATTGATTTTTTTAAATTTCGGGAAAATATTAGTGTGTCGCAATTAGCTCCTTCACGTATCTTTGAATCACTGGGAGATACTAGTTCAACTATTCACCCCTTGTCAATGGTGGCAAGTAGCAGTCTTGGGCATCACTCCCCATTTTGTTTTGTATTTTAATTTAATATAATTTAATAACAGCTAATATTAAGGCTAGAGGTGCGTATTATTTCTGATAAATAAAAGAAGGTGCGTTAGAAGAAAAGAGGTGCGTATTATTTCTGATAAATAAATGAAAGAATAAACAATTTATTAGATTTTGGAATCGAATTACGGGCAGAATCCGACCATTTGCCTGTGTGCGTTCATTTAGCAGTAAATGCTACTGAACTGCCACAGGCAGTGGCGCGGGCGGGAGCAACGAACTTCACAATAGCAAGACGACTGTTTGTATGGAAAGAGGAAAAGCGACAGGAATTTGCAGAGTCTATTCTTAACTCGGTAGGGTGGGCACGAGAGGAGCGGTCACCGGAAAGGCAAGCAAAGAATTTAGAAAGGAGACTCTTTCGCGCCGGGAGGGGCATGCGAATGTGGGGGGAGAGGAAGGGTACTGACCCAAGGATGGTTTAGCGAGGAGTGTCGGGAGGCAGGCGTGAAGCAATAGTAGCCTTAAGAATGTTCAGAAATAGTGGAACTGCGGAAGCGAGAAATAGTTACTTGTTACTACGTAGGCAATACGAGGCCACAATTAAGAAAGCGAAGAAATCTTGGCAGGAGAGTGAGACAGCAAGAATACAGGCAATTTTAAGAAACAATCATAATAAATCAATTTGGGACGTTATAAGATAACTGCGTAATAAAAGAAATGTAAGTAATGCAATTTCATCAGACGCGTGGGAGCAGTACTTTTCACGGGCGCTCGAAATAGCGAATATTGAAACAGGGATAGATATTATCACGGACCGGGATGTCCCTGAATTAGACGAACCGATAACCTGGAATGAAGTAAATAGGGCTATGCTAGGCATGGATAATAAGAAGGCAGGCGGCGCGGACGGCATTCCGACACAATTTATTTCGGAATTGTGGCACATAGATCCAGAGAGTATTTTAAATTTATTTAATGCAATAGTTGATTCTGGATCGTATCCAGAAACGTGGAGTACAGCGATGCTCCAACCAGTCTTTAAGAATAAAGGGATAGAATTGCCCACAAAATTATCGCGGAATTAGTCTTTTACCAGCGCTGAGTAAACTATTTTGTAAAATACTCAACGGGCGACTGAGTGAATGGGCGGAAAAGCATAGTAAAATATCAGAATTGCAAGCAGGCTTTAGGAGAGGCTTCGCGACTACCGACAATATCTTTGTGTTAGATACCCTAGTAAAGCAGGCGCTTGCACGTAAACGGGGCCACTTATATTGCAGTTTTGTAGATTTCGAAATGGCTTTTGACTCTATCAATAGGAAAGCTTTATGGCAAAAACTTAATGAGCTAGGCGTCTCACGTAAAGTTTTAAAAGTGTTGCAGAGCATATACGAAGACGTAAATTTCTGTGTCAGGTGCGGTGATGGAAGTACAACGCGAAAAATAAGATCGACAGTAGGAGTAAGACAGGGCTGTCCTCTCTCACCGCTATTGTTTATCTTGTTTATAAACGATTTATTGACGTGGTTACAGGATGCGGATACATCTGCGCCGGAAATTGAGGGCCTGAACATTCCCGGCCTACTATATGCTGATGATTTAGTTTTATGTTCGGAGACTATTGACGGCTTACAGAAAGTTTAAATATCCTAGAAACGTATAGTGAAACATGGGGATTAAAAGTAAATATTCAAAAACCAAAGTAGTTGTCTTCAAGAATGGATTTATCTGGGGTAACAAGGAGAAATGGTTTTACGCTCAGGAGGAGATCGACCGGGTCAAAACATTTACATATCTTGGGGCAAAATTTTCCATGAATGGGGGATGGAATAATCACATAGTGGCGGCGCACAGTAAAGGAAGAATTGCGCTCAAAGAAATCGTCTGCGCAGTGCGCAGGGTTCCGGAATTGCCTTTAAAGGTGTGCGATACAATGTTTAAATCGCTAGTTCTCCCAGCAATGAATTATGGGGCAGAAATTTGGGGAGTGGATAGGATAGATCGACTAGAAAGCGTCGAAACAGATTATTTCAAATTAATTCTCGGAGTCTCTAGATTCGCAGCAAATGCCGGAGTCCTAAGAGAGGTCGGTAGTGTAGGAATTTGGAAAGATTTTAAAATGAAACCCATTAAACTTTGGATTAAATTAGCAGCTGAACAGGCTGACACACTTATAAATAGATGTTTTCGAGTGCAGTTACAGGGAAGCAACCAACGCTACTGGTCGTATAAAATTAAACTGCTACTGGAACGTTCAGGTCTGGGAGACGTTTCTCCGGAAATGGTGGGAGATAGGGAACACGTGACATAGAACGGTTAATTTCGGATAGACTTGCGGATATTAAAGGCAAGAGATCCTGGCAGCAACGGCCGAAAACGTTCCCTAGTTGCGCAAATTCACGCGAGTCCGTTATGGGGTCGCGAACGTTACGTAAACACACTGCAAAAGGACGCAAGAGGGGGATACGCTTGGTTCAGGGTCGGGGGGTGGATGCAACGTAGATTAAAGGACTCGAATGGTAATGGCATCTGTGTGCTTTGCGGTGATAGGGAAGACTGGATCCACATCCTTTTAATTTGCAGTGCGACCGAAACTTGAGAGGAAAATGGATGGGAATGGAAATTACTACTTCCAACATAGGAACGTAACGCTCGCCCAAAACATTCTAGGGATAAAAGAGCTAACTTCATGAAAGAATTAGGAACATTTCTCGAAAGGTTCGGACCACTAGAGAAACTGAAATTAAGGAGTGGGAAAACAGCATTAGTTAGTACGAGCAGAGCCTAGACTGGAGAGAAATATGTAATAAATCAATAAACTAACAATAATTAAGTTAGTCAGTAAGTTATGTTAGGTTAGTAAACAGTAAAAAAAAAGCTATAAATTGTGGTCAATTGTTAAGTATAAGTAGATAAATAAGTCAATAAAAAATATATATTAACTTAAAATAATTAAAATAAGTTAAATAAATTAAAATTAAATTAATTAAAATAGGTTAAATAAATTCAAAGTAACGACCTTAAATAAACAAAATAAAAAAATCAAAGTAAATTAAATTAAAATAAAATAAAAGGAAACGGTTAAAATAAAGCACATTAGGGGCGAAGGAAGTGGAAACGGAAATGTTAGGGCAGAGGCGTTGGTGCGGACGATTTTCTGTGGTGCTTTTTGTTTTCAGGTGCGTGGAGGCCAAACACTGGAAGGAGAATGCCTGACGCCCGCGCCCAAATAAAAAAATAGTTTAAAAAACAGATAGAGGAGCATGTACTCGGCTTCTGACGGCAGGTTTTCCCCTTCAGGGTTTTCCCTCAGCGTACCTTATGGTCTCGTTTCGCGGCTTTGATGCGATGGAGAGACCATTTGGGGTGAATACCAGAAGGCGAAAGGTTAGAACGCGGTAGAATGTAGGTATTGTAATGGCTTAAAGGCCTTCGGCCTAGCCACATTGCATCAAGTTTTCTAATTTGGCTGTAATAATTACCTATTAAATAAAAAATAGTATTATTTCTGATATCTGTTATTTTTGGTATTACATTCTTCATTATTTAGTGTGAAGATCTTCTAATGTACATTTTCTCCTGTATCTATGTATGTCTATATACATATTGAGCTAAATCCAAATATTCATGAGATATTTAATAAATGATAAATTTAAAAATGTGACGAAATTCTACTACAAATCGAATAATTTCGGGTAAATGTGAGCAGGAACGTGACGTTGGAGGAATATATGTTGCGAAAAACTAAATAGAAATAATTTACATTGATTATTTAAAATACTTTAATAATAATTTGAACAAATAAATATTTTTAGAAAACGTTATTATTGCTAAGACAAAAGAACTCACATGGTTCAGTATATAATGACAAAAATCATCTAAAATGCTAAAGAAACAATGAAAAGATACAGGCGTATCCAAGAGGATAAACTAGAGGAGAAATCAATCAAAACGTTTTTTTCAGTAGGTGGCGGATGTAAGGCCGTGAGCAAAATGAATTTTTTTCTTCTCCCATTGTATAATGCTGTCATTTACGTCCTGGAAGTTAGCAGGACCATTTCACCCAATCACAAAACTGTATAGCTATAATTTGCCGCTTTTTGCCGTTCTTAAGATGTGAAAACAAAAAATTTGCCGCGGGTCATTTTCTCAAAAAAATCATGGTCCTGCTAACTTCCATTGGAAGTTAGCAGGACCACACATCTAAATCCGCTACTAATGTAAGCATACACACCAAACAGTACTCCAAATTTGCCGCTTTTTATTTATAAATGATTAGTGAAGAAATCATACTGATATCTCCATTTTTTCAAAAGATATTTACAAAAAACCAAAAATAACACCTACGTTCCTATGGCGAGCGCCCTCAAGGACAAGACACGTTTCGTCCAAGACAAATAGCCGTAACGAGTCATACTCTACACCAAAATTTGCCCTTAACCTTTGCAAACTGTAATCTGTAATAAAAGAAATTGCCGCGAATCCGTTAGTTTAAAATACCCAGGTTCGAACCATGGAATTTAAACTCTTGGAAGCCCCTCCGCGAGGAAAAGAAATGATACCTCCTGAACTATAAGCCTTAACAATTCATACTCTATACCAAAACTTGCTCTTAACCGTTGTTAAATGTAATCTGCAATAAAAAAAATTTCCGCTGACCGGTTACTTTAAAATACCCAGGTTCGAACCACAGAATCGAAACTCTTGGAAGCCCCCTCCGCGAGGAAAAGGCACGATACCGCCTTAACTATTACCCTTAACAATTCATACTCTATGCCAAAATTTGCTCCTTAATGTTGCTAATTGTAATCTGCAATCAAAAATATTGGCGCGGACCGGTTAGTTCAAAATACTGTGACCGTCCGTTTTCTTAGACTTCGAAAACGTGTCACATGCGACCTAAGAGAGCGAGGGAAAGGAGTATTTTGAACGCGCGCCAACGCGGATGAATATTAGGAATGCTAACTAGAAATTAGAACAAGAGAGACCGCCACCATAGACCGAGAGCGAGACCGGTGGTCAGATGAAAGAAAAAGTTCTTTTCTGAGGGTAGCAGCTGAACTGGGCGGACGTATTGAAAACGGCACGCCAGGAATTGATATTGCAGTGGACTTCAGATTTGCAACTTTTAGGAAAACTCTTCAGGAAGACTAGAAGTTTTTTTTCTTATATATATATATATATATATATATATATATATATATATATATATAGGTGATCTTAAAGTTTGTGCTCGTATAAAAGGGGGTGATCTCTGGATCCATTTTAACTCTGAATATCCAGTTGGTCATTAATCGTAATTGGAAATTAAGTAAAATTCATATGAGAGTACGCAAGAATATAGAACTTGAACGAGAAGAAGAACGCGTTTGTGGTGGGCAACTGCGTTCTCAACCCGAGGCTCCGACACTTCAAGGCCGAAACAGCTCTGTGGAAAGGGGTAGAAGAAAGCACAGCTGACTGCTCGACGCGGCCGAGAATAGAATACAGTAAGGTTGTACTAAATAAACTGTTTTTGTAGGGATAGGAATTCATTTTAATCAGAAAGCTTATTCTGTATCCGTCACGTAGAAAGAAAGGGAGGGTAACATATTTACCATGCATAAAAATAAGAAAAGTAAAAGTACATTTGTTTCCGACTTCTAATACGTGAGAACAGAATCAATCTTTTCTTTTAAAAAAGAATTTGAAGATCTGATATTGTAATTGAGTGATTAAGAGCCTGTGTAAGAGACGAATTATAATAGTAATCATTCTCTGGATTTTAGAGAGAGAGAGAGTTTCATTTTTTTGTGAAAATAATGTTAAGTCAGAAGAACTAATTTTGATTTTCAATGTGTTTTTTCTTTCATTTTTGTATAAAGTAATATTTTAACGATTCTCCGAATTTCTGAAAGTGTGTGTGTGTGTTAAAAAAGTGGGTTGTAAAGAAGAGTAGGAAATTGTGTATCGAGTTATTAGTGTGTGTGTGGGTTTTTTCTTACAGACTGTCAAGAGTATTCTGTATTTGATTTTTTCTGTGTGCCATTTTATGTATCTGTCATAGCAGCAAATATTTCTAGAATATATTCTGAATTAAGTGAAAAGTGATTCTCACTCGAGTTGTGTGTAATTTTGCATCCAATCCTAAACGATCACGACCCTGCCCCCCCTATTTTTTTTATTTATTGTGTCTACACTGGGACGTCTACACTGAGCTAGTCGACCATCTGGTCAATTGTGTTCGCCACCCCCAAAGATGTCTCAGGTCGGGTGCTGGCCTTACGGCTTGTACCGAACTGAACTGTGGCTCGCAATACTCAGGTTGGAACCCCAGAAATGTAATTCTTGGATGCCCCTTCCGCGAGGAAATGCCACGATACCTCCTGAACTATTAGCCTTAACATTTCATAGTCTATGACAATTTTGCTCCTAAACGTTGCTAATGGTAATCTGCAATAAAAAAATTTGCCACGGGCCGGTTAGTTTATAATACCCAGGTTCGAACCCCAGACTTTAAACTCTTGGAAGCCCCCTCCCGAAGTCCTGGAAGCTCCCTGCGCTAGGAAAAGACACGTTTCCTCCTGAACCAATGGCCGTAAAAAATTCATTTATGCATATACTGACACACCGGACCGATTAGTTTACAATACCAGGGTTCCAACCCGAGAATTTAAACTCTTGGAAGCTCCCTCCGCGAGGAAAATGTACGATACCTTTTGAAGTTGAAGTCTTGGAAGCTCCCTGCGCAATGAAGAAAAACGTTACCTCCTGAACCAATAGCCGTAACAATTCATACTCTATGCAAAAATTTGCCCTTACCTGTTGGAAACAGTAATCTGTAATTAATTATTTTCTTCGGACCGGTTAGTTTAAAATACCGAGGTTCGAACCACAGAAATTGAAGTCTTGAAATCTCCCTGCGCAAGGAAAGACACGTTTCCTCCTGAACCAACAGCCGCAACAATTCATAATGTACCCAAAATTTGACATTAAGCGTTGCAAAATATAATGTGTAATAAAAAAATTTGCCGCGGACGGTTAGTTCAAAATACTCAGTTTCGAACCCCAGAAATTTAAGTCTGGAAGCTCCCTGCGCAAAGAAAAGACACGTTTCCTCCTGAACGAATGGCCGTAAAAAATTCATTCATACATATACTGACATACCAGATTGTAACTAATTTGGAATTCAGAAAATTTCATTAAAATATCACCTTATTAGCAAAACGACGTTTGTTGCCATGGTACCTGAGTGCAATATATAAACTATGCCCATTAGTTTAAAAGCGGACAAGTAGCGTCTGTGGTTTCGCTTACGAAGAAAGATAAACAAACGTACGAGAATTAAAAGGTAAACAAACTTATTTCCGGATCTTCATAAATTTTTTTTGCGATGTATTCTGTCCATTCTTTAGGACAGTTCTCCATCTTTCTGTTTTTTACCCTGACTTGTACTGATGTACAATTTTTCAGTGAGCAAATTTTTTAAAATCTCTTCTGGTATTGTTAGTGTAAAATATTCTTCAATGCTACTTGTATTACAAGAGCTCTCTGAACTTTCTGCAGATTCTTCGTGAGACGGTGATGGACCAATCAATTGGGTTTTATATCGAACCTATTATTCGTCATGTACGAAAGCAATGTCGTTGGCTTAATTTTCCCCCCAATGCTATTTGAAATCTGTTCCCAAAAATAACTAGTAGCTGTTACAATTTTTCCTTTTTTATCTATCACCAATTTTTTATATTTTAAAATATTTTTTACCTATTATATACTTATATATACTTATTATATACTCTATATTTAATACTTATAAATGGGAACGGATTTTCATGTAAATACATATTTTTGCAGGGACAATATACCAACATTCACTAATATTTTTAGACTTAACACGACATTCTGAACGAATTGGAACCATTTTTATTTTACATATTTTTACATATTGTTACGTTTCTAGGTGGTGAATTAAAAGTCTCGTATTATTTTAACAAAAACGTTTATTTTGTTACTTAACACAATCACTGAAAACACTTGATTATTTATTTACACTACACTTCTCTTCAGTTATTTACACTACACTTCTCTTGGTTTATTTACACTACACTTCTCTTCAGTTATTTACACTACACTCCTCTTGCACACTCGCACAGTCCTAAACACTGGCCACAGTTCACTGCACTGATCACAATTCGATGCACTGGTCACAGTTCACGTCACCGACCACAGTACGATGCACTGACCACGGTTCACTTCACTGAGCACACTCACTGCACAGCTATTCACCGCGATGCACACACTTCACAGTTCAGCTTCCACTGCGGACTCAAGACTGACTCGCGGTCGCCGGCCGTCGCGTATTTATACCTGTCAAGACAATTCAGAACCTTCCGGACACCGCGACTGTTCTGGGTTAATCCGCCGGCAGGTGATGCAACTTGCGCTCACGGGCATCTCGTGGTAGTCGCCGGCAGATGACGTAACCCGCGATCACCTCGGAGTGGCGCCGGGGGATGACGCAATATTCGTTACACTACCCCCTCCTTAGTTGCGATCCGTCTCGGAGCGCGTTTAGTGAAATCATGCCGATACTTGCAGCTGGAGCCTCTAGTGCAGTTGGAGGTTAAGAAGAAGTGGCAGTCAAGTGTCTTCTTTGGGTATGACAACATTCCATGGTGGTAGCTGCAGACTAAGATGCTAACCCCAGTGTACCGGAACAGTACTTCCAACATGCTTCTCACTATTCTCCAGTTCAGTCCATCAAATCCACATCCCAGTTTTGACATGGCAATCTTCTGGACGTTGTCTTGCAGTACTTGTTGGCGTAATTCAATCAAAGTTTCCCACAGATTTTCATAGGATGCCTTGTGATATGACTTACTTTTTGTGACAAGGTAATAAACATAGTGACTGACGTCGTGCAGATGCAGAACCTTCCCAATATCTGGTTGTTGGTTCTTTAATTCTTCTATCCTTCCGTATTTTCTCTTGAATACAGTAGCAACACCTCTGGTCATATCTAAATCCTGGGCGACACAATGCCAATGCATATTCCTGGGGTAGCGCAAACAGATCCCGTTGCACCTCCATTGTTACCCCATAACGCGCTTGATGCTTTTCATTATACTGAGACATAAACTATGAAATGTGCACTCTTGCATGTCCAGCTCACAAACTCGTGCGGTCTTTTCTTCATCATTTTCATTACTTCCTGCGTAAGGGGCCAGCCGATTCGAATGAACGACTCGTGGTTTTCCATTCGGCAATTTTTTAATTCGGTAGAAACATCATTTATCCTCTTCACTACCTCGTACGGTCCTTCCCACTGTCGTTGTAATTTTGGACACAAACCGCGGCGTCGTTGGGGGTTAAACAGCCAGACATGATCTCCAGGTTGATAACCTCCTCCTTCAGCTTTGATGTCATACCGGTCTTTCATCCTGTCACTTGCAATTTGGATTCTTTCACGCACCTGGTTATGGATTACGTCCATTTTCCGTTTTAGGTCATTTACAAAGGTCTTCACCGGCTGTTTCTTCATTAGTTTTACAACCAAACTGTAGATCACATGGTAGCCGTAGTTCCCGGCCGAAGAGGATATTAGCGGGTGTTTGCCCAGTTGTCTCATGAACAGATGAGCGGTAGGCTAGAAGAAAAAGATGTATGTATTGGTCCCAGTCGCGTTGGTGATCTGACACGACCTTCGCTAAATATATTCCCATTGTTCTCTTCATGCGTTCCACCATTCCGTCTGACTGCGGATGTAGGGCTGTTGTTCTTGTTTTTCTTATTCCAAGAAGTTCACACACCCCTTGAAACACTGCAGATTCGAAGTTCCGTCCTTGATCTGAATGTAACTCCAGTGGCACACCAAATCGGCTCACCCATTCCTTAACCAGTACTTCGGAGATAGCAGTGGCCTCTTGGCTAGGTAGGGGATATGCTTCAACCCACTTGCTGAAATAATACATAGCCACGAGTATGTATTTATTTCCATCATTTGACATTGGAAATGGGCCAGCCAAATCAATGGCAATTCGTTCGAAAGGACTCCCAACGTTGTATTGCCTCATCTTCGCTCTTCTCTTTTTATGTGGCCCATTACTGGTAGCACGTCCTCGGGATCGGGGGATGACGCAATATTCGTTACAATATTTTGATATAATTACATATTTTACATATTTTATCTATTGCTACATAGTTCGTTACATTTTAATACATTTATAGGTCGAAAATGAACATTTCACATGCTATGTTCGAAATATATGTTACTTGAAAACTTAACTTTGCTACTGAAATACTTAAGAAAACACGCAATGCGCTTGTATTAATGCCGGACCATCGCTATTAATTGTCAAACTTACCTCCCCTCGCCCCCATCTCCTTCTTGCAAGCCGCGTAGTCGGGATCAAGGATGAGCGGATGTATGTGAAGCAGAAGGAACTTCAGCCACGTGCTTACTCGTATTTCATAGACCCCATGCGTAACGATAAAAAATCCAGATCATTGCCTTATCCCGTTTCTGGAGTTGGTGTGTGTGTGAGTGGGGGGCGTATGCTCCCTTTACCCCCTCTTTCTACGAAAGTATATATTTCGGATGAAACTAGCGAATAATTGCTTCTGTAGATGTAAAACTTTCTTTCAGCCTCCCTGAATCCATATTAATATTTGATCGGCAACGTACTGTGCTCGGAAAACGCTTGAAGAATGGAATTTTAAACATTATAACAAATTTTTATTTCACATATTTCCTATTTTTTCTTACATATTTTTGAAAAAATAACTACATATGTATGTACATATTTTGCTTTTTTTATTACAATAAATTCCGTTCCCTACTTATAAACTATTAGTTCATAATCTAAATTGTGAAGGTTTCCCCTGTTTCTTATACATTGTTCTTCTAAAATACCTTAATCACATCAAATGTTTCCCCACAAGGTACACGTCCACTCAGCCACGCGGGAACAGCTCGTGAAACTGCTATTCAGCAGTTATAGTTGTCATAACAATTTCAGGAAATTGAACCGTTATTGTTTGAAATATTGCAAGTGAGGATTAGACAAAATACGTAGGAAAGCTGGACGTTGTTTCTCTCGAGCGGCCGGGGAAAATCCGCAGGCCCAAGGAATCCCAACTCATCGGGACCCAAAACAGGAAGTATGCCAATGCTCTCTAAAACCTAAGGTTTGGAAATGCCTTTCTTTTTATACATCTTTGTTAATAATAGAAACAAAGTGTATGTAACCTTTCGTCTAAATAAACAGTTAATGACTCATTTGCTACTGACATGTAAATAACAATAAAACAAGCACTGCGAGGTGTTATTTGAACTACTATACTTGTAACATTTATAAACAATATTTGTAGTTTTTCTCCCATATTTTCCTTGGAAACACCACGTGAAAAAAATTACTAAACTCATGACAAAGTTCTGACCGTTCACAAGGAATAAGAATTATTTTAGTTGGTATTTAGACCTCAAAATAATCGGAAACCACCAGAATCTCTTGCTTTAACCCTTCAACATGGGTTGCCGTCCACAGACGTACCGGGGCTTTAACTTCTACCAGCG